>LPNX010896411.1:364237-461085 GCA_001517045.1 Pseudotsuga menziesii | reverse complement strand
TTTTCATACTAGATGAGGCATCACAGAGCTGGTCCTTTTTCATACTAGATGAGGCATCACAGAGCTGGTCCTTTTTCATACTAGATGTGGCAGCTACTCAGAGATAGTCCTTTTTCATACTAGATGAGTCTTCATAGAGCCAACCCTTTTTCATGCTAGATGTGCCATCTACACAGAGCTAGTCCTTTTTCATACTAGATGTGTCTTCACAGAGCTATCCCTTTTTCATGCTGGATGTGGCATCCACATATACTTGACAATGGAAGGAACCAATCCTCCCACCATGTCACAGCTATTACATCCGACCTGGAAGGAACCAATCCTCTCACCATGTCAAAATGACACAACACTTACATATGATCATGGAAGGAACCAATCCTCTCACCATGTCAGAAGGGCTTAGCATGGACACATCACTTCCTCTTGGGAGGAACCTCGATCAGGAGAATACCAAGCTTCTCCCTAAAGTACTCAAACTTCACCCTAGCCAATGGCTTAGTCAACACATCAGCTATCTATTCATCTGTCACAACATACTGGAGCTTCATTGCTCCTCTCTGCACCATATCCCTGATATAGTGATAATTGATCTCGATATGCTTCGACTTGTCATGGAATACTAGATTCTCTGACAACTTTACACAACTCTAGTTGTCACAGTATATACAAGTAGCATCTAACTGGAGATCAAATAAATCAGACAGTAGCTTCCTCAGCCATACTACCTCACAACTAGCTGAACATGTTACAACATACTCTGCTTCAGCTGTACTCAGTGCCACATAGGATTACTTCCTGCTAAACCATGAGATCACACCTGATCCCATACTGAAGCAACACCCTGAAGTGCTCTTCCTATCAATGGCACTGCCTGCCCAATCTGAATCAACATAACCTTCCAGGTTAATCCTTTGATCAGCCTTATACTTGATCCCATAATCAACCATACCCTTTAGGTACCTCAGAATATGCTTTGCAGCAGTCAAGTGAACATGTCTCGGATCTATCAAGTATTGGCTCAAGGTGTTCACAGCAAAGCAAATATCTGGTCTCGTGTTCATCAGGTACATCAAGGACCCAATCATCTGATGATACATCGTGGCATCAACTATCTCTGATGAAGCATCACTCAATAGCTGTAGGTTTGATGCCATAGGTGTGGTTAATGCCTTGCAGTCCATCATCCCAAATCTCTTCAGGATCTCTACTGCATACTTTCCTTGACCAAGGAAGATTCCATCTGTAGTCTACCACACCTCCATACCTAGGAAATAATGCATCATTCCCAAGTCCTTCATCTCGGACTCAGCAACAAGCTTTCTCTTCATATCAGCAATCAACCCATCCATACCTATCTGTTATAGATGATTTTACCACTCCAAGTGAATCACACTTGTATGGCCTTCCCCTGTCCCTCTGTAGACTCCTTATACCCCTTGGACCATTTTTTGTCCTTTGATGTTTCCTAGACGATCCCTATAAACATGTAAAAATTGATACACGCGACTTTTAAACCCCTAATCGTGTATATACGTGGGTTTGACCCCTAAAACCGCATACATCGGGATGTGTGCAAAATCCAAATCCTTTTGGAGTTTTCCTTGACATGGATCCGGCTCACTTGACTCCTGGCCTTCCATATGCCTTGAGATCGCTCAGATTCAACCTTTCATTACCCCTTTGAAAAGCTATATAAGGAACTCTTTGGATACATTGAAGGCATAAGAGAATTGAGAGCAAAGAGACTATAGTCCATTGTTGCCAGAACTTGTGCTTGAGTCTGCATCCCTTTGTCCCTTGGAGCACTTTTGTGTTCTTCCCAAGCTTGCCTTTTGCTTGTGAGCTTGCTATCAAGAGATGGAGGATTGAGTTGGTGGAGGCCCAAGTGGGGGATTCAGTTTCTCCGATTCGCAGACGTGCCGACAGAGGTTGTATCCATTGTAATCTCTGATTTTATATTAATAGAAATATCTTTTCCTGTCCAATAATGTATGTTTGAATGAATATTTTATCCATGGATGATTTCAAATGCTTATACATTGTTGATTATATATGATAGAATAGATCTAACACCAATATATATAGTATGCTTGTCTTGTTTACTTGTTGTTGAGGAAGTGATTAATCAATTCAAGCTGAAGTTGAAAATCTCAACGGAGATCTACTTCAACCATCCAGAATAAGGTACGAGGTCTGATCCTTTAGTGTTAGATATTTGATTTCTATTGCATATTGGAAAGGATTGATTTCTAGAGTCAAGTTGTCTATTGTAGTACCCCAAGCCATAGGAATTTCTCTCCATAACAGAATTAACGACTTCGCTGGGGAGTTCCTAGTAGTTGTCCTTTGGGGGTTTTCTATCGGCATTCAATGACTTTAAATTGCTCTTTTTTCTCTTGTTTCTGTGTCGAGTCTGGGGGCAAGTTTGCCTGGTAGTGTCTGATTGGTGTGAAGTTTGTCTCAGCTTGTCTATTTGCCTTTATTTTTATGCACCTTTCTTCCTGTACGCGAGTTTTTAACTCACAGTCGTGTATATACGCGAATTTCACTGCTATTTTCGCGTACACACGTGGGTTTACTGCGAACAGTCGCGTATGCCCTTAGTTTTTCCTTCTAGAGGAAGATGGATTGTTGTTGGGTGAATTTTGATGATTGTTGAGTCTCCTTTGATACTGCTAGAGTCTGTATACACCTTTATTTCTGACCAGAGACATTTTTTTTAGGGTAAAATTTCTTTTTTGAAGAATGTTCTTGTCATTGCATTTTCGATTTTTTGTTTTGGTATTAGTGCATTAGATTTCTTTTACCATAGTACTTTGATTGAGTGTTGCTTGAGTGTGCTTGCAGAGTTCGAGGGTTGTAGAATCATTCTTTTGCTTTAATATCTCATTTTTATTTCAAAAAATCCAAAAATATTTGCTTATCATTATGCATTGCATCTTGCATTTTTCATAGTACTTGCACTAGATTTGCTTTGGAGTAGTAGTCAGGATTTCATATAGGAAAGCTTGCATCTATCATTCGAAGAAAATTGTGTATTTCACGTAGTAGCATACCCTGTTTTTCATGGACACAATGCATTTGCATTGATTGTTAGGTGTGCATTTTACTTCATGTTGTGTCATAACGCCATTAGTTGCATGGCCATATACCTATTTTGAGTAATAAATCCAATTAAAATCAACGCTTAATTAAAATGAACTACACTATTTTATTTGATAGGGTTCACCAACAAGATTAGGTTTTAAGGTCTTGGAATAGTTCATTGTGAGTAAATTCTCCAAGACCACTAAACAACAACATGTATGTGTCTGTCCAGGTGAGTGTATGAAATTCCTTGGTATAACTAGTGTTTCTCAGGATCCTCCCCTCAAAAGGGAGTTAAGCACGAGGCAGTGTGAGCGATTATTGATTGGGATGACCCCTAGTCATAACTGAGTAGCACCGGAGATATTTCCAAGATTGTATTCGTATTTGGGGGCTCTTTCGAGAGTTTTGGGCTTTGCTACCCTGCCCATACGGTCAATCCCGCCTGCGACTGTCCGCCTGAGCATTGATTATATTAAGGTGACCTTATTGGCCTTACCTAGGATATCGAGGGGGTACTCTGCAGGAGTTATTATACAGGTGTCCCGGCCAGGTTGGGGTCGGACAGCACAGACGCTTTATGCGTTGAAGCTGAGGGCCACAATAATTGGTTACGTACCTCTGCTTGTTATGTATGGGAGTCTCAAGCATCTCCTAGGTGAGACATACCTGCTTCATTTGGGAGCTCACTTATCCTACCCTTGATTTCTTTTGTTTGGCTTTAAATTTTATTGGTGATTGCTCTGTGTATGTTAGCTTGCCTAGGGTTTGTGTAGATAGAGAATCTTTTATATTTTTTGATTCATTGTGGATTCGAGTGCGGAACCTCACCATTCTCGCCGTTTAGCAGGACTTATGCCTTCTACATTTCCTCCTCCTTTGAGAGAGAGTGATAGACAGTCCAAGCAGACTACTTCACACATTGATTCACACACGATGGGAGACCATGTTGAAGGTATTCCTGAACCACCTTCTCCCACTCAAGTGGAAGATGGGGAGTTTACTCCTAACTATGATCCTTCACCTGATTTGATTGAGTTAGGTCCTGTAATTTCTAAGATAGGTACTTTTCATGATAGACCTACTTACTCTAGTGTTAATCCCCCATTGGCACATCGCCGGTATGGAATGCTGAAATATGATGAGACTCATTTTGAACCTGCAAGCACTAGTTATGGTAGTTATGGTATGTCTGGTTTTCCCACACATGATTTGGCATTTCATGTCGAGTCGGAGTTTGAGCCTAGCACTATGCTTGGGGGAACTCTCATTACTTACCATGCGAAGAGGTTTGAGAGCACAAGTCACATTGCACCTTCCATCTCGACGGTGGAAGCTACATCACATATTCCTCCTAGGCCTAGGGCTAGTGATCCTATTAGGATACCAAATCCAAGACGAGTGACTATAGGGAATAAAACACACATAATTACATAGGTCCCTTCGTCCTCTATCCCTAGTTCTTTGAATTTTCACCCTCCACCTCATTCACGTGGTCCTTCGGGTCGAATCGTTGCTACGATTCATGTCCGTACTGCGATTACTTGACCAATTGTGTCTCAGGTTCAAGTACCACCCGTTGTTTCGGGAGGTCATGTTCATACTTCTAGAGGTCATATTACTACTTCCAGAGCATATATTCCTACTTTCAGAATGTATATTCCTACTTCCAGAGCGTATATCCCTACTTATGGAGTGTCTCATGGGACATCTCATGCGATGACTTATGGACCTTATTATGGGACGCAGTATGGACAAGGTTCTTCACCTTATAGGTGTGGGTATCAACAACCCGCTTACTCTCCAAATTACGGCTTTGTAGCTCCAAATAGTCAAAGTACACCACACTATGGTGCTTCCATGCCACCCTATACGGGTCAAACAAGAGGAGGGCACTATGGCCAAGGCCATGGTGGTTATGGTAATAAGACCTATGTGAATCAGAACTATTAGGGAGCGGTCCATCGACCTACTCATCCTAGGCTCCCTTTCCTCACAATGCTAAATCTTCCTGACTTGTTAAGATTAATGAACGATCCTGTAGCTCATGACTCGGCTTGGCCGACTGTCCCTACTACACTTCCCTTGGACATACCCAAATTTGATGGAAAACTGGGAGAGGATCCGAGCGAACATGTTACTACCTTTCACCTATGGTGCTCTTCAAATTCCTTACACCAAGATTCGATCCGTTTAAGGCTATTTCAATGCACCCTTATAGGGCCTGCCATGAAATGGTACATAGAGCTACCTAGGGGTCATTCGCTTTGTTCAATGACCTAGCAATGACGTTTCTTCACCACTTCTAGCTACCAGTGCGTTATGACATTGGTACAGAACTCTTGTCAACATTTCGGTAGGATAAAGCCACACATATCTCGGATCATATCCAAGAGTGGCATAAATGGAAGAGGTTGATTAAAGCCTTTATACTGCCGGAATTCCTCCTCGAATGGTTCCTTAATTCATTATTGCCTTATATAACGAAGGATGTTTCTACATCCGGAGTGCAAAATGAGGAACAAGCTATTTTTAGGGCGCAGGAACTAGATTTGATTTATGCTCAATCCGGTTTGTTATATGAGATCATTCCCAATGCTCTGTGTTCTAGTTTCGACCCCAAAGTTAAACTTGGACCACATGCCGATGGAATTGTTGGTTGTGTGAGTGCTAAACCTACAGATTCGGTTGCAAAACAAGTTAGTCAATCGTCAATCAACCAATCTGCTTCGGGACATGCCACGGCTTCGTCTCAACCCACCCAAACGGCGAGTGTGCTTTCGGTGCAATTGTCGGACCAGAAGGGTAACCAGCAGCCGGGAAGGAATAAAAAGAAGGGTAAGAACAATTGTAAGGGTGGGAATAGGAATGAAAATGCTAATAATAATGACAAGAATGCCCGTAATGCTGGGGGAGACAAGCAAGCTAAACGTGTTAGGGTTAACCTTGACTCGGGATTGAGTCAAAGGTGGTTAGGTTTAGCACATGGTTTGGGCACATGGTTTGTTGTAGCCCATGGTATTGTCCCATGGTATTGCATGTGATTAAGCCTTTATAAGGCTTGAGGAGTCTCCATTGTATAAGGCCTGGAGGTGAGCGGTGGCTAGCTCACTTGACCCGGATGGATGGTTTTGGCCATGTAATGAAGATCTTCATTGGTGTTGGTTTTCCCCGCATGGGGTTTCCAGGGTATATTGTGTGTCTATATGCGGTTGCTTGTGATAATGTTTATTTCTCGCTCATTATTATATTGTATTGCTCATTTTAACCTAACAACTGGTATCAGAGCCATGGTTTGGATTGGTTATGCTCGTTGGTGTTTCTATGTTGAATCAAATTGTGGGGTGCATGTTCGGTGGTGCTCGACACCCTAGCAGTAATTTTTTGGTCCATGTGAAACTTAGCCGTAGGCAAGTTTGGATTTCTCTGGATGTTAAAAGAACAAGGTATCCCTCTTACACGCAAAGAAGGGATGTTGCATCAAGTGTGGAATGAACCACTAGGTAGGTATGAGGGTGGAAGGTGTACTCGTAGCCTAGCTTGATGTGGATCGAAGATGTTGAGTATTTGATTGTGGGAGAAATGTGACATGGTTTAATCTTGGTTTTGGGACCAAGATTTATGAGCCATGTATGTGAAGAGAATTCCTAGAGAACTGGCGGTTACAGCGACCGATGACCCATGTAATCCAGTAGATGGATTTTTCTTTATATGGACATCAATGACAGAGTTTGGATGTAGGTACAAAGGGAGCATGGCAAAAGACGAGCAAGGAAGCGAGCATGGAAAGCGAGAGGATGAAGCAACGGATGGTGATGGTGTAGTCACCATGAAGGCACATGAAAAAAAAATGTAATGGAGCGGTTTGCATGTAAATGAGCATATGGCTATAAGACCTGGTAAGGCATGCATACCTTTGGTAACTCACCGATAAAGTCGGGAGATAAACCTAGGTGACAGGGGGGTGTATGTAAGATTCCTCGGTAAATATTTGAGGGGAGTTGGTGATTACTCCAAGTCAAGTTTAAAGGGGGGATTGTTAGGGTTAACATTAACTTGAGATCAAGTCAAAGGTGGTTAGGTCTAGCACATGGTTTGGGCACATGGTTTGTTGTAGCCCATGGTATTGTCCCATGGTATTGCATGTGATTAAGCCTTTATAAGTCTTGAGGAGGCTCCATTGTAAAATGGACTAGAGGTGAGCGGTGGCTAGCTCACTTGGCCCGGATGGCCGGTTTTGGCCATGTAATGAACATCTTCATTGGTGCTGGTTTTCCCGCATGGGGTTTCCAGGGTATATTGTGTGTCTATATGTGGTTGCTTGTTATAGTGTTTATTTCTCCCTCATTATTATATTGTATTGCTCATTTTAACCTAACAACTGGTATCAGAGCCATGGTTTGGCTTGGTTATGCTCATTGGTGTTTCTATGTTGAATCAAATTATGGGGTGCATGTTCAGTGGTACCCAACACCCTAGCAGTAATTTTTTGGTCCATGTGAAACTTAGCCGTAGGCAAGTTTGGATTTCTCTGGATGCTAAAAGCACAAGGTATCCCTCTTATGCGCAAAGAAGGGATGTTGCATCAAGTGTGGAATGAACCACTAGGTAGGTACGAGGGTGGCAGGTGTACTCGTAGCCTAGCTTGATGTGGATTGGAGAGGTTGAGTCTTCGATTGTAGGAGAAATGTGAGATGGATTAATCTCGGTTTTGGGACCAAGATTGATGAGCCATGTATGTGAAGAGAATTCCTAGAGAACTGGAGGTTACAGCGGCCGATGACCCATGTAATCCGGTAGATGGATTTTTCTTTATATGGACATCAATGACAGAGTTTGAATGTAGGTACAAAGGGAGCATGGCAAAAGGCGAGCAAGAAAGCAAGCATGAAAAGCAAGAGGATGAAGTAATGGATGGTGATGGTATAGTCACCATGAAGACACATGAAAAAAATTGTAATGGAGCATTTTGCATGTAAATGGGCATATGGCTGTAAGACCTGGTAAGGCATGCATACCCCTGGTAACTCACTGGTAAAGTCGGGAGATAGACCTAGGTGATAGGGGGGTGTATGTGAGATTCCTCCATAAAACTTTGAGGGGAGTTGGTGATTACTCCAAGTCAAGTTTAAAGGGGGGATTGTTAGGGTTAACTTGACTCGGGATTGAGTCAAAGGTGGTTAGGTTTAGCACATGGTTTGTTGTAGCCCATGGTATTGCATGTGATTAAGCCTTTATAAGGCTTGAGGAGCCTCCATTGTAATGTGGTCTGGAGGTGAGCGGTGACTAGCTCACTTGGCCCGGATGGTCGGTTTTGGCCATGTAATGAAGATCTTCATTGGTGCTGGTTTTCCCCGCATGGGGTTTCCAGGGTATATTGTGTGTCTATATGTGGTTTCTTGTGATAATATTTATTTCTTGCTCATTATTATATTGTATTGCTCGTTATAATCCTAACAACTAGTATCAGAGCCATGGTTTGGCTTGGTTATGCTCGTTGGTGTTTCTATGAATCAAAATGTGGGGTGCATGTTCGGTGGTACCTGACACCCTAGTAGTAATTTTTTGGTCCATGTGAAACTTAGCCATAGGCAAGTTTGGATTTCTCTGGATGCTAAAAGCACAAGGTATCCCTCTTATGCACAAAGAAGGGATGTTGCATCAAATGTGGAATGAACCACTAGGTAGGTACGAGGGTGGCAGGTGTACTCATAGCCTAGCTTGATGTGTATCAGAGAGGTTGAGTCTTCGATTGCAGGAGAAATGTGAGATGGTTTAATCTCAGTTTTGGTACCAAGATTGATGAGCCATGTATGTGAAGAGAATTCCTAGAGAATTGGCGGTTACAACGGCCGATGACCCATGTAATCCGGTAGATGGATTTTTCTTTATATGGACATCAATGACAAAGTTTGGATGTAGGTACAAAGGGAGCATGGAAAAGTAGATGAGCAATAAAGCGAGAGGATGAAGCAACTGATGGTGATGGAGAAGTCACCATGAAGACACATGAAAAAAACTTGTAATGGAACATTTTGCATGTAAATGGGCATATGGTTGTAAGACCTAGTAAGGCATGCATACCCCTGGAAACTCACCGGTAAAGTTGGGAGATAGACCTAGGTGATAGGGGGGTGTATGTGAGATTCCTCGGTAAAACTTTGAGGGGATTTGGTGATTACTCCAAGTCAAGTTTAAAGGGGGGATTGTTAGGGTTAACCTTGACTCGGGATTGAGTCAAAGGTGGTTAGGTCTAGCACATGGTTTGGGCACATGGTTTGTTGTAGCCCATGGTATTGTCCCATGGTATTGCATGTGATTAAGCCTTTATAAGGCTTGAGGAGGCTCCATTGTAAAATGGCCTGGAAGTGAGCGGTGACTAGCTTGCTTGGCCCGGATGGCCAGTTTTGGCCATGTAATGAAGATCTTCATTGGTGTTGGTTTTCCCCGCATGGGGTTTCTAGGGTATATGTGTTTGCTTGTTATAATGTTTATTTATCACTCATTATTATGTTAATGTTGCTTGTTTTAACCTAACAAAACGTAAGGTCAAATTTCCTTGCAAGTTGTGTAAGGAAGATCACCTCACTTACTTGTGCCCTCATATCGATGAAGCCTCGAGATTCTTAACATAGGGCCCAGCTGTGCTAACTAACCCTTTACCTCACAATCAAAACATGAACTTGAGGACCCATGATCAGTCTAGTGGTGATCAAGATCCACCGAAGGGTAGTGGTCGTGGTTGCATTAACATGGTACGTGCTGCAAAAGTTGTGACCCGTGCGAAGGACTATGGTTTGTCACAACCCAACCCAGGAAAGGACCTTGATCCACCAGGGACTCCTTTGCGTATTGAAAAAACTATGGATAAACCTGAAGCTACACCTTGCATTCCTAATGGAGTCCTTAAGCGTTCGGGGCAAAATCTTAATTCCCGAGCCACCCAAAACTATTATGTTGTCGAGGATTTGGGCCACACTCCTTGTGTGATGTCTGCATTAGAAGTGCTTCAGAGTTGTCCTACGCAAAGGAAGGATTTGCTTTCTACCCTTGGTGTGAATGATGATAATTATTCCTCCGTGATTAAATTTGAAACCACGGACTTCAGCCTCGCTTGCCTTACTATGTGTTTCTTTTGATTCATGTAGAATGTCTCAACATGACCGTCAAGCGCACTATGATTGACGAAGGCGCTGCTGCTTCTGTGATGTCTTTATCATGTTGGAAGGGTTTAGGTTCCCCTAAGTTTTCTAAATCTATGACCATGTTAACTACGTGCGATGGGAGATCGTTTAGGCCGCACGGGATCCTTCCTTCCCTTAAGGTCCATTTGGGAGGGAAGATCGTTGCGATAGAGGTCTAGGTGGTTGATGTGCCCCTTGACTACAATCTCTTGTTGGGTAGGAATTGGATGTACAGTATGCAAGCCGTAGCTTCTTCCCTATTTTGAGTTGTATGCTTTCCATTTAATGGGAAGATAGTTACGATTGATCAAATGTCATTCAAGAATCCGTCGGTTACCGCATCTTCAGGAGCTTCGATCCCGATTGTAGAGCACTCTCAGCTAGCAACTGGGAGTGTGGGTGTGGGCGTGTATCCATCCCTCATGGGAAGTTTTATTTGTCCTGCACCTATCCTTATGATAGGGTCTAGTTCTAGTGAGGCTTCGACATCTGTGAGATTGGTGTCTTTTCGCATGAGTCATATGGAAGATCCTTGGATTCTTCCTACACCGAATACTTCGAGTGAGCCCATCGTGACGGACGTGTTGTTGCTTGAAACTATGGTATCTTATCATGCTAATATTGAGTGTGTTGCATAGCCTAGTCCTTTCTCTTCACGGACGAAGGAGGAGGACCCGTATGTGCTGCCTACATGGGCAGTACAGTCTTCTCATGTGCATGACTGCCTTGATAGTGTTTTTCCTTCAGACGAAGCGATTATTGAGGCCATGTCGGGAGTTGAGCCACCATGGGAAGAGCTCCATCATATATCTTACTTTCTTCCCGAGCTTGACCGCTTGGAGCATGAGGACTTTTGGGAGGTTCTTAGTGAGAGAATTGGTAGTCTTGTGGTTCCATTAAGCTCTCCTTGTCTGATGGCTGATTGAAACATGGAAAATATATCTCCAACGATTCCTATCAATATCTCTCGCGATCCTAGCAGGATAGAGAATGTCTATATTGGGGTAGAATGTTCCCATGCTGAGATTCAAGAATACACCGAGTTGTTTAAAGAATTTTGTGATATCTTTGCTTGGTATTACGATGAAATGCCAGGTATCGACCCTCGCATTGTTGAACACAAGATTAAGACTTATCCCTATGCTAAGCCTGTTCGACAACGCTTGCGTGCGGTGAATCCTAGGAAAGCACCAACGATTAAGGCAGAGATAGAGAAACTGTTGAAAGCCGGTTTTATCTATCCCGTTCGCTTGATGGAGTGGGTTTTAAATCCCGTTCTGGTTGATAAGAAGCAGGGAGTGATCCACATATGTACTGATTTCCGTGATTTGAATCGTGCCTGTCCTAAGGACAATTTCCCCACACCATTTATTGATCAGATTTTGGATGAGTGTGTGGGTAGCGAGGTTTTTTCCTTTATGGATGGATTTTTCGGATACAATCAGATACAAATTAAACCTGAGGACCAACATAAGACTGCATTTATTTGTCCTTGGAAAAATTTTGCATATCAAAAAATGCCTTTTGGCCTTAAGAATGCCAAAGCTACTTTTCAGTGGGCCATGACCTTGATCTTCCATGATCTCAAATTGATTATCGAAGTATTTTTGGATGACCTTGCTGCTCATTCTCATATGAGAATGCATAATTCCTATCATTTGAGGTTGGTATTCGAAAGGTGCCACCATTATTTGGTCAAGTTAAATCCTCACAAGTGCATATTTTGTGTGAAGTTTGGTCGCTTATTAGGATTCATCGTCTCTAAAGAGGGTATAAGTGTCAACCCTTTGAAGGTTGAGGCAATACTTTAGTTGTCTCCCCCGAAAAATATTCGTGATCTTCAATGTTTGCAAGGCATGGCAAACTTCTTACGGAGATTCGTTGTCAATTTTTCCAATTTGACTAGAGGCTTCATGTGTCTTTTGAAGAAGGACACCACCTTTTGTTGGGATGAGCGATCCCAAGAGTCCTTTGATGCGCTCAAGCGAGCCCTAGCATCAGCCTCGGTGATTAGTCCCCCAGAATATAGCCACGATTTTCTACTTTATGTGACCATGTCCATGGAGATGATTGGTATGGTTTTGGTTCAAGAGGATGAGGAGCTCCAAGAGCATGTCATATGCTATCTGAGCCGGAATCTTGTTGACGTGGAGATCCGTTATTCCCATGTTGAGAATCTTTCCTTAGCTACCATACATGCGGTTCAACGGCTGAGACATTATATTCTTCTTCGCCAGAACTTGGTTGTAGCCCATGTCAATCCATTTCAATTCATCCTCACTCGAAGGATGGTTGGGGGAAATATAATAAATGGATTGTCATATTGCAAGAATTCGATCTTGAGTTTGTTTTGGTAAAATCCAAGAAATCGTTAATTTTTGCGGAGCTTATATCGGATTTCCCAAGCGAAGTCGAGGAGTTGGTTTGTGAAGATACGTTTATTGATGAGCACATCTTCTTAATCTCAACTTTAGACCTATGGTATGGGGATATCATTATATATTTACAAACATTGAAGGTCCCTACTCACCTCTCACGGGATGAATGACGACGATTACATCACGTGTCCAAGAATTACCTCATAGTGGATAACACTTTGTACTGCCGTGTTGTAGATTCCATTTTACGACGTTGTTTAACTCATGAAGAGGCTGAGGTAGTGCTGAATGATTGCCATAGAGGGGCATGTGGTGGTCATTTATCTGGGCTTTCTAGAGCCCAAAAAATCTTAAGAGTGGGTTATTTTTGGCCGTCGATCTTTAAGGATTGTGTAGCTGCGGTCAAAATGTGCCATCCTTACCAGGTGTTTGCACGTAATATGAGCTCAAAACCTAGCCCATTACATCTCATCATCACCGCCGGTCCCTTCACTAAGTGGGGGCTTGATTTTATGGATTGCAACCCAGCTTCAGCTGGGGGCATCATCACATCATAGTGGCTGTCGACTACTTCACGAAATGGGCTGAGGCTATGTCTACAATTAAATCCGACAGTGAGATAGCTACGCACTTTGTATTCAACCAGATTATTACTCGGTTCAGGATTCTAAAAGAGCTTGTCACTGACCATGGCTCGCACTTTTAGAATCGTATGATGGAAGACTTGGCATCAAAGTTAGGGTACAAACAAGAGAATTCCTCCTCTTACTACCCTCAAGCGAATGGTCAGGTGGAAGCAGTGAATAAATCACTCAAATCCATTCTCCAATGAACCATCACACAAAGCAAGAATAATTGGCACATTATGTTATATCCTGCTTTGTGGGAGTACAGAACCACTGTGAAGACTGCCACGAGATTTTATCCATATCAACTTGTACATGGAGTGGAGTCGGTATTTTCGGTTGAGTGTGAGATTCCTTCTTTGAAGCTAGCCATAGAGCTCTTACCAGACACTTCCCCATTGGAGGAGCATTTGGTCTGCCTTAAGCAACTTGATGAGCAGCGTCGAGATGCCTTGGTGGCTCTAGAAGTAAATAAGCGTCGCGTAAAGGTCCAGTACAATAATTATGTCCACCCAAGGAGGTTTTATTGAGGGATACTTGGTCCTTTTGTGGGATCAACTGAAAGAACCCTTAGGGGCAGGAAAGTTTAACCCCATGTGGCATGGTCCTTACATCGTCAAACGTGTGTTAGAGAAGGGCGCTTATGAGTTAGTGGATTATGAGGAAACGGCCTTGGCGAGCCTAGAAATGGGCTCTATCTCAAAAAGTACTATGCTTGATTTTCAGCCAAGGCTGGTTATTGTATATTATTGTACAGTTTTGCATAGGTAGGTCTTTTTCTTATGGTGATCGGGTTTGTGATTAGTTTCTGTTTCTTTTGGCAGATGTCAATGGAATCTTCCACCTTCATAGGATTCGTGGATGGTGCGAGCCATCACACTCAACACTTAGCCTCTGCTGCTTGGGTGATTTATACTCCTATGGGTCATGTATTGTCTTCAGGAGGTGTATGTTTACGGCCATCTTCAAACAATGTTGCTGAATATAGTGTCGTTATTGAGCTTTTGCGGGATGCCATTTTACATGGTGTTCTCTCTCTTGAGGTACATCTTGATTTGGAGTTACTAGTGTCACAGCTTAATGGTTTGTACCATGTTAGAGATCCGACATTATTAAGAATATTCTTACGTGTGAGATTATTAGAACGACAATTTGACAATATAACATACATACATGTTGCAAGAATTAATAATCAAGTTGTTGACTCATATGCTAACTACGTGTTAGAATGGAATTTGTTTCATACACAATAAGATCATCACAAACATAAATTTTTACACATGTAAATAAATAAACCGATCATCATTAAATTTTTATAAACTTCCAAAATGTGGTAATACATAGTGTTATAATACAAAAATGGAGCTCTCGAGGCACCAAAATATAATACACGGTAATACAAAATGTATCGCTCCCAGGTATCTAAGCGTGTGGAGGAGGAGGGGGGTTGTGATCGTGGAATGTCACTATGGCTCTAGCTAGCCATCAAAATAACTGCACCCATGCTCATGCTACACCCACCACCTGGTGCTGCATGGCCTCAAGCAAGTCCTCGACTTGTGCCATGGGTACTCTGTGTGTCAGTCTCATGAAGTTGGTATGAATGATTTGGAGCATATGCTCTGCATCCACACCCATGATATCATCTCCTCTTCCCCTCCGTTTATGACGAGAGAATCCTTCAGGCCATCATGGTCCCACATCTGCATGCATATGGTAGATGTCATTATGTATTGTCACCCAAAAACATGTCTTTTGATTCCACATAATCATAAAACACAAAAAATTAAATAACTCAAAAAAATTTAAAAGAGGGTTGAGATTCGTTACCTATGTCACCGTATGTCGATCCTGGTGGTAGCGGCATGTCTGGGTCCCCCTGAAAATCTATCCCCGCATAGCGGTAGTCATCGATGGCAACTATCTGTCATCGCCACCACGGAAAGAAATCAGCTGGATAGGGGTTAGACACCCTACCTCCACCTAGTCTATGCATCGCATCTGCCCAACACCGTTGGGACGGATCTCAAACCCCGTGTAGAGGAACGTCAACTCTAGGGCTCAATCCTGGAACACTCTTGAAGAAAAACATGCTTAGTATGCTGCTAAAACCGAAGTTTTGCACTCTGCCCATCTTGCACTCACTGAGCTGGTGTTTCATCTTGCCTAGTAGTGCAGTGCTCCAATTGTATACCGTGGGTCTCATGCACTCCACTGCATAGAACATTAGAGGCCGCGAGGCCTGGTGGAGTGAATCCAAGCTTGCTATCCTGCCCAGTGTCAGTAGGATGGCCTTTAGGCCTAGCACCTGTATGGAGTTAGTTGGGATCTGACTCCCTACCTTCTCTGTGTCTGGATAGCAGTACACTGTAATGTACTCATCTATAGTCAGGCCACCTTCGGGCCCGCAAGAGCGTAGGTTCACCACTTTCCCCCTTCAGGAAAGTCCAGTAATAAAGTATATGTCCTCCACTTCTATGGTGAGGGACATCCCATCTATCTGGAACGACTCTGAGTTTGGATCCAGTAGTCCACTAACATCTGCAATAGTCCTAGTTTGGACCTTAAGCCACCAAGACACCAAAATTTGTAAAGCCCACAAGCACGTAGCGCTTGTTGAGCCATTAGATATGCCCTTACTGCCTCTTCTACATCACCATGTTCACGTTCTCTCCATTCTAGGACCATCCTGCACAAAAAAATTGAAGTTTGTCCTTTAGAATACTTAAAAAACCTTAAGCGCGACCACATACGCAACTATTTGTCAAACAACTGCGTATGTACGTAGCTTTGGGGGCATTTTTCGTGTATATCCAGACCTATACACGGAAAAACCCTCAATTTTCATGTGGGTCGTGGCACCTATCTTAGAATGGCCTAGAATGCTAAATACACCATGGAATTTGACAAAATTTGCATCAAAATGAAAGAGTCGAGCATGGGTAAGTACCTGGAAAAAACGGTAGTGGATTCCGCCGGCTGGATCTACTGGAATTCGTTGTTGAAGTTCTGAGCTCAAATGGGTAAAAATTTCAAATGTTTTATAATGTTTTGAATTTTTTACTATTTATAGAAATTTTTCAAATTTTTGAAAATTTTTACCCCCTTTCCTATAGTTTGGACCATTTCTTATCCTTTTGAATCGTTTTTGGACTAATTTACGATGTAGGAGACCTTTTTGAGTGTCGTTTCAGCCGTTGGATTGACCCGTTTATGCCGATTTCAGGTATCATGTCTAAACTGGCATATAGGTTAGGTTTCATCACCGTTTGCATTTTGCATGACCTTATGACCGTTTCATTATAGCCTTAGGTACAAACCCACTCTATTATGTCACGGAACCTTCTTGCTGCTTTAGAAGTGGCATGATATGAGTGGTAGAGCTTGACCTTACATGGGTACCCTAGTTAGCACCTTATTTGCATTTGGTGCCCATGCTGACATTTTGTCCCTTAAGATGTGGGAGTCCATTGTATAGTATTGCCATGACATTTCGCAAGAGCCTCATACTCCTCTTGATCTTTTGCTGGCCTATTTCCCTCAGGACTCCCTTATGTCAAGTTGTAATTGCATTATCATGAACTTTGCCTGCCTTATTGAGCCTTACATTGGCTTCCCTGACATTGAGTTTTAGCCATATAGCTCGAGCTTGTCTCATGTCTAGCCATGCAGAGCCATTTTATTTATCCTTTGCAACTTGCTTCCCTATTTTTACCGGGTGGGGATTTTCCCCCAAGTGTTGCTATCCTACACATGTATCCTTGCATTAAGCATAGGTATGTTCCACTGCTTGGAACTAGTTTGTTTTCCCATATGACACTCATCTCCTCCTAGTCTGTAACTATAAAGCAGTTTTATTCTTTTTCAAGATTTTTAAATATCTAAAAAAGTCCAAAAAAATAAAAAAACCAAAAATCCGAACAAGGAAAGATGTTATCTTTTGGCAACTGTCGAGTCGTGTCGCCTTCGAACAGAGCACTGTATATCACATCCGTTGGTTGAGTTTATAGTTTGACTTTAGGAGCTGTACTCGTTATCTGAGTTTATCTCCACCGACTGGTTAAGCTTCCAGTCCCCATGGAGCCTCTGTCGATGCCTCCTGTGTCCCAGAGGTGTCCCAGTTTTGTATATCGAGTCTATGCTACCTTTATTCAGTCACCATTCATCGTCATGCTCTTGTTCGAAGGAAGTTGAAACCTGAGTCGGCCATTCCTAATTTATCTTGACTTTGCATGTCAACCATTCTCGGTACAGTTACTGGTTCGTGCACCTTATGATCGAGTCCTTCCACATTACACAGCTTTGCTGAGTACCTCGTGTTGGATGATGGGGGATGCCTTAATGCCTTCCTTCCAGCGGATTTCATCCCATCACTGACTTCAGATCATTTATTCTAGGATTGGAATCTAGAGTCATTTGTGAGTTCCTTGAGACTTGTAGTCATTGTTGGTCTCCTATTTTTTACTGTCCACTACAACATTTTCTAGCCAAAGTCTTATGAAATCACATAATAATCAGTTTGTTAATGTTGATTCGTACATGGTCATGCCTTTATGGAGATCAATGTTGATAGATTTTGGTAAAGTGATTTTTAATTACTTATTTCTTACTTTACCTTGTTTTATGTATAAAATTGGGCTTTTAAACCTCTATTTAAATATTTGGTCAACTTATGGGTCATTGTTTCCTTCGTGCAGTGGTCTCGGCGTACCAAGGGCAATTTCTGCTAGCTGACCTGCGATTTGGGGATTTTGTCCACATTGGGGTTTCTCTTGGATTCACATCACCTTCCAGATGCTTATGAAAATTATCCAGTGCTGTTCTATCCATGTCATTTGCTCAAAATGGCATTTCCGTCCTTGATCAGGAACCCGATTTCAGGCTCCATTTTGAACAATCGGTTGAGAATTGCTCAAAACGGTTCAAAACCCACTTCACAAATAGCCCCATTTACCCCTAACTGTGGGTAGTTTTCAGAATTTCTCAATGAATGTGGAGAAATCCTTTCTGGAACAGACATGGTTTTGCCAGATTTGGTGTTGGCCGTTTTCTGGGTAGTTGCTCAAATCTCTGCATTCTAGGATGGATCTTGTTCATCTATCCATCTATAAATAAATCCTTAGGATGGATACTCAAAGAGGAGAAGACTGTAAACTCGATTTTATCAATATATCCAGTATTTATCTTCTTTTAAAGTTGTGATTTAAGACTGGAAGGCGTTGAGAGTAGGGCCCCCTTCAACACCAATCCTTGGTATTTTAGTATTGTGCATTTTACAGTAGTAGAGTAACGTTTTCTTTTTTTGACAGTGTTTTCAGAAATATTAATGGTTTTGCTCATCTATGAATTGAAATAAAATGCATGCCTGCAGGTCATTAGTTAATCTCATTTGCATTTTGATCTAGCGCAGAGAATAGATTTAGAAGTGATCTGTATTTAAAATCTCATTTGGTTTTTAGTGTGAGTTGCTTATTAATGATTACGGCAATAATGAACTGTGTGATAACTTTGCTTTGATTTATTATAGAATCGATTGAGAGTAGATCGAAATTTCACCTTTCCTTTGCTGCCAGCATGAAAGAGATCATTGAATGGTTACAGGATTGGTTTATAACTCCTTTTGTTCATCAAATTTGCAAAGCTGTAGGGTGCTTTTATTGTGTTGAGAACAGCATTTGCCGTATTTTTAAAATTAGCAGAGGATTTAAGACTTTAATCCACAGAGTATTTAGGGTCACGCAGCCTTTTGGATTGGTCATGTAAGGATTGGAGCATGCTTTTGTTCATTTTATGAGTTGTAACCAACTTCAAACAAAGTATTGCAGTCCATTAAGGATTTGACAGTGTTGTCTTTGTGGTATGAAACAGATTTTGCAAGACAGGTAAATAAACTTGAGTGTGTAGTTTTGAATAACCTTAGCATAGGGTGCAGATAGAATACGCTTGACACCAACAACAAGCTAGATTTCAGTTTGCCAATCATTTATGAGTGACATAGGCTTTAAGAAGAGTCAGACTTTGTTTCCATAGTTGTTTGAGGGTGACAGTGGTTTAAAGACATTAGATCCTGTAGGGTTAAGAGTGGAGTTTTTAAGTCAATTGAACAGATTCACTTTGAAACTAGGCATTTATTCATTAAGCTCTTTCATTTGTAGAATAGGTTATTACTATAGCTGAGTGTAAACTGTTGAGTGCTTTAAAAGATTGCTGTAGTTTAAGGGTTTATTTACTGACCTAGCAGTTGTTTTATCCTAGAATCAAATCATAGTGTTGCAATTTGATATTGTTTTGCAAATGGTTGTAGTTTAATACTGTTTTGATAGACTGCTGTAGTTTAGAATTTCCTTGGAAGATTAGTATCATTTTTTGGAAGATTTCTATAGGTTGTTGTAGGTCATATTGAGTTTGACAGTTAGCAAATTGGTTTCCTTTGCTTTATGACAGACTTAGGAGTCCTTAGCATAGATCATCCAGGACAACAATAGTTTCATTTATTTCATTTTCATTTGAAAGAAGACTAGAATTCTTATCAGCACGAGGATTAAAACTACCTTACCTGCACATATAGTGTAGCAGCTCAAAGTATACGTACCATGGTTGACAATTAATTGAAGGTAAATTAACTAGTGATAATTTTACCCAATAGTCATAAGTGGCAGGTTCTCTCGCCATCGACAGTTTTTGGGAATACATCAATGTCCCCTAATCGATGGATCCTCTCAAGTGTTCAACCTCAACACATTTATTCACACTTGTTAGTTTGCACTCTAGTACCTTGATTCCCATTTTCATCATCGGTGGGTGATCTCGCGTCTATTAATGGTATACATCAATGATCGGTAATCAGACGATGGACTACTATGTTCGACCTCGACACCTCTATTCACATAGTAGGACATGTACTCGTAGCGGTTTGTGTAGAAGACCTTCCAAATTAGTGGCATCTCTTATATGCTACCTCCTTGATCGTGCCAGTGTTCATGAGATTTCAGCTCTCGTGACTTGATTCCAGTATATGTTAGACATTTCCAACTATTATGGAGATCTTGATCCATTGTATATCTTCAGCCATTATGGAGATCATGATCCTTTGTATATCTTCAGCCATTATGGAGATCATGATCCTTTGTATATCTTCATCATGGAGATTCTGATCTATGTATATTGTACGTGGCGATGATCACTTATGTGATGTTTTGTATCATGTCTATTCATGGCCATTGTACTCTTATGTATCTGGGACTACTATATGTATTTGCAGTTATGTGCAGAGTTGTATTATTGTACGATGTTGATTGGGTGGCTGGTCTTCCATTTGGGATCCTTCATCACTCCACTTCTAGGATGGACTTATAATGTATTTTGGCCATCGTATGACCCCTCTGGCCTCACACATTAGGGGGCATCTGTTATAGCTGATTTACCACTCCAGGTGAATCACACTTGTATGGCCTTCCCCTATCCCTCTGCAGACTCCTTAGACCCCTTGGACCATTTTTTGTCCTTTGATGTTTCCTAGACCATCCCTATAAACATGTGAAAATTGATACACGCAACTTTTAAACCCCTAATCGCGTATATATGCAGGTTTGACCCCTAAAACCGCATACATCAGGATGAGTGCAAAATCCAAATCCTTTTGGAGTTTTCCTTGACATGGATCCGACTCACTTGACTCATGGCCTTCCATATGCCTTGAGATCGCTCAGATTCGACCTTTCATTACCCCTTTGAAAAGCTATATAAGGAACTCTTTGGATACATTGAAGGCATAAGAGAATTGAGAGCAAAGAAACTATAGTCTATTGTTGTCAGAACTTGTGCTTGAGTCTGCATCCCTTTGTCCCCTGGAGCACTTTTGTGTTCTTCCCAAGCTTGCCTTTTGCTTGTGAGATTGCTATCAAGAGATGGAGGATTGAGGTGGTGGAGGCCCAAGTGGGGGATTCAGTTTCTCCGATTCGCAGGCGTGCTGACGGAGGTTGTATCCATTGTAATATCTAATTTTATATTAATATAAATATCTTTTCCTATCCAATAATGTATGTTTGAATGAATATTTTATCCATGGATGATTTCAAATGCTTATACATTGTTGATTATATATGCTAGAATAGATCTAACACCAATATATATAGTATGCTTGTCTTGTTTATTTGTTGTTGAGGAAGTGATTAATCAATTCAAGCTGAAGTTGGAAAGCTCAACGGGGATCTACTTCAACCATCCGGAATAAGGTACGAGGTCTGATCCTTTAGTGATAGATCTTTGATTTCTATTGCATTTTGGAAAGGATTGATTTCTAGAGTCAAGCTGTCTGTTGTGGTATCCCAAGCCATAGGAATTTCTCTCTGTAACACTGTCACAAATAGATCATCTACATATAGTAGAAGTATTACCGGGTTGCCATCTTCCACTTTGTAGTAAAGGTTGGAATCTGCTTTACTCTTGGTAAAGCCCAAACTGGATAGAAAGTTGTCAATTCTTCCGTACCATGTCCTGGGTGCCTATTTCAAACTGTACAGGGCTTTCTTCAATCTACACACATGAGACTCCTTGTCACGTGTCTAAAAAATGAGTGGCTGCTCCACATACACTTCCTCTTCTACTACACCATTCAAGAAAGCAGTATTGACATCCATTTGGTGTATCTTCCATTTCATCACTGCAGCCAGAGCAAGTACCGATCTGATGGAAGTGTATCTGGCTACAGGTGCAATGGTTTCTTCAAAGTCTATTCCTTCTTTCTGAGAGAAACCTTGAGCCACAAATCTTGCCTTAAACTTTCCAATGCTACCATTTGCAGCATGCTTGATCTTGTAGATCCATTTGGAAGTTACAACTAACTTCCCTTCTGGTCTTGGCACAACATCCCAAACATCATTCTTCATGATCGATTGATACTCTTCGATCATGGCATCCTTCCATTCTTTTCGTTCTGTCGCTTCTTCATATTTGGAAGGTTCTTTATCAATAAGTCACATAGTAAAGCTACATAACTAGAACATGATCTGGTCCTCTTTCTTTCTCTGAGATTCTCTTCTAGAACCACATATCTTTCCGCACCTTGGATAATCTCTCGTACCCAAGCAGGTTTACTCTTGTGAGGATTTTTCTCCTATGGTGGATCTATAGGTCTTTGTGGTTATTCAAATTCTTGATATTTTTCTTGAGTTTCTTCATTCATGATTGTATCATGAATTCTGGGAGCTTCTACTTCTTCAGGTTCTTCAGCAGGTTTCTTTCTGGATTTGATGTAGGCTGAATCTTCGTCAAATGTTACATCCCTATTGATTTCAATCCTTTTGAACCCTGGGAAGTATATTCTGTAAGCCTTCAAGCTTTCAGAGTATCCCACAAATATACCCTTCTTTCCTGAAGGATCTAATTTCGTTCTCTTCTCTTTTGGAATGTGTATGTACACAAGACAGGCGAATATTCTGAGATAGCTGACTTCTGGTTTCTTGTCGGAGAAGACTTCTTCAAGAGTTTTGTTCTCGAGTACTCTGTGTGGAGTATGATTCTGTACATACACTGCTATTCTGGCTACTTCTTCCCAAAGATGTATAGGAATATCTTGATCATGAAGCATAGCTCTTGCAGCTACCATGATGGTTCTATTCTTCCTTTCTGCAATCCCATTCTGTTGTGGATTGTAAGGAGTGGACAACTCCCTCTTAATCCCTGATTCCTTACATAGTTCCTTGAACTCATTTGAAGTGAATTCTCCGCCATTGTCTGATCGAAAAGTATTGATCTTCTTTTCAGTATGGTTCTCTATCAAGGCTTTGAATTCCTTGAACTTGCTAAACAATTCATCTTTATTCTTCATGAAGTAAATCCATGTCTTCTGAGAAAAGTCATCAATAAAAGAAACATAGTACACATACTCACTTAGTGAGCTTGATGGCATTGGTCCGCATACATCGGAGTGTATGATTTCCAAGATTCCTTTTGCTTTGCTCTTGCTACTTGGAAATGTATTCTTTGTGTTCTTTCCTTCCGCTCATCCTTTGCAGACCCCTTCATGTTTTGCTTGAATTTCTGGAAGACCTTCAACAGCTTTGCTTGCAAGTGGTAGTTCTATGTAATGTACATGTGCAAGCCTTCTATGCCAAATTTCATTTGGTTCTACCGTGTGATGAACCAAAGCTTGATATGGTTGGCCCTTCAACTTGTATAGATCTCCTTCTTATTCTCCAATCACTATTGCATTGTTAAAAGTATTTCCCTTTGGCCACATAAGAACTTGGCCATCTACAAAAGCAACCCTCATTCCTTTTGCATCCAATGCAGATATGGAGAGGAGGTTCTTCTTTAGTCCTGGAACAAATAATACATTCTTCATCTTCAAAGACTTTCCAGAGTCTAGTTTATAGAAGTATTCACCACTACCTTTTATTGGATACTGGTAGTCATCCCCAAGTTTCACCTTGTGAGGTGACTCATGTTCAGATAGCTTCAGAAATGTTTCTTTGAATCTCGTCATGTGCTTGGAAGCACCACTATATATAAGCCAATCATTGCTTCCATGTGAAATAGTTCCCGTGAGAGCGGAGATCAATACATATTCATCCTCACTTGAAGAGTCATCACTCTCTTGTCTGATTCTCTTTGTGGAAGGTTCATCATCCTCTGCAGCATGGGCATGATGTCTTCTCTTGTTTCCCTTCTTCTTTAGATTTATTTTGTTAGGGAAAAATCTGGATATGTGACCTTTCTCATCACATGTGTAACATCTAATAGTATTTAGATCTTTTCTAGAGTGTGTGATCTTACCTTTGGAGTGATAATTGCTCCTCTTATTGTTCTTGGAGTGAACTGTGAGAGCTTGATCTTCACTACCCATCTTCTCTACCCATATTCTCTTCTCGAGCTACTATCCAAGCTTCTTCTTGAGAGCATTCTTCCCATAGTCTGCTAAAATTGACTAATTTCTTTCTGGCATAGATTCCTTGAATGAAAGAGTCCCATGATCTATGGAGACCATTCAAGGTGGTCATCACAAGCTCTGCATTTTCCACTTCTTCATCTATTACTTCAAGCTGCTCTTTGATTTGAGAAACCCTTGTAAAGTAAGACTGAATAGTCTCAACATTCTGGATCTTCACATTCTTCAATTGGTTTCTCAAAGTCATCTTCTTGTTTATGTTCTTCCTTTCAAACAATTTGGTTAGGGCATCAAACATAGCTTTAGGTGTCTTGAGGGAGGACACTTGTGGTATGAGATGATCCTTAATAGAATCAACAATGATTCTCTTTTCCATAACCAACTTCTTCTTATGCAATGCCTTAGCCTCATCTCCCTCTGGAATTGGAACCTCCTCATTGATATAGGAGTCCAACTCATTCTCTTCTAGGACCAGGGAGATCCTATACTTCCAAGCTCGGAAGTTATCAGCTCCCTCAAGATTTTCATCAAGCTTGGTATGATGAGACATCTTAAACTGAGAACCTCAAATGGAAATACAAAATATTTAGATCTTACCAGGTCAAGATGTCCGATCTATATTTGGAGCTGAAATCCTGTAGTGCTGGTTCAGTAGCAAATTAGGGTTTTGCTTTTCCAGAGTTCTGTCCACCCAAATGCCTTGAAATTTATCCCTAACTTTTATTTTTGGGAGGAGATCAATCCAGGCTTGGGCTCACTAAAAAATTCCTCTTCTGTGAAAAGCCCTAATTTTTGGCAGTAGTGTTGGGTCCAAAACTGAAAAACCTCAGAATTGGATTTTGCTTTGACAGAAAGATGCGCCCTAAGGAGGAGAGTTTTCCCATCTTACTTTAGCTGAAAATATGTGGAGGAAGATCCACAAACTAGGAAGCCCTAGTTCCTGTAGCTGCACAGTGTCTTCTTCTCAGGTTAGCTCTGATACCATGTTAGAATTTCATCATTAAGCTAGCATTATATTTGGATCTTTACTAAGAGAATAACAAGCACAACAATCAAACACAAGATACGATGAACACAGTGTTTATCCTCGGGGAAACCATAAATGGTGAAAACCCCACAACTTCCTCAAAGATAGAATCAGCACCAAAATAGAAAATCCCCAAAACAGTAAGTGATCTCCCGATGGCCGTAACCTTCTTCTTGTCTAGCCCCAGTGTCTTCTCCTTCCTCAACTATGTGCTACACTTGAGTGTGTATAAGTTGTGTGATAAATAGAGACTCCAGTTCTCTATTTATACTAATCCCGACATGACTAAAACCCTACCAGGGCCGACCTCTACTAGGAGAGTCTAATAACCCTAGTGCCCTGGAACTGCGGGGACTTTAACCCTTATACAATAGGAGGGTTACCCACAATGACTTGACATGACTTGTTTACATGATAGACCTTCTCGATAGGAACATCGGGGCATGACATAACTCAAGTACATCCCGGAATAAACATTGGGTTACAATATAGAATAAATACAAGTGAAATACATTCCAAAGTTACATATACATCAACACTTATGAGACTTTATTATTTGGTCATTGCATTATGGTATTCTATATTGAGTAAGTTTTGTAAGGTTTTTCTCTTTTTGGGTTTCCTAGGGAAAATTGTTGTGTACCTTGTGATCGTGTTTCTTTCAGTGATCCTATTTATGCTTTTATTGTGAAAATGTATTAAATGCTTATGAAGTTAGGACTTAATCTATAACAACGTATAAAACTTAACATGGTATCAGAGCTAGCCTGAAAAGAGAACCTTTCACTGGGTAAATCTCTTTCTCCTTCTCTGGACAAGAAAATTAGGGTTACCACTGAAGAGAAAATTTTTAGTGCAAGTGACATTAAGAAGTGCTCCCCTCCTAGGTGCGTATTTTGGAACCTGGATCGAAGTTTTTTAGTGGGAAGATCCTCTGAAAAGTCAATCCCTAGTTTGTATTGGAACCAGAAAACCAAAAATCTAGAACCAGTACCAAAAATTGCAGTCCAGAATCTTGCAAGTCCAGTTTCAAGGGTTAGAATTTGGATTGTTTAGAAACTGACTGTATCGACATATTCACCTTAGTCAAGCACATATTTTGGAAAGTATAGTTTTCATTTATGAGAAATTTCAATTTTTTGTCATTTTTTGTTCTCCGGGACAAGATGTCTCCAAGCACTTAGCTTGATGACAGGTTGGAAGGCATAGAAAACTTCCATGATTGGAAATATAGAATAGGAATAATTCTATAAGATGATCTTTCAAATTTTATCAAGGAAGTTATGTCGGATCCTGAAGAAGATGAACCAAAGGAAAATTACAATAAAGACATGTTTAGAGCCAATAGGATCATAGCATATTCTATCAAGAATCACTTGATTCCTCAAGTATCCTCCAAGGATACACCTAAGGAGATGTTTGATGCCATATCAAGAATGTATGAAGGAAGAAACATCAACTAAAAGATGAATTTGAGAGCCCAACTCAAAATTACAAAGATGAGTAAGGGTGAATCTATCCAAGAATACTTGGCAAGGGTTTCTCAATTCAAAGAACAACTAGAAGCAATTGAAGACAAGATTGATGAAGATGAACTAGTAATGTCCACTCTCAATGGTATTATTAGACCATGGGATTCCTACATTCAGACAATTTGTGAAAGGAAATCCTAAAATTTGATGTCCAAGATGTTAGTTGATGGACTTGATCCTGTAATTCCGAAAGGAAGAATTGTCCAAGATGTTAGTTGATGGACCTGATCCCATAATTCAGAAAGGAAGGATCGTCCAAGATGTTAGTTGATGGAACTGATCCCGTAATTCTGAAAGGAAGGATCATCCAAGATATTGGATGATGGACTTGATCCCATAATTCTGGAAATGAAGGATCATCTAGGATGATGATGCTCCAACTCCACGCTGCATATGATGATGTTCCAGGAGATGATGATGATTCTCCAACTCCATGCTGTAGGTGATGATCCAGTTCCTTGCTATAGATGATGATGCTCCAGCTCCATGCTGCATATGATGATGATGATGATGATCTAGCTCCATGCTACAAGTGATGATCCAATTCCATGTTGCAAATGATGATGCTTTAGTTTCATGCTGTAGATGATGATGCTCCAACTTCGTGTTGTAGATGATGATGTTGTTCAAAACTTTTGATGATATATAGATGTACCAACCAATGTTCCAAAAGATGATGTTGATGGTTTATCCTCCCTACTTCCGATGATGTTGTGTAGAGCCACACCAACTATTGTTGTTGTTAGTAGAATACCCTTCTTATTAAGGGGGAGTGTTGAAATAATGTAACTTCTAATAATATTCTACTAATACTTTACATTATTAGTATTCCTCCTTCGAGAGATGTCACTAATGTAAATGTTCATGCAAAAGGTCATGAGGTAAACCCTCTGTTTTAAGTCGGGTCAATAATATCCAGAAAAGAATAATATAATTATTATTGTGAGTTTTCCTAGGTAGGTCGTCCCTTTCAGTTTAATAGGTCATCCCAATTAGGGTAAAATTTCAGTTGGGAGATTAGTATAAATAGGGAGGCTCCCTCCCTCATTTGTACACACTTACTCACTCATGTATTGAGCAAGAGAGAGAAAGAAGGACAGACAGAGAAGGAGGAGGACAAATGTATTTGGTTTTTTGGCTCTTGTTCTTGGGGTTTGGTCTCTTCTCTCTTATAAAACCTTGTTCTTTTGTCATTGCATTATGGTAATCTATATTGAGGAAGTTTTGTTGGGTTTTTCCCTTTTTGGGTTTCCCAAGGTAAATTGTTGTGTACCTTGTGATTGTGTTTCTTTTAGTGATCATATTTATGTTGGTATTGTGAAAATGTATTAAATGATTATGAAGTTAGGACTTAAGCTATAACAACATATAAAACTTAACAAGAGCCATGATCCAACTAACTCTACAATGGGCAAAGAAGAAGAGTCCCATGTGGAGTATTTCTAATCATTATCAGATGACTACAAGGTAGAAGAAGAACTAGTGCTTACCATCAATGATACAAAAGTACAATATAGAGAGATTAGGGACACCCTGGATATGGCTAATAGAGTACCTACTGATGGGTGCTCAAGTTTCAGCGAGACATCTACTAATGGATGTTGTTATGAGATACCCATTTATGGGTATCATGGCGAGGTTCCTATTGATGGGTTCATAAGGGTTGATGTACCTATTGATGGGTACCAAGATAACATGGAGACATCTACCAATGGATGTTCATCTCTCTATGTTGGTGACATAGAGATTTATATTGAGGAGATTGTTTCAAGTACACATTCCTTTGAGCATAGAGACCTTTCATTTGAAGGAAAAATACCTAGGATAGACTTCCACTTCACCTCTTGAGCTTCACGAGGTTGATTCTGTAGATGAAGAGGAGGAGGTTCACTCTCATGAGCCTTCCAACCTAGTAGGGAAGTTTTAGTTGGGTGAAAAGAAGATCAAGAAGGCCTTACACATTCTCCAGGATACTCATGATTTAGTATCAGATCTATGTTGGAGAGTTGCTTCATTGGAATATTTGTCTTTCATTGAAGCCATGGAGAAGATCTAGAGAGAAATGTCTGCAATCCAAGGTAATTTTTCATATATGATTTTGGACAGATATCACTTGTATGAGCTTGTTCATATGTTACATGGGGCATCCTTGAAAGACGAGGAGGAGATTTTAAAGCTCAATGATGATTTTATGGCCTCCCAATATTATTTGAGAAGCACTCAAAGTTCCCTCTTGGAGTCTAAGATGGATATAGAGAAAATTCACCAAGAATTGCAGAGATCACATATTCCCTCCTACACTTCTGTCATCCCATCCCATATGGTTGATTGCATTATTGGATCAAAGGAGGAACCTCATGTGATGGTGGAACATGAGGAACATGATGATTTGAAATTTTTTGAGGAGTATCAAGCATTTTAGTTTCAATTTGGAGAAAGCCACACCTTCATGAAGGAGGTTGAGAAACACACCCCTATCAAACCAACTAGTGAAGGAGTACATGCATCTACTTGCTTGGTGGATGAGAGATACATAGGATTGGTTCATAGTTCTTCACCCCACAATTTTATTTCAACCACATAAATTGGGAATGAATATTGGGTGAAAGGATTCCTTCTATTGGTGCCACATGAGGAGTAGGAGGCTCCCACCTTCTTTGTTGACAATTGTAGAGACATACAATGTGAAGTGACAAGCACACTTTTCTTTCCTTAGAAGGAAATTGACGAGTCCTTATATATGGATGAGAACATGCCATTTGAATCAACAAGAAAAGGTGATTATCTATTCAAGGATTTGATAAATAGATATATCACTGAAATGGAGGATCAACGATGCACTAAACTTGCTTGTATTGGTAGAGAATTGTTTGACATGCATGCCTTGGATGATCTTCCTATATGGAATGAAGACTTAGCTTTGAAGAAGGTGGTCGATAACATCTCAGATATATCAACAAGCAAAATTGTTTATTCATCCATGGATTTGGTGGATGGATACATAACTAAGATGGAGATTCATCGAGCTAAAAGCTATTTTTTCTTTTATGTTAATTCTTTTGGTTTAACTGATATTCTCTTACCATGTGAGTAGAAAGAAAGATATATTTTGCAGCCATTGGATACCTACAATACACATGAGTATTGGATGTGCAATTGCATGAGAAGAGTTTTCAGAAGTATGGGAAGTGTTGGGCTTCCAACATTGCTATGGGATATTGACATCTTTTGGAATGGCAACTTGTTCTAGATGATCAATATGTCAAGTGGAGTGTTGCATAAACCATGGGATCCAGGAATTTCATGGAGTAATAGAGTGCTCTTTATGGAATATGAAAGTAGAAGAGTGCAACATATTCAACGGGATCCAAGAGGGAGAGATAGCCTTCATTTCCACAAGTTCATCCATGAGGAGAAATGGTTTGATTTCCTACATGGAAAATCATATGGTGGATGGACTCAAGAATCTCCTGCTTGGTGGGTTGGGAGTTTTCATGAGGATTTTGTTGGAGACACTAATCAATGTATAGGAGGGAGTATGAGACACTTCTTCAATCTGATATTTGTTTGGGACCTTGGGATCATCTTTGGTCTCAACTATTTTAGCAGGAAGATTCATGTAGCAGTATGTGGGATAAAGACACCTCTCAAAAGGAAAGAGATGCATAAAGTTAATTCTTCTACCAAAATTGATCTTTACATTGTCCATCATCATCAAATTCTCTTGAAATAGAAGTTTATGTAGAAAAAATCTCCTTGTTTCCATTATGACCATTATGGAATTTTATGCATGAGAATTGGCTTTTCTAGCGCACCTATGGCTTCACCATCTTACATGAGCAGAGCCTATATAAAGAACTTTGGTAATCTTGTGTTGATTCTCTTTGATTATATTTTGGTTCATGATAGGGTGTTGAAGGAAGTGCACCTTTGGTTTGAATGCTATGTCATGAGTTTGGATAGAGCAATCATTGCATATCAATTTATTGAACATAAAGTTGGAAGGATAGAGATATTGCATTTTAGTCTTATGATTGAGCACAGTAAGGGTGATGTACCATGTAGAGAGTCATTTCAATTCATAGCATATATGGATTCCTAAGGAAGTAAAATAATTTCTCATGGGATGAGAACTCTGGTATATTTCAAAGGAATGAAGAAAGTAATGGGAATTTGTTCAATGTGAGCTACATAATGTGGAGGAAGATAATGAAGAGGGTCTTGAAGAAGAAGACGATGTTGAGGAAGATCAACATGAGTTAGAGCATCATGTTACAGATGAAGATGAAGAAGAATTAGTTGAATAAGATGATGTAACAGACAATGTCCACGAAGACGATATCGATGATGACATGATGATCAAAACTGACATCGATGGTGATGATGATACGACCAATCCTTACAATGTTGAATCTAGATCGGATGATACAAGTGACGACTTGGATGAATAAGATAATGAAGTCCATTGAATTGAATGAGGTATGCCTTAATATGTATGCTGATCTACTCTATTTATGAGGTTATTTAAGTTTTTTGTCATTTTCTTGTATGTTGGCACATGCTATAAGAGACATTGCTTCTTAAGTATGTCAAAAAACACATGAAAACATTATTTTTTTGTACATAGATTTTGTTGGGTTTTGGGAAATTGAGAGTGACGTGGGGGGGGGGGGGGGGGGGGGGTGGCAGATGAGCTTCCACCTTCACATGTTTGGCCATGTTTAGTAGAGAATATTAAATTGTTCTCGAAACAAAGAGAATATCGGTAGTGAAATGTTCTAGTTGTCATCCTCATCCTCATTGCCATCTTCATCATCATCATCATCATCATCATCATCTTCATCATCCTCATTGTCAATATCATCTTTATAATCCTCATCCTCATAGTCATTATCGTCCTCATCGTCCTCATCATCATCATCATCAACATCGTCATCATCATCATAATCATCATCATCATCATCATCATCATCTGCATCATCGTCGTCGTCATCATCATCGTCATCATCCTGATCGTCGTCATCATTGTCATCATCATTATCATCATCAATATCATCATCCTCATCATCATCACCTTGTCATCTTCAACTTCATGCTCATCCTCATCCCCATTATCATCATCAACATCCTCATCCTCGTCGTCATCATCGTCCTCATTATCGTCCTCATCATTATCATCATTCCCATCCTCATCCTCATTGTTGTCATCATCATCATCATCCTCATCCCCATCGTCATTACTGTTACTGTCATATCCTCACTGTCATCGTCCTCATTTTCATCATCATCATCATCATCCTCATCGTTATCGTCATCATCATCCTCATCGTCACCATCACGTGGTGATCATCATCATCATTATCATCATCATCGTCATCATCATCCTCATCCTCATAGTCATTATCGTCCTCATCATCATCGTCATCATCAACATCATCGTACTCACCCTCATCCTCACCATCATTATCGTCCTCATCATCGTCATCATCCCCATCCTCATCCTCATCGTTGTCATCATCATCATCATCCCGATCCTCATCGTTGGCATCATCATCATCATCCTCATCCTCATCATCCTCATCCTCATTATCATCATCATCATCATGATCATCATTATCATCATTATCATCTTCATCCTCCTCCTCCTCCTCCTCCTCCTTCTCATCATCATCATCGTCATCCTCATCATCCTCATCCTCATCCAAATAAAAACAGATAACATTTGTGATGTTATTGTATTATTCACATTTGTGATATACCAGTTAGAATCATGAAGTATAGGTTGATGCCAAGCTCAATTTTAAAGGATTCTTCATAATGACCTTTTTCGACATGAAAGGTGGGGAGCTAATATTAAAATATTGATCCTATTTCTTAAGCTCAACTAGCTTAAATCTGTGATATTGTATGTAGAGGTTTAGCTTAGAGAAAAAGAACTTTACTCAATTTCCCATCTTAAAATGTATTAACTCATTGTCTCAATAGTTTTGGGGAAAATAAATAATCTAAGGGATAGTAAATATGCTCGTTACCTTTGTCAATATATTTGAAGGAGCCATAAGTTATGACCTCCAAAATATCACTTCTTATTACAAATTCTACAATTATGTAGTATATTTTAATATCCATATTTATATGTAAGAATTCTACATAATAGTAATTCTATTATACAACAATCAATTGCCCTTCTTTTACCTATAGAAACCAAAAATCAATTGCCCTAGACCATTTGCTATCTATTATCTTCAACTCCTATACTTTCTCTTCAGTCCAAGCTATTGGTCTAGGTTCTCTCTAGATATTATTAATTTCATACTGCCTTTTGGCGCATTCATACAATAAATAGGAAACTCACAAAAGAAAATTTCATGGATGCTTGAATAGATGTACCTTTCTTTCCAATGCTACGGATTGATTGGTGGGGTTTGAGTCTCCCTTCGTGCAAACTTGTCTTCCTTGCTCTTTTGATCCCTCAATCTCAGTCTTGGTTGGTCTCCACCTCATCTCTTCATCTCTCCTCTACATTTAGTGTAGGTCTCGACAACGAAACCAATTTGTTTGTTGTGGCTCGATCTGACCCAGGGTTCAATAAGCATCGCCAAAAAAACACCATGCATGCACTAGCATTTTCAATACCCTACAAGTAGGAAAATGTCTCACCTGAGATGCATGCAGGAATTGCAAAGACCATCGTAGTTGTTGCACAGAGGAGGATGGGGTAGTGTTCTCCATATGCTTATATACAATTAACTTATTCAAGCATTCTTCACAAGGAACCACTTAACATTCATTCTTTGTAGCAAATATGACATTCATTCGTAAATATAAACATAAACATAAACATACACATAAACACACCACGTAGAATGGGACATAACCAAGTTCATATTATTAATACGGAAAAACATGGCATTGAATACAACCATACTCAGAAATGTCATGAGGCTTCACCTCAAGCTCAACAACTTCCATAATACATTGAAACTTCTCATTACAATCGAGATCTAGCATCTAAACCTTTGAACCCAAAACATTACAAAACATGCCTATAAATAGGCTCAAGATCACTTTTGGCCATTAGTCCATGCGTGGACTTAGCATCATGCAAAACCACCACACATGAATCATTGTTGATGTGCATTAGAGGGATCTTGCATGCTTTTCTCCTCAAAGTGCCTCTTGCTGCTAGTTGTGTTCTTTGGTGCTCAACCTTCTTCCTCAAAACTTGGGCACCAACATACTTATTGAAGAGACCCAATGCCGAGAGTTGGTTCGCATAGCAACTTCAATCCTTTGTATCACCATGAATACACCCATTGAAGCACATAAAATCTGAAGAACTGAATCAAATGTAAGCTCGCAAATATTTTATCCCTCTCATATTTTAAGCAAATATTTTCTCAACATCCTGAATCAAAACAGGAGCCTGAACGACAATTTTATCACGGTTAATACTCTTGCAGACTTCCTTTCCGAAATCTTAAATTCAGAAAACATATATTCCAAAGGCAATAATGATAGATGAACAACCGCAAAGGAAACAACTAAAAAGACATTAAGGCAAGATAATGTTATTCTTTTATTGGTTTGTGAGTCAAATGTCAACTTAACTTTCTCAAAATAAGAACACCTTACCACATAATAACTCAACATTTGAAAAACCCATAAATCTCATCATCATGTTTTTAAGGAAAATAAAATTAATAATTTATTATCCAACCTTAAAATTGATGGATGCAATTTACTCACGTCAACTTCACCTAATAAAATCGATGAATTAAACCATTTACTTTGGCAGCAACTTTATTTCCCACCAAACCACGTGTAAACCACTTAAAAAAAGTATTATTCAATTATAAATACAATGATATATCTTGAGATTGTGAAACCCAATAAGGTACATCTCACTGTGAGACAAATATTTATGTATGAAACATTGAATTGAAAATGCACGTGGCAAACTCTAACTTCAAAATAAGTCATGCTGACTGTACATCCAAGATCTCACCGGTAGTGACAAGGACCACAAAGTAAAGTGCCTCATAAAACAAATTAAGTAAAAAACGAAACGCCGATGCCAAAGTGGAGTGAGAGCATTCAGCAAAAGGTTAACCACTTACATGGTATGGATTGGATGGGAATCGAGTGGTTTATGGAAAATGCCTACATTCCACACTCCACTCAACACAAAAATGCAATAATTGACCTCCTCGTGGAATTCCAACTTTTCCATCATGTTTCCGGTTTGTTCAAATCCAGTCCAGGCAGTGGATATGCTCTACTTGACTGATTTCATTCTGGGCAGATAAAGCAAGCTCCATAGCACAAAGTAGTTAAAAAAAAAATCATGGATACCATTCTCAGAATAAACAATGAAGTGCAGTCACTGAATTCATTTCAGGTACGTTCAACAGACACACAGAAACATACCCAGCATAGTGTTTTTCCTGGTCTTTTTAGATTTAAAAACTGCGGAATTAGTAGTAGTGCTGTTTTATCGAGTAGAAGAAAACCAACATGTGTAGTGAGAGCGAGAAGCACCCTGTTGGAGCTCGTCCCAGAGGCCAAGAAGGAGAGCCTGGAATTTGAGCTTCCCAAATATGATGCAACCAAGCAGTTGCCTGTGGACTTGGTGGTTGTTGGGAGTGGCCCAGCAGGGCTTGCAGTTGCCCAACAGGTCTCAGAAGCTGGAATTTCTGTGTGCTGCATAGACCCATCTCCACAGAGCATTTGGCCCAACAATTATGGTGTGTGGGTGGATGAATTTGAGGCCATGGACCTCCTAGATTGCCTGGATACAACATGGTCAGGTGCCGTTGTGTACATAGATGATAAAACCAAGAAGTTTCTAGACAGGCCCTATGGTAGAGTCAATAGAAAGATGCTGAAATCAAAGATGATGAAGAAGTGCATATCCAATGGTGTTCAGTTTCACCAAGCCAAGGTTAGAAATGTGATCCATGAGAAGTCAAGGACTCTTGTTTCTTGTATTGATGGGGTTACCCTGCAAGCATCTGTGGTGCTGGACGCCACAGGGTTTTCGCGGTGCTTGGTTGAGTACGACAAGCCCTATGATCCTGGGTATCAGGTGGCATATGGGGTCTTGGCAGAGGTTGATAGTCATCCATTTGATGTAGACAAGATGGTCTTCATGGACTGGAGAGATTCTCATCTTAGCAATGAAGCGGTGCTCAGGAGTAATAATGAGAAGATTCCCACTTTTCTGTATGCAATGCCCTTCTCTCCCACTAGAATTTTCTTAGAGGAGACATCTCTTGTTGCAAGGCCTGGTGTATCTGTGGAGGAGATCCAGAAAAGGATGGTGGCTAGATTGAAGCATCTGGGTATTCAGGTGAAGAGCATAGAAGAGGATGAAATATGTGTTATCCCCATGGGAGGTCCATTGCCTGTGATCCCTCAAAGAATATTGGGAATAGGAGGAACTGCAGGAATGGTTCATCCATCAACTGGATACATGGTGGCGAGAACTTTGGCTGCAGCTCCGATTTTAGCCAGCTCAATTGTTAAGTGTCTTGGGTCTGGAAAAAGAATTACCGGAGACGAGCTATCGGTTGAGGTTTGGAAGGATTTGTGGCCCATGGATAGGAGAAGGCAGAGAGAATTCTTCTGCTTTGGGATGGATATTCTGCTCAAACTGGATTTGGAAGGGACGAGGAGATTCTTCAATGCATTTTTTGACCTGGAGCCCTATTATTGGCATGGTTTTTTGTCCTCGAGGTTGTTTCTCCCTGACCTTCTTGTCTTCGGGTTGGCTTTGTTTGGTCATGCCTCCAACACATCCAGGTTAGAGATCATGGCAAAGGGTACTTTACCTCTAATAAAGATGATTAGTAATTTGGTGAGAGAGAAAGAATAGGATGATTCGGCTTGATCAGTAAAGGGCTCTAGTTTTATCTCTTCAAAATTGCCAACCATTTCTCAGCATAAGCCGAAACAGTCGGCAGATTTAGTGAGTTTATGTTAATTTACACTGGAAACGTGGTAGGTAAAGTCTAATATTATGATAAAAATAGTGGATGGGCAGCCAACATGGTGGTTTTAGTTGCTTGTGCAGGTTGTAACCTGAAAAATGATTTTGTGTGGAAATAGTAAATACTCACCGCTCTCCATAACTCTATTTAATGTTCAATAACAAGGTTCCATTGTTTAACTCTATTTATGTACATGAACAGGGTTTTCCTTTGCCTTTGCTTGTAATTATTGGAGTGGACTTAGAATACACATATTACAAGATTCTGTAATTGCATTTTTGCTCTTTAGGAAGATTTGAATATAAGCCTATTTTGTTGTTTATGGCTGAGTGAAAATGCGAATTAAAGTAGACATGCCCCCTTCTACTATCCCCAAGGTGGCAGTCCTTTTTAATTTTTCAAAATATTAAATCACGATGGTATTTGGATTTCTTTGTTTAGATTTATATCATCGATTTGTGCTTGAAGAAGGCAAAGAATGACAGCAGTTGTGGGCGATTGCTTTTGGCATGGTGGTTCACTAATTTGATATGCAGCAAGTATTGCTGTTTATCCTATTTCTCTGTTCGTGTTGCAATAGTAATTCTTCAATTCTGAACTTACGGTCATTTCATTAGTGTAGATAGATGAGTGAGTGTAACTATGAAATCACTCACAGCCCGACAGAGACCAATTTTGCAATTTGTCAATGATTTGATATACGTGATGGGACTATTTAGGGATATTTGCACTGTTTGTTATCAATCAGGTCAAGTGATTGCCTGCTTGGTTTAGTTATGCCAATCCTTATTCCTTGATTAATGCTGGCAACTGTGTGTTATTCAGATAGCTTAAACTTGCACAAATGTAGATTTTGTGAAGAATGATTTTGAAGGCAGCCAGGTGTATATGGCCATATGCATTTATTATGATGTAAAGTGCAAAATACTAAATAGTGATTTTTTATCTCCATTGTGTATATCTCATGCATCATAGAACTTCAATCAGGCATGGAAAGTTGGCTCTGTCCAAATAAGGAAAAAATATTAGAACCTCTGCAAATTAATCCGCGATTCTGTCTTTAAGTTTCTAGGGTTTGTCTAATTTCCATTGACATATTGAAGCTGTTTATGTTTATCATTCCACTATAATATTATTTACTTTCTTCTATAATTGTTACAAAGTCAGAAATTTGTCCTCATTCTGCAAGATATGGTAGTCTTGGTACACTGTCGAATTTAGGGTATTGTGGTATGCTAATTGGGATGGTTAGGGTCTTTATTTGGTTAGTTGTATTAGCATCTAATTACATCTGTTTTAAAGTTACCTGAAACAGGGGATTTTGAAAACAAGATCAGCTTCAGAAACATACATTTTCAAAAAGTCTCTGGAAACTGAGAAATAGAGGGGAGGAAAGAAAAAACAAGACCAAAAATATATTTTCTCTAGATTTAGTGTTTTTCTTCTAATTTCAATGTTTTCAAATACTCACAAGTGAACCCCAGAGGTCTGACTGGTGGTTAATTTGGCTCTTTTATGTAAATGTCCCATTCCCAGATTGAAAATGATCAGGAATCTCTTGCAAGACATCGGAAGAGATCAGGGTTAACCTGAAAATGTTCTCTAGACTGGGATTCCATAGATGCCTATTAAAAGGGACCTAAGCTTTTGAAACAATGGAGCAGGCAGTCACATTCTCTCTATCTAATGATGCCAGAGGTGAAAATTAGATCTTCTCTTTATAAATAGGAAGTGGAGAAATTTAGGGACACCTGCTCAGTCCCTGGGAGGAAAGAGGGAATCTGCGCTTGAATAACTACTTAGCAATTTTCACTTGCCAGCTGCAGGTAAATATCTGAGAAATAATTGCCACTAATTTTGTAGTTTCAACTTTCCAGCTTTTAGAAGATATTAATTAATAGCACATTTTAAGCATTATATTTGGCTTCAAATCCATTTTACATGTGACGCATTCTTCCTGAAGGCTGCTAAAATTTCTCCCTATGATAGGCCAAGAAGATATAGCAGCCCCATAATTTTAACCAGTCTGATGTAACCCTGCTGCTAGAGTTTCTCAGCAATTCTGTATTTCAAAAACGCTTCTAAGCCAAAGTTGGGGTGCTATGATGAAAATTCACCAATATACGAATTTATTTCCACAATGACCCATCAATAGTGAAATTTTGTCTTGTGAATGGATTGCAAGTCTCTGCATAGTACAGGCTAGTGCTGTCAAGAATTCTTGTATTTTGGACTTAAAACTGTTTTATTTTACTGAAGTGTATCATAGGATACTCCTGTGTATGGGAGGTTACAGTAGTTGAAGCCAGAATGGTGAATCTGCAATGTTCTGATTAATTCAACTCTGTCTGTGAAAGATATTTAGGTTTCAATTCATGATATGAACTTGTTCTGGCTCTTTTCATATAATGAGCACATGTTTATTAAATATGGATCTAGTTATCTTACAAAAGTAATCCTTTTGTAAGCCTCAAATGACGTTTAGATAGTACAATCAACACTGGGACCAGTATTATGCATGAATACTGAGAAGCAACTATAATAGTCCAATTCTGAACCAATAAACAATAAAGGTCGAGATGATGCAGGGTCAATAGAGAATGACACCCGCCAAGTTTAAATTCCATGCTCTTTTCCAACATCTATTGAGAGATTTTTGGGAGCTACTGGGCGTGTTGATTGTGAAGAACAAGGATCAGATTTTGATGCCAAGTGGCATGAAGATAAATAATAATGAGGCCATGAAGCTGAGGCACAGTGTTATAGGTCTCCAAAACCCAAAAACGTGGCAGAATATATGTTTGTGTGGTCATTCATCTAGCATAAAATTTAGGGATTTAATGCATTTCTGTCAAGGAATTTAGGGTGATAACCAATGGTGACCTTAGTGTATAAAGAGATCCGCTTGTCTCTGTGTAACAGGGAGAAAGAGAATATGCTCTGAGGAGCCTTAGTATGCCTGGGGCATTGATCATTGAGTGAAATCCATGGTTTTGGGCCTGTATCCCAATTTAGGGATTAGAGATAAGCAAGTGTAGTGCTGGTTTGTATTTCCTGTTAGGGACTTGCCTTTGATACTGTTACTTGGTTTCTGTAGTGTTTTGAGGAGTAGCTAATAAATAAAGAGATTGTGTATGATGGTCAACAGTTGTGTATTCTTGTTGACTTTCTGATCTGCTAACATTTGTCATTATATGTAAAATATTCTCTTGATCCCCGTGTTATAATCTTGTATTGAACAGTCTATATCTCTGTTAGTTACCATTCCCTTTCCAGATCTTGTGAGGCATTCTTGGATTGTCCAGTTAGACAGGAAACAGTGTCTACAACTGCAGTTGAGCAGTTCTGAGAAATTAGAGCGCTGACGACTGGAGTTTCTGCATCAGTATTGGTATTAGGGCAACCTATGAGATGGTTCAGAAGGGAGTCCATTTGAACTGCAGTAGGAGAGTTAGGAGCAATTTCGGAGTCCAGGGATGGAGATGGATTGGTCACGAGATTAGTGGCAATTGAAGCTAACGTCCGTTATGATGAGTCAGAAGATGAACAAGAGAATGTGAGGACCTCAGTTGGAGTGGTAGATCCCATGGAAAGTCTGATAGAATCCATCTGAAAACAGGGGACTAAAGTTAAGATGAAGGTCTGACAGTTCAAGGGTGGTCTGAACCCTGATGTGTTAGTGGATTGGCTGCATGAACTAGAGAGTTATTTTGATATGGAGAACATAGATGAAGAGTATCCAAGGAGAGTAGAGTTTGCAGTGGCACAGATGAAGTTGCAATCTGCCTTGTGGTGGGATAACCTTCAAAATTCCCAAACAGACAAGGTAAAGATAATATTGGAGCATGGCCCAAGATGCTAAAAGTGCTGAAAGACAAAATCTTACCTGCAGATTATTTGCAAAATTTGTTAAAACAATTCCAGAAGTTGAGGGGAAGGGAGTCGTCTGTTGTGGAGTACACGGCTGTTTATGAAGTTGCAGATAGGAGCGATTCTGCAAGAAGACATTGAGCAGTCTGCTGCTAGATATGTCAATGGCCTGTGGCTCCAACTCCAGGATGAGCTGACCTTAACAAGCTGGACTAAGTGGATCAGGCATATCAATATGCTTTGAAAGCTAAATAGAACTTAAGTTGGGGTAAGTCAGTAGGCAAGAAAGGTGACAGTGCTGTTGAATTTTAGCATTAGCATGCATTCTTAAAATTTTGCAGACTGTAGCATAGACAATGATAAATAAGTGCAGTAGATACATCAAAACATCACACATGCTAAACACAAGAGTTTTTCACGGGGAAACCTTTAAAGGACCAAAACCCCAAAAGCATGAGTAGTTCATCTCTTAAATGAGATGACTTGAGTTTCTCAGAATTATGAGATGAAAGTTTGTCAATAATTCTCAAACCCTAACAGGTTTGAAACACTGATGAAAATCCATAAAAATTATTTTACAGAAAGAAATCCAAATTAGGGCCTCCGGCCTTAATTTCTTAATGCTGCCCGAAATCCCAGATCTGCTACCCGGGATGGATTTCTTGCTGCCGAGAGATGCCCGGATATACTTCTGCCTGCCCGGACACCTGTTACTGCCTGCCAGAACACTTAACAGGCTGTCCGAGCTTGTTATTGCTGCCTAGAATTGTTGACAGGCTGCCTGAAGTCTGTGGTTGATAGATCGTGTCTGCCCAGACGTGGTGGCTGCTGCCCGATGGTGCTAACAGGCAGCACAAGCCCTGTTTAGGGCTGTCTGTAGGTACCCAAGGTCTGAGAGAGGTGCCCAAAAGTCATCCTGTGAAGGTAAAGGGCAGACCGAGACTGATAGCAGCCAGAACTTAGAAGAAGGCTGCCCGAAGAGAAGGAAGGTTGTCCATGAACAGATGCCAGTTGCACGAGGTCACAACCAGCTGCACGAGGTCACAACCAGCTGCCTGGACCCTGTAATTACCTGCTCGAGCCCTGTACTGTCTACTCAGCACCTTCCCAAGTGTCCAAATTGCTGCCCGAAGCCTGCCCGAGCTGAGAAGGGGCTGCCCATTGTTACCACCTAAGTTGTACTTAGTGGTTTTTATCAAGTGAGCCTGGTGAACCGGACAAAGATGATTTGTTCAGGACTTTAGAAGACCTTCGGAATTGCTTTTGAGAAGTGCTTGTTGTACTATATCACATGTTCATACCTCCTTGGGGGAGTTGTAATAAATGTTCTAGCATGATAGTGTCTGTAAAAGATTCGGTCTCTTAGACTTTATTTGTCAATCCGATCAGCCCAGGGTGTTTATTCCCTTGGTTATTATTGGTTGTTGAATAAACGACTGATAATTTCTGAGTTTTTCACTCAATACCTCCAAAGTTGGGGTGGTCGGCTTGGCATTTAGGCCTATTGAGGTTATTAGAGTCTATGTGTCAATGTATAAACACGCTAGGCATCATGGTCGAGTCATATGAACATGTCTAAGTACCCTTAGGTTTTTAATTTTTTTAATTTTTTTTAATTTTTTCAGTGTTTTTTATCAAAATTTAATTTTTCCAAAACTTAGGCTATTTTTTAATAGTTTAATTGGAAAAATTGGTTTTGTAATAAAAGTGGGCTCAATAATCAGTTTCAGTCATGTAGGTGCTCATTTTCAAGCTAAGAGCACCCAGTGAACCTATAGACCCACTATTTCCAAGTTTTGAGTGATTTTCCATCACTCATGTCAGAAAGCCCTAAAAAATCAATTATCGATTATTTTAATTAATAAATTGATGAATAATGGAGCAAATCCAAAATCCTAGATCAATGGATTCTCAACCGATTTGATTGAAATAAGTTTCATCGGCACCAGATTGACTGGATCTAACAAATCCTTGACTGAAGGAGGTGATCAGGGCAGATCCAGAGTTGAACTTCAGCCTCCTTTATGGGGAATTGCGCCCTCTCTCTCTCCTCCACACGTGTGGGCTCTTCTGGAAGCTTTGTGGTTGATGATTCACTCAGCAGGTTGATGTGTCAGCTCAATCAGCCCCCCGATTGACATTCAAACTCAATAGAAGCTTAGTTTAGCTTCAGATCACGCATTGATGGACTTTTCTTCAGCTGCAGTTTTCTATCTCCTTGGGATTTGCACCCCCTCTGGGCTAGGGTTTCATTTTTTTGTATAAATAAAGCATGGATGCCTCTCTTCCAAGCTAGCTAGAGTTGGATTGAGGAGCTATTGCTGTTGTAATACCCTGTAATATCTTTTGCTATTGAAATAAAGTGAAGCTTTGGAGGCCAAAACGGTGTAATGCTCTTATGTGTGTTGAATTAACATTGTCTTGCAGCTTTTGTTGTTACCGGTGTCTTACTCTCAATTTCTGCATCTGAATCTTGTCTGGCTTGAACGATTCAGATGAATCAATAGGAGTATAGTTGGGCAAGTAAGATTACTTGTTTTTCAATATCTCATAGCATATATGTTTGAAGATTCAGATTATACATGTTTAAATAAATTTATTTGCATGTAATCTCTCTCTTTTTTCATATATCTCTATCCAAATCTCATAAGGTTTTTGTGCAGGATTGTTTGTTAGTTTTCATGTAGCAGGGGTTGGATGAACTGTGGATCTAGCTTGACTCCACTGGGCATTCGACTGTTTTGTGAAGGCATTGTCCCTCGGCATTCCACTAACTAGTCTCTTTTGCAGATCCATTCCGGCAACAAGCGCTATTATTTTTCTCTTCCTCCTTCAATCTTTTTAAAATTAGTCCGGTTACTTGTTTTGCAGCTTTAAATTTTTTTAGATATACCAATTTCAGGATTCATTTTACATAGATCTTGCTGCCTTAAAGCTCATAAACTAGATCTCATTCCTAAAGAAATTTTATAAGCATTCTAGATCTAGTTTTAGGGAAAATTGTCATTTTTCAAGGCTATGAAAGTAGATCTAAACCTTGTTGAATGCATGGTTGTTTCCTTAGAATATAAAAAGTTATATTTAGCAATTTGAGTGCTTCATATTGGCTGCCTTAAAAGTAGGCCAAGATCCCAAGGAAAGCTTGTTTGCCTTAAAAGTAGGCCAAGATCCCAAGGAAAGCTTGTTTGCCTTAAAAGTAGGCCAAGATCCCAAGGAAAGCTTGCTTTCCTTGGTTCTTTTTCCGCTTTTTTAAAAATTAGTTTTAACTTAGAATTGTAAAAAATGTGTTCATTCAAAAGTACTTTCAAAGTACTTTTGGGCATATTTAACTATGATAAGCTTGCTGTTTTTTAGCAGGTATAATAGAAAAGATGAGGAGGTGCTGTCGGGAAAGCATTTTTGGACTATTCGAAACCCCCTAGGGGGTCTCCGTCTTCCCAAAATTTCAAAATTTCGCAATTTGTAAACCTTTGGTCTCATTCCGTATAAGGACCAAGTGGATTAATTTCAGTTTGTTGATATTGTAATTGCTGTTAATAAAAAGAAAAATCTCTTCAAATAGGATCTTTCGAGCCTATTCACCATCCCCCTTGGGGGGATTCGCGTCCGTGTCATTTTTACATTTTTTCATTTTTTTTCAATATAGTGTAGTTCTAATCTGCAGGGGTAGTATACTTTGACTTATAGTTATTGTCATCTTCCATATTTGGTGGTTTCAAAGTAATTTTAATACTTACCCCACGAGCCTCTTTTTGAGCCGAAAGGTGAAGAAAGGGTCGTGGTAGTCTAATTAGAAAATTGTGGTTTGCTTATTTGTTTATGCTTCATCTGTTATCATTAATTATTTTAATAATCATAATAAAATCAACCCCTCATTGATTCCTTGATTAAGGTCCACTTAGACCGAAAGAGGTTCCTGGAGGGTTTTCTTTTTAATAAGAACACCTCTTTCAAATTTTACTAAAAATAACAAAGACTCCAGTGTGTATGCTCTGTACTTGGCTGTGGTTAGTCCGATCATTCAAGTTGCATCAAAAGCACTTGAGTGACTAGATTAATTAGTTTTCTCCTCCCAAATTGACAAACCATCAGGCAAAAATCCAACGCCTCGAACAAACTGTAAACGGTGGCAAAATACCCAAAGGAGTGGGAAAAACTGGAAAGTGGCCTCGAGGCGTCGATCTTTGTCACACCCTGACGGGTGCGTTACGAATACAGTCTCGGAGACTCCGTTCTAGCCCACAAACACCTTGCGGGTAGCCGTGAAAGTTCACTTTTGGACATACTCCAAATACCCCTCGGGTATATCTGGAGTCCCCTTTTTCGCCTAATTTAATTAATTCACATTCCACATTAATTTAAAATCTACCAAGAGACATTTGCAAAACATTCTTTCAAGTACATGCAAGCACATTATTTTCTCTGTTGACTCCATTTAAGGCATTGGTGATTTATTTGATCATTTCTTTCGATTATTATATATATTGAGTGTCATTACTGTGCTTATCTGCTTTAAATCTTGCATCTTGTTATTTTTTGTTTCCACTAGTTAATTTCAAAAAACTCCTAAACAACTTAATAAATATAACACCATCACATTAAGTAATTAGCCTTAGTAATTTAATAGGGTCTACCCTCCTTTGTTTCGTTAGGAGTTAGCTTGAATGGAGGAGTCAATAACAAGGTGACAGCCTTGACTCAAGACTTGCTCTCAAGGACACACCGAGTGGCTTGAAGATTTCTACCACGTAACCCAGGTGTGTGGAAGGCGGCAACACCTGTGACTAATCTGGGCAACCGTGAGGGTTCTGCTGCTACCCGTGAGGGTTCTATGGCTGCCCGTGACAATTTTGAGGATGCTCGTGGTGAGTTAGAGGTTGCCGTGAGGAGTAAATGGTATAGGATCAAACCCTAGCTTGAATCTGATGGCAAAGGATAATAGAAGATAAACCCTAGATGTCTTAGGGTTTAGCTGAATTGTAGATCCAAATGCCCTAGCTCGTGAAGAAGAAGGGCTTGTTGTAAGTGCTCTTCAAGAATGAAACCCTAGATTAGGGTTTATTTGAAACACGAGTGGATGCTCTAGCTAGAAGCCTCCATGCTAGGGCATAATCACAAGAACTTTTCTTCTCCTCTAAGACTAACGAAAAACTTCCTTGGAGCAGCTGTACAATGAAGATAAAGTGTGTAATAATGAAATGGATTGATCTTCTTTTATTATAGCCTTTGAATCACCTGTAAGTGGACCAAAACTCAAAAGAACAAAATAATATTGTTTTATTATTTTATTACTTTGACTTCTACCTTTAGTTGTACTAAAGGTCTTTTTTCACTTTCACTTTGACTCCTTAGTGGTCTAAGGGTCTTTATGTATTTTTGATTTTTACTTTAGCCTTCTTCAAGTGCTCAATGCTCATGTGGTCAAAACAAGTGGTCATAGGGGTGCTGTTGCCACCTTTCACACACCTGGGGGGGGACGTGACATAAATATTCAAGGCACTCGGTCTGTCATTGAGGGCAAGTCTCGAGTCAAGATTGTCACATTGTTCTTGACTCCTCCGTTTAGGCCAACTCCTAACGAAGCCAAGGGGTGTAGACCCTATTAATTGCTAAGGCTTGTAGCGTTTAGTGTTTATGGTGATGAAATAAGTTACTTGGGAGTTTTGATAAATGAATTTAACACAAGATATTTGCAAGATTTATTACACCACAATATCATAAAAATTAATACTTGATAAGCAAGAATGCAGAAGTATATGATAATATAAACAATAGACCAGTGCCAATAATGGAGTCCACAAATAAGATTGCTGTTGAAATACAAATGGATGTTGCAAGTGCTCTTGGTCAAATTTTATGTTAGTGTGAGATGAGTTGATTACTTAGGGGGGAAGGGGACTCTCGATATACCTAGGGGGTACTCCAGTATATCCAAAACCCTTAACCGATATGGCTACCCGCAACGAATGTGTAGACTGGTTGGAGTCTCGAAGACGTTGTTCAACATTACACTGCAAGGGTGTACTCTAACTTATGCCTCGAGGTCACTGCCCGGTTGTTCCTGCTTCCTTTGGGTAATTTGGCACCGCAACAGCTTAAATCGAGGCGTTGGATTTTCGCCTGGGGAGGTTAATTGAAAGATGTGAGATCAATTGGGAAAGCAAGGAGGGGTTAATTTTAGAGAATAGAAAAATACAAAACACAAATCACGGATTGTCTAATTAGTCCTACGACGCATCTCTTTCCTCTTTCAGGTCAATCGGGAAGTCATGGGTAAGTAGTATGATTAATTTGATTTTTGTAAAAGATATTGAAATGCTTATGGTTCAAAGTATACAATGTTACTGAAAACAACTAAACTAGAAAAAACTAAAAAAATTATAAAAAAAAACACACAAAACGCAAAATCCCCTCTGGGGGGATGGGGAGCTAGCTCGAAAGAGCCTACTCAAACTTTTTTTTTATTACTTGGTTACAATGCTTAAGCATAAATGCTTTTTGGTCCTTGTTATCTGGGATCCAAAGGCTTACAAAATGTAAGGAAAAGTAGCCCAACTAAGGGGGAAACCTCCTGGAAGCTCCGGATGGCCCACCAATTGGTTTTTGGGCAACGTATCCTCTTCTTTTCGAACAGACTTGCTAGAAACCAGCAAACAAAGTTTAGTAAAAAGTGCCCAAAAACACTTTAGAAGTGTCTTTGGACAACACAATAAATACCCAAAAAATTATAAGGTTAAAAAGTAAGAAAAAAGAGCAAAAAAGAACCAAGGAAAGCATGCTTTCCATGGGATTTTGGCTTGCCTTTTGGGTAGCCAATATGATATGCACTTTATGCTAGATCTAAAATTGACTCACATCGAAAAAAGATCTATAGACTTTGCAATATACAAAAATAATAAAATATTCTTTTTTGGACAAAACTTGCAAGAAAAGATTTTAATGGCTAGATCTAATTAAAATATAGCTTTAAAAGAAACTTAGATCTAAATTAGAACTAAGATCTATGTAAAATATTACTCTTGCAACTAGATCTGAAGACAACGAACCAAGTAACCGGGTAAAATTTTAAATTTAGATGGAGGAAGAGATATGGAAAGGAAAGACTTGTTGCCGTAAAGAGCTAACCAAAAGGCTTTGTAGTGGGATGCCAATGTTAAATTTTCATATGCTTAGCTAAGACATCAGTATTTCATTTCATTTTCATAACAAAAGCATATAAACAGGATCACTGAAAGATAGACAAGCACAACCATACAAAAGGAACACAAAGATTTATCCTGGGAAAACCCTAAAGGGAAAAACCTAGCAAAAGCTTCCTCAATATAGATGTCCCAAAAAGATAAAAGATAAAACCAGCAAGGAGATCAAAGCCTGATCCTCCTCCTTCTTCAGCTATTTCTCTTCTCCACTAATGCGCTACACAAGTGAGAGTATGTGTCATAAATGAGGAGCACTATACCTCTATTTATATTCATCCGTTCACTTAAGTTAACTCATCTGTCATGTAGGCTCGAGTTACACATGTAGGCTCAAGTAACCACACTGGGGTGCTAATGACCCACCTTTACAATTAGAGGGGACTGCCTCATGACTCTTATTAGTTCTTTCGATTAGGAGCATTGGGTTATAAAGTAATACAAGTGGTTCTCCCGGTAGGACCATCGGGGACCACAAAGAAATACATATAGAATATTCTTCGAAGTTACAATATTTCAACACCCCCCCTTAACGAGAAGGGTATTCTATAACAACATCAACAACAACAATAATAATAGGAGAGAGATAGAGGACATCATCAACATCATCAGGGTGATACATCTATACATCATTGGAAGCTTTTCAACATCATGTAGTCTTCATCTTCAATCTTTAGTCTTCAGCATCATCAGTACTTTGACCGCTTCGATCAGCAACATCTTTAGCATCTTGACTCTTCAATCAGCAGCAACATCTTCAACACTTTGACCTTTCAATCAACAACATCTTCAGTACTTTGACCTTTTGATCAGCAACATCATCTTTAGCACTTTGACCTTTCGATCAGCAACATCTTCTTCAGCACTTTGGCCTTTTGATCAGCAACAACATCATCATCATGCTCTGATCTTTCAATCAGAAACATCATCATGAAAACATCATCATCATCAAAATATCAGCATCAAAATATCATCATCATCACACTCTAATCTTTCAATCAGAATCATCATTATCATTAGCCTTTGATCTTTCGATTAGAAACATCATCAACCGAACATCATCATACTCTAACATTAACTCATCATCATATTCTGATCTTTTGATTAGTACGCCATCATCATCATACTTTGATAATACGGCATCATCATCAGGATCTCATCATCATCACATTCTGTCATTCTGATCTTTCGATCAGAAACATCATCATCATCATCGCATTCTGATCTTTCGATCAAAAAACATCATCATCATTAGCAACACCATAATCATAAGCAACTTCTGATCTTCCAATAAGAAAACATCATCATCATCATATTCTTATCTTTCGATCAGAGAACATCGTCATCAACAACTTCTGATCTTTCGATCAGAGAAACATCATCATCATCATATTCTGATCTTTCGATTAGAGAACATCATCATCGTCAGCAGCAACATCATCATCATATTCTGATCTTTCAATCAGAGAACATCATCATCATCAACAACTTTTGATCTTTCGATCAGAGAAACATCATCATCATCATATTCTGATATTTCGATCAGAGAACATCATCATCATCAGCAAAACATCAACATCATCAAAACATCAACATGATTCTTCCTTTCGGAATTATAGGGTTTAGGTCTTTACGGAGTTACCAATGATCATTCCTTTTGGAATTACGGGATTTAGGTCTTTACAGAGTTACCAACGATCCTTCCTTTCGGAATTACGGGATTTAGGTCTTTATGGAGTTACTAACGATCATTCCTTTCAGAATTACGGGATCAACACATTTGTGGAACTCAAACAATCCTTCCTATTGGAATTATGGGATCAACACATCTGTGGAACTCAGACAATCCTTCCTATTGGAATTATGGGATCAATTCAATGATCATTCCTTTCGGAATTACGGGATTTAGGTCTTTACAAAGTTACTAACGATCCTTCCTTTCGGAATTACGGGATCAACACAGATGTGGAACTCAGACAATCCTTCCTATTGGAATTACGGGATCAACACATCTATGGAACTCAGACAATCCTTCCTATTGGAATTACGGGATCAACACATCTATGGAACTCAGACAATCCTTCCTATTGGAATTACAGGATCAATTCAATCATCCTTCATTTCGGAATTACGGGATTTAGGTTTTTACGGAGTTACTAATGATCCTTCCTTTCGGAATTACGGAATCAACACATATGTGGAACTCAGACATTCCTTCCTCTAGGAATTACGGGATCAACACACGTTCTCGAGTACCGAAGTCACCGGATCTGTTCTGAACCGAAGTTCAAGGATGCTACAATCCTACCACTTTCACGGGGGCCGAGACCTCCGGATACATTTTGAACCGAGGTTCAGGGATGATGCAATCCACCGTTTTCACGGGGGCCGAGACCTCCGGATACATTTTGAACCGAGGTTCAGGGATGATGTAATCCACCACTTTCATGGGGGCCGAGACCTCTGGATACATTTTGAGCGGAAGTTCAGGGATGATGCAATCCTACCACTTTCATGGGTGCTGAGACCTCCGGATACATTTTGAACCGAGGTTCAGGGATGATGCAATCCACCACATTCACGGGGGCCGAGACCTTCGGATACATTTTGAATCGAAGTTCAAGGATGATGCAATCCCACCACATTCATGAAGACTGAAGTCACCGGATTTATTTTGGACAGATGTTCCGGGATGATACAATCCCTCTTCATTCTCGATGATCGAGGTCTCCGGATCACTTTAGGGCAAGTTCCTAGGGATGATACAATCCCACTGCAACATCACTACTCCCCCTTTCGAGGAAGGTCTTTTCGAACAACACCAAACTTGTCTTGAAAGTGTTCGAACTTTACTCGAGACAGAGGCTTCATCAGTACATCATCATTCAAACCATCATCATCTACATCTTCAGTATGTGAATACTGAACTATCACCATATGTATTTCCAGTATGTGAATACTGAAATCATCATCATCTATATATTCAGTATAGAAATACGGAATCATCATCATCTACATCTTATCTCGTATGTAGAAATACCAAATTTTTATGTGTTACAATTGGAACACAGGGTTCTCTGTTATCACAAATCTGGTTATCACATAGAATCATTGTAGGATCTATCTTCAGGTCAAAGAGACCTGATATCAGCTTCCGAAGCCATATGACTTCACAACTTAGCAGAGCAATCTGCTATGTATTTTGCTTCAGCCGTGCTACGAGAAACATTGGACTGTTTCCTGCTAAACCATGAACTCATAGCAGACCCCAAACAAAAGCATCTGCCTAATGTGCTTTTCCTGTCTGAGATACTTCCAGCCCAATCTGCATCTGTGTAGCCATACAATCTATACTCATGGCTACCATCATAGTATAGACCAAAGTCTATAGTCCCTTTCAGATATCTCATCACATGTTTTGCGGTTACTAGGTGAACCCGTTTTGGTTGAACAAGATATTGACTTAAGGTGTTCCCAACAAAACAAATGTTTGGTCTAGAATTTGTTCAGGACATTAATGACCCGATGATCTGTTTGTAATGAGTCACATCCATTAACTCTAATGAGTCATCAGCTAACAGCTTCAGGTTGGAGTCCATGGGTGTGGCCATGGATTTGCATTCCAACATATTGAATCTCTTCAATATCTCTACCGCATACTTTCCTTGGTTGAGAAAGATTTCTTCTGAACTTTGTCATATTTCTAGACCTAGGAAATAATGCATTAACCCAAGGTCTTTCATCTCAAATTATTCTGCTAGTGTCTTCTTGCTTTCCATGATCTGTTTCTCCTTCCCTGTCAAGAATAAGTCATCCACATATAATAGCAGGATGACAGGTTCATCTTCTACAACCTTGAGATAAAGGTTAGGATCAACTTTACTCTTGGTAAAGCCCATAATTGACAGGAAACTGTCTATCCTTCCATACCAAGCTCTGGGAGCATGCTTCATGCCATAGAGGGCCTTCTTCAACTTACATATATGAGTCCATCTGTCTTCAACTTCAAATCCTTTCGATGTAAAACTCTTCCCCAATCATACCATTAAGGAAGGATTGTCTTTACTCATCATGGAAGCAACTACCATCATAGTTCTGAAGGAAGTGTACCTTGCTTCCTGGAGTAAGTGTCTTCAGAATTAATTCCCTCTTTCTTATAGAAACCTCTAGCCACAAGTCTTTCCTTACTTCTATCAGCGACATATTTTATCTTGCAAATCCATTTGTAAGATACCACATTCTTGCTTTCTGGTTTGAGTACTATATCCCAAACATCATTCTAGTATTCTTTTATCATAACATCTTCCATGAGTTCATCTTGTCAGATCATCAACATATCCTAGTCTTATGCATTCAACTTTGAAGGTTGGAACCCAAAAGTCACGATCCATCAGGAAGCTGTCCATCATGTCGTACCGGGTCGGACTCAGATATCTTCTGTAGTCACTCCCCCTGAAGTGGAGTATTATCTTCCTTCTTCATTCTGTACAGGTGGTTCTATGCTTGATATATACTGGTCAATAGAGTATGTCATGTCATAGTCTATTCTTTCTGAGGCAAATCACGAACCTTGCTTTGTACACTTGTTCTTGTATATCCATATGGAGGATACTACATACTTTCCTTTATGTGTCGAAATCATATCGTATACATCATTCCCCATGGTCAACTGTTATTCTTTGATCATAGCTTCTTTCATAACATTCTTTTCTTCATCTTGAGTTATCTCTCATACCCATGGTAGTCTTCATCTTTCGAGGTGGATCTACCGCTCTTTGAAGCTCTTTCTTCCGTCATGGTGTCTCTGACCCTGGGAGCTTCAGATTCATGTTTATTGAATTGTCATCACTTGTTCTTTGGAACAAGTCTCATCTTTCTTTTCTTGTAGGAGTTTGTACAGGACCTTTCCTACAATTAAAATGCACCAGTTGCATGGTTAGAACTATTTCATAAATCATATGCATAACGACAAATTCTTATGCATCATGCAATTGTTTAGCCAATACAACATTCATCCATATCTCACAGAAACTTTCTAGACTAATCCAATATGTCAGCAAAGAGGTTTGATAAGTAGCAATGGAGAGTTGTATAGCACCATGAGCTACTTATCCATCACATGCATATTAGTAGTATACAGTCATTAATGTAAACAATTTATCATGCATAACACATCAACTGAATATAATCAAATGTAAAACAATATCATGAAATGACAATTGAATACTTATCTTTTATTTGTTTCGTGGGTAGAATCCATCTTGATCATTCTGCTTTATCATCATTTCTTATCCAAATGATAAGATGGATAAGAGGTTCGTCAAGAATTGAGTTCTTCATATTCCTCATCGCTTGAGGGATCTTCTTTGAATGGTGATAGCTTGATCTTCAATTTGCTCCCATCTTTCTTCTTCTCTTCTTATGAGACGAGCTTCTTTTTCTTCCCAAATTCAACTGAAAGTAATCACTTTCTTCTGGCACACATTCCTTGCATGAATGAATCCCATGCTCATGGGAGGCCATTCAAGGTGGCTATCACCACTTCTGCATTTTCTGCTTCTTCTTCTACTGCTTCAAGATGTTATGCATTCTGGATCTTCACATTCTTCAACTGTTTTCTCAAATCCATCTTCTGAATTATGTTCTTATCTTCAAATAGCTTGATCAAGAAATCAAACATCTTCGGTGTCTTTAGGGAAGACACTTGTGGTACAAGTTGATCCGTGATTGAATCAACATTGATCTTCTTGGCCTTGATCAAGTTCTTCTTGTGTAAGGCTTTGAGGCTCATCTCCCTCTAGAACTGTAAACCTCTCTACTCATGTAGGTGTCCAATTCATTTTCTTTAGAGAGATCAAATACTTTCATGCTTGGAAGGTTTCAACTTCACCAAGCTTATCATCACGCTGATGTGATAGATCACTTTGAAATGAGAACCTCAAATGCAAATAGCGAAAGATTAGATCTTACCGATTTGAGGTGTCCGTCCTGCTTCCGGAGCTGGCTGATCTAGGGTTTGTCAAAGAAACCCTAATTTTCAAAACTTGGAATCTTTCAGATCTGATTGGATAGAAAGATAGATCTCTTCAAATGGAGCTGTCCAATGTACTCCTTTTCTGAAAACAGTGGAGGGAAGCTCCTAGAACAGGAAGCCCTAGTTTTCCAATTTCTTCTACAGAAATGCATGTTACTGTTTCTGTGATATCTCTAAAATTACTGCTCCTCTGTGTCTGAAATTTTGCACTGAGGTAACTTCGCATGTCCCCTGATCCAACACCACAGGTTTCATCAGAGTTGGTTTCACCAATTTGAATTTATGATCATTTTCCCAAGGTGACCTGTTACAGGACTGTTCAGAACATTGAAGTTGTATGGCATGCCACGTGTCATTGGTTCATCTTCAGGTTCTGAAATTCGGACCACACAAAGTACAGTCCGTTCTATTTCTGGAACATCTTCAGGAATTCTATTTGGACCTCTGTAGCCCAAGCTATAGCAATTTTTCCTAGGTTTCCTGTTTAGGGATGAATTCTGGAAGAGGCTGAAACTCTAACTTGGAGGGATAATATCTCCTAGAATATAGAGAATCTGAGGTTGAATTTTGGACACAGTGTTCATCAAGAGTTTATCTGCAGTCTTTGCAATTTTTAGCTCTTAAAACTTCGCCAATATTGGGATATAGTGAATATACCAAAACTTAGCAGTTTTAGTATTTAGGGTTTTTCTAGCTCTGGGTCAAACTAGGGTTTGACTTTCCCAGAGTTTCACCCAACCAAAAATATTGATCCAGGTCTCTAAACTTCGATTTTGATGAGGATAGAAATCCTATGCTGGGCTCACTCAAAAATTCTTCTTCTGCAAGAAGCCTTAATTTCCCACACGGAAAACTGAAAATGCTCGGAATCGAATTCCGCTTTGACAGAAAGATGTGCCCTTCAATGGAGAGTCAGCCTAGCTTTCTTTTGCTTATCGATTGTGGAGAGAGAACCAAAAAGTAATAAGCCCTAGATTCTGTAGCTGCACAATGTCTTCTTTTCAGGGTGGCTCTAATACCATGTTAAATTTTCATATGCTTAGCTAAGACATCAGTATTTCATTTCATTTTCATAACAAAAACATATAAACAGGATCACTAAAAGATAGACAAGCACAACCATACAAAAGGAACACAAAGATTTATCCTGGGAAAACCCTAAAGGGAAAAACCCAGCAAAAGCTTCCTCAATATAGATGTCCCAAAATGATAAAAGATAAAACCAGCAAGGAGATCAAAGCTTGATCCTCCTCCTTCTCCAGCTGTTTCTCTTCTCCACTAATGCGCTACACAGGTGAGAGTGTGTGTCTTAAATGAGGAGCACTACACCTCTATTTATATTCATCCTTTCACTTAAGTTAACTCATCTATCATGTAGGCTCGAGTTACACATGTAGGCTCAAGTAACCACACTGGGGTGCTAATGACCCACCTTTACAATTAGAGGAGACTGTCTCATGACTCTTATTAGTTCTTCCGATTAGGAGCATCGGGGTACAAAGTAATACAAGTGGTTCTCCCAGTAGGACCATCAGGGACCACAAAGAAATACATATAGAATATTCTTCGAAGTTACAATATTTCAAAAGCCGAGGGACTATGTCATTTAAAGATGTCGAAAGTAATTTGGAGTCAAACTAGATCCACGATTCTTCCCAACCAAGCAACCTATAAATCACTCAAAGACTTGCAAACCCGTGAGATCTGGTGATTACACATAAATCGATGCTAAAAATACATGCATATAAACTTATAAACATGTCAGATCTAGATCTCTAAGTTCACGTATTCAAAATAGAAGAAACAAGTAAACTTACTTATATCCCTCTATTTCCAATGATTGGGAGCAATCTACTTATATCCCTCTATTTCCAATGATTGGGAGCAATCTTTGTTCAACCAGATTCATAATCCAAGATGCAAAAATTTGAAACAACACATAGATTACCTCATGAAGATCAGACAATAATGGCCCACACACAATTACACCACACCATTAGCCTCCAAAGCTTTCTTTATTGCAGCAAAATCACAAAATACTGTATCAATTACAACTAGCAAGCCACTTCTTCCAACTCTAACTAGTTTGGAAAAGAGAAAGACTGCTTTATTTATAGCCAGAGCTAAACCCTTGTGGGCTACCAACACTAAAGATACACTTGGAGTTAACTAAGTTGAAGAGCAGTCACACTGAAGATGGACTGAGTTGAACTGCAGAGGTGATTGACTTCTCTTTCAGTTAACTCATAATCAGCGTCCAACACACTCAAGCAATCACCCCAAAATCCACCCACCAAGATCTATTGGCGTCAATCCTCCTTTTCACGCGTGAGCTCCAAGGTAGGTGAAAGGTTTGGTTGATGTCACCCATCCTTCATGATTCGCTACCCATAGTATTCAACAACAAAAATAAAACAATGAAGCAAAAAGGGAAGGAGGGGTCCACCCCCTCTCCATTCGCTAACCTCCACCATACACTAGCATGGAGGTGAGTTTGAGGCACCCCATATGCAAATTATATCACATTAATTTTATGAAGGTTTAAACTTTAAATTATTATGAAATGGGGTCCACCCCATCTCTACATAATTCGCATGCTTGAAGGTGAAGTTTCAAGTTTAATGTCACTTCTCATAATAAAATATTCACCACTCAAAAATTATAACCAAAGTGTAAGTCTTTCACATTTGGAAAAGGTCGCATAATTTATGGTGATATCATGCCATGTCACCCCACCACAATAATATTTTAATTTGTAACTTTTCAAACATTTGACCCTAGTGCCAAAATGATGCAACTTAGCATTAAAATGCTATTTTGATGCATTTTTAGCTAAATAATGTTCCATGAAGTGATCCAGTTGCCTGACTGAAGTGGAAAGTGGTCCTTGAGGTAAATTAGACGCTTTAGGTGTGAAAACAAGCGTCCCACGTCAGAAACGGACTCCGCATCTGACTTTTATTACATTTTGAAAATTTCTAATTAAACTATTAAAACATGGCCTAATTTTGTGGACAATTTTTTTTTTCTCAGAAATTGACGAAACTCTAGGGGGACCTAGCACATGTCTATACGACTCAAAATAAATGCCTAGCACGCTGAAAAACATTGACACGAAGGCTCTAATAGCCTCCTAAGGCTGAAACACCAAGACAACTACCCCAACTTTGGAGGTGTAAGTGAAAAACTCAGAAATCTTTAGTCGTTTGTTCAACAACCAATAATAACCGAGGGAAAAAACACTCTAGGCTAGTCGGCTTGATGCTTAAGTTCGAGAAGCCGAGATTTTTATAAAAATTTAAATGCTATGATAGTTTTTACAATTTTTCCAAGGGGGTATGAACATGTGTTTACAAAAAAATAACAAAAAGTTCCCAGACAAAGGTTGAATGACTTCTGAATTTTGAAAGGAGAACAAGTGTATGTTTTCATCACTCGGCTCTCTTGATAATACCGATTAAGTATGACTTAGTAGGTAACATCTGACTCCATCTAGGGACACATGCTCTAACTAATCTTCTAATCAAAGAAGAGAATGTGAGAACTCCAGAATCTCTGGGTCTTGCATGAAAACTAAAGTCCATCAGTAACACATATATAAAGGAAACCAACTGGGAAACTAAGCTATTGCACAAAGTTATGATATAATATACAAAGAGAAAAACTATTTTACAACACTAATATACAACAAAACCTTCAAAGTTAGTACTATGATACAATATCTATATTACAAAAAATATGATACATAACAAAAATACATGCAAGGATAAGTTTAGAAATAGGCCTTGATACCACCGATGCCAATAAAGGCATCAAACCATCCCGGTGAAGAACATCTTGAGCAGAAGGCCATTCATTGGAAGATTTAACCTTTCCCCTTCTAGGTCATTTAAATAAAAAGAATTTGTGCCTGCTACTTCGTCAATTATATAAGGTCCCATTCAAAGGCTGTCAAACTTTCCATGTTTTCCTGTTTTTTCCCTTCGTTTGTCCCATAACAAAACTATGTCACCTACTTGAAAGGATCCGGGTTTGGTAGACTTATCAAAAGTCTTCTTGATTTTATCTGAATTTCTGATACTCTGGTCAAGGGACTTTCTTCTGTTCTCATCTAGCTCAATCAACTGGCTAACTCTGTTCTGAATGGCATCCTGATCTGAGCTAAAGTTCTAAAGGAGTTGATATATTGGAAGCTTTAAATAGATTGGTAAGGTGACATCTAAGCCATAGACAAGTTCAAAATGACTCTTCCCCATTGAACTCTTCTTGGTAATCCTATCAGCCCATAATGCATACTTGATCTTGTTATCCCATGCTTTCTTATTATCACCAATTGTTTTCTTGATTATGGTCATTAAGTTTTTATTACTCGACTCGGCTAGACCATTTCCTTGAGGATAACAGTTGGATGAATGTGATAAGACAATGCCATACTCGAAGCAAAAAGCTGACATTTTTGAAGAACTGAAACATGGGCCATTATCTGTGATAATTCTGGCTGGCACACCGAATCTTGTGATAATCCTATCTTCTAGTAAATCCATGACTACAACATCGGTTTTCTTCTTGGTGGGTATTTTGTCTACCCACTTGGTGAAATAATCTGTAGCGGTAAGTATACAAGAATAACCATTGCTTGAATTGTCTTTGAACTTACCGATGAAATCAAGCCCCCACTACTGGAAAGAGGCTTGGACTACTATTAGTTTTAAGGGAAAAGTCATCTTTTGCTTCCTAGTGAACAACTGACACCGAGGGAAACTTCTGACAAAATTATGGACATCTGAAAAAAGTTTGGCCAATAGTAACCTGCTCTAAGGATTTTGTGGGCGGTTGTTATTGCTGCAAAATGTCCACCACAAAAGCCTACATGGAACTCAACCATGAGCCTTTTGCACTCTGGTTCATCAACACACCTAAGTATCAAGTCGTCCGGGTTTCTCCAACCTAGACCATCATTTGTTAAACAATACTTAGTTGCGTTTAACCTTGATGCTCTACGTTTATGGCCAAGTAGGTGATCAGGCATGTAAGGTTACAAAAGAAAAAGATCATGTCTGAATACCAAGGCGGCTGCTCTAACCTCTAAAGCTCGTCTGATACACTTTGTTTTGGATTAATGTTTTGACAAATCATTCCTAAAGCTTTCTCATTCCCTTGAGTTAACATATTTGCAATCTCTTGTCCCTTAATCAATTTAGTGGGTTTTATCTCTAAGTCATATTCCTGAATCTTTGAAACCCATTTACCCTTGAATGCCTAGACAATCCCACTGAGACATGATGTCTTTCACAGCTACAATATGGGGTACATACCCAATGATTTTAGAGTATCTGATGTAAGTTTTGAAATGTTTGAGGGACTTGACAAGAGCATAAGCCTGATTTTCCATGGAAGTGTACTTCAATTCTGAATTCTACAAGGCCCTACTCATAAAGGGTATAGAATTCTCTTGGCCTTCACTATTTTTCTGAAGCAAAACACCAACAATGGTGTCTTTCGAGGCGAAAGAGAAAATCTAAAACTCTTTGGAATAATCCGGACCGATTAAAATAGGTGATTTAGATATAGCATCTTTGATACTTTTGAAAGCATCCTTCCCTTCATCTGTCCACACAAATTTAGCATCTTTCTTTAATAATCTTTGTAGAGGTTTCATTCGTTCTGCTAAATTTGGGATGAATCTCCTTATAAAATTTATCTGACTGTTGAAAGACTGGAGAGCTTTTAAATTTTGAGGCAAGGGGACCTTCTTAATGGCCTCTACCTGTTCAGGATCAATCTTGACCCCATCCTTGGAGATGATGTGCCCCAACAAATTGCCTTCATCAACCCTGAAGATTGACTTGGAAGGATTTAAGGAAATGCCATATTTGCAACATCTCATAAATACCTTCCTGAGATGACTTATGTGGTCAGATATTTCTTTCGAAAAAACAGTTAAGTCATCTTGATAGATTTCGATCACTTTGCCTATGAGTTCTTTGAAGGCAAATTCCATGGCTTTGTGGAAAGTGGCATCTGCATTTAATAAGTCGAAAGGCATTCTTAAAAACTTGTAAGTGCCCCAAGGTGTGGTAAATGTTGTTTTATGTTGATATTTTTTATTTACTAACACTAGGTTATATCCAAAAAGGCCATCCAACATGGACATCATTCCTGAACCAGTTACTCTTTGAAGTAATGTTTCCATGTCGGGCAATGGGTAATTATCCTTTAGGCAAGATATGTTTAGATTCCTGAAATCTATACATATTCTAATTGACCCATTCTTATTTCTATCAACAACTAAGTGGGAGAACCATGATGAATGTCTTGTAGGTGCTATGATCCATGCTGTTAACATTTTATGAAGTTTCTTTTGAACAATGGGGGCCAACTTAGGATTTATTCGCCTAAGTTTTTGTCGGAAAGGTTTGACCTTCTTGGCTTCTTCTGTGAGGGGAATAGTGTGTTGAAACACATCTTCCTGATAAGCTTTAAGTTCATCATAGCTAAAGGCCAACACATCTCTATATTCTTTGATTAAATTGATTAGGTTGTTCCTTTCCTTTTCCGAAGTACCTTTTCCAATTTTTATCAACTTGGGGTCTTTGTCTGTACCTATATTTATTTCCACACAATCCCCAATTTTTATTGACTCTTTTTTATTTTTATGACGATCTTGTCTGTCAAACAACTTCTCAAAATCTATAAGGATACTCGGAATGTGATTTCTCAAATTATCCTCATCCTTCTGATACTCTTTACCCTCTTGCTGATAATTGATCTTGCAACTTTCAAACTCCTGGAGATTATGGATGAACCTTAAGAGTTGTTTATCATCATTAAATTCCTACCAATGATCTACATTATCAGGAATTGATGGCCTGAAATTGATTTCCATTTTTCAATTCCCACTAATCATCTCATCTGAAGGTTGAAGGGTGGATGCTGCCACTGCCAAATTATCTACTAAACCATTCATTTCCCTAGGGATTTTATGAAGATTGAGTGCGTCAAACTAGTCCATGGTATGCCATATAACATTCCTATACTTCTTTAGTCTATTACTTTTACACTGATACTGATTCTTAAGTTGGAGGATGACTAATTCTGAATCACCTTTTATGTTTAACATTTTTATGCCCATGTCTTTAGCAGTTTCTAATCCTAGAAATAATGCCTCATACTCGGCCACATTGTTCTATGCTTCAAACTCCAATCTAAAAGCGAAGTTGTAGATTTTATTAGAAGGTGAAATGATTACTATGCCTGCACCCTTTCCCGCTTTGGAATAAGCTCCGTCAAAGTACATTTGCCAAACTTCATCAATCTTTTCATTTTTAATATTTTCTTTAATAGGGGCCATGAAGTTGGATAAGATGACATAGTTCCCAAAGTTGTCAGTACAATGCACAAATTCATTTCCAGGCTTCTTGGGATTAACTACATGCCGCTTTATTTCTTTCTCTCTGTGAAGTATAACCCTAGTGTTTTCTGATGCTGGTATGGTTGCGTATGTCCAATCCATTTGGATATGTCCACCTAGAGTTGTAGCCCACTTTCTGGACAAAAGCATTCTCCAATTATCTGGTACATTGATCACAACAACATCCATTGCCATATCAATGTCAGGATACTTTTATACATTTACATGCAGGTTTAAAATTATCCCTACCACTTCAACTTCTCTTGCATCCATTACACAAACATTGTGGTAGGGCCGTGTGATCCTTAGGTTTAGCAGTTCCATTACCTTCCTTGCAATCACGTTTGATGAAGTGCCTGAATCTAACATGCAGTTATGAAAGAGAAGGTCATCAACTAAAAGAGAGACATAAAAAGGCGGGTGATCCTCCCTTTTTGGATCAACATTGTGAAGGACTATAGGCATATCTTCAAGGACAACGGGAAAATATTAAAGGACAACAATATTACTTGGAGGAGTAGTTTCTTTGACAATATTATGATTACTTTCTAAAGCTTTCATCAATTTTTCTTTTTGGCCAAGAATTTGAAGGATATCAGTAGCATAAACTGGATTTTTAACATCATTCAACCATTGTCCCATGTCAAGCTTTGATTCTACAACAACTGGAGGGTTTATAATAGGAGGAATTGTTACCTTAGGCTTGTAATGTTTGGTTGGTGTAGACTTCTCCTTTCTTTGTTAGGTAGCTCCTTTGTATCTAGCATTCCTCATTTCTAAGATTTTTTTCTGGGAAGGCATTTCACCATAAGTCTGAAAGATGAAATCCTTTTCCAGACTATAATCTACGGCCTGTTGCCAATGTTGGTCTGTCAAAGGGTAGGTTCGGCCTACCATGTTCACGAACTCAGGCTCGCTTGATGGTGTATCCTGGCTACTGATCTTAGGAAGTCCATGTTCCATAGCTTGATTTGCAACGTAACAAGTACTTTCCTGATGAAACCGAGAACAAGGCCTGCAAAATGGAATTACATCCTCTACTAGGTTGACTGAATCCAACTGGTTTGGAATCCCGGGTTCTTGAGTTTTCTTTTGATACATCTGATTAGGCTTCTGTTGAAATTTCCTTGGTGCATGAGAGACATGATTTCTTTCCATCATAACCAAACTATTCTGGATATGATTTAGCTGAGCAACATGATTGACCATTTGTTGGTTTTGATTAGTTACCAAGGTTTTCATCATTTCATCCATTTTCTTCATAGGATCTTTAGATGTTTCCGTATCCTCTGATTCAATAGCCTTTCCCTTAGATTCTTTGTTGTAGGAAGTGTTTCCTCTAGTGTACCCCGGTATGTTGGACTTACCCGATGATTGCATGTTCTTTTCAATTTTCTCGGCCCATTCTTGGGCAGTATTTTGATCAGCAGGTTCTTTATCTCTTAATTGATATCTCAAATATCCAGTGAATGCTTTAATATAATAGATGAGGATAGCAGCATCATTTGGCTTGATGTCTTTATGAAGATTAGAAACAATGCGCCTGAATTTTGTATTAAATTCATCCATGGTTTCATTTTCCATCTTTTTTATGTTATGGAGGGAAACAAGCTGGTGTCTTGGTTCCTTTTTCTATCTCCATTTTTTCCTGAAACCATCCTGGAATTCACTAAGAGTTTTATATGAATTATCAGTTAGTTCAAGGTACCATTCTCCAGCATCGTCTTCTAAGGATAAAGCAAAGAGCTTCATTTTGACGTCGTCATGGTCATGGGAAACATCATTGCAATAACTAACCCGGAGCTTTTCAAACTTCTGAAGGTGAGACTTGGCGGTGATGGCATTGTTGCCCTAAAATGTAGGGAGCTTCTTGATAACATCATTCAAAATGACATGGGGAGCACCTACTATCTGAGAAAAATCAAGGGTTTGAAGAAATCTGTCATTTCTTGAGATTGATGGATATCTGAGAGGGATGGGCACCCTAAATCTTCAAGGATCATTCGAGAAGTCTGTTTATTTAATCTCCTTCTATAAGCCCTCTCATGCTTAGGGATGAGATCAAATGCTCCTTCGGAGTTCCTTCGGGTAGAATACCTTAGAGGGATATTAAATAGTGGAGTTGTCAAATGGATCGAGTTTTAATTTAAATTTTTAAAGACAATATCTATCAATTTTTTTATTTTTTTAGAAACAAAAAGTTAAGTTAAGTCGTACTCGGGAAGAAAAACATATATCCCCGGAAACGACACCAAAAAATGTTGCCGCCTTTCACACACCTGGGGGGGACATGGCAGAAATCTTCAAGCCACTTGGTGTGTCCTTGGGGGCAAGTCTCGAGTCAAGGCTGTCACCTTGTTCTTGAGTCCTCTGTTTAGGCCAACTCCTAATGAAGCGAAGGGGGGTAGACCCTATTAATTGCTAAGGCTATAGTGTTTATGGTGATGAAATAAGTTACTTAGAAGTTTTGATAAATGAATTTAACACAAGATATTTGCAAAATTTATTACACCACAACAACATAAAAATTCATAGTTGATAAGCAAGAATGCGAAAGCATATGATAATATCAAAAATAGAATAGTGCCAATAATGGAGTCCACAAATGAGATTTCTCAGTGAAATACAAATGGATGTTGCAAGTGGTCTTGTTCAAATTCCATGTTAGTGTAAGATGAGTTGATTACTTAGGGGGGAAGGGGACTACCGATATACCCAGGGGCTACGGGGAGTATCCCAAAACCGTTAACTGATACGGCTACCGCAAGGAATATGTAGGTTAGTTGGCGTCTCGGAGATGTTGTTCAACACTACATTGCAAGGGTGTAGTCTAACTTACGCCTCGAGGTCATTGCCTAGTTGTTCTTGCTTCCTTTGGGTAATTTGCCACCGCAACAACTTAAATCGAGGCGTTGGATTTTCGCCTGGGGAGGGTAATTGAAAGATGGGAAATCTAATTACTTTAGTCACCCACGCTGCTTTTGATGCAACCGACTGATCGGATGAACTGCAACCAATGCAGAGCATACACAACGGAGCCTTGTAAATTTTTAAGGATTTTAAGATGTTGTTCTTTGTTAAAAAAGGAAAACCTCCAGGAATCTCTTTCGGTCCAAATGGATCTCAATCGAGAAACCAAGGAAGGGTTAATTTTAGAGAACATAAAAATACAAAACACAACTCATAGATTGTCTAATTAGTCCTACCATGCATCCCTTACCTCTTTCGGGTCAATCGGGAAGTCGTGGGGTAAGTAGTATGATTACTTTGAATTTGTAAAAGATATTGAAATGCTTATGGTTCAAAGTATACAATGTTACTAAAAAACAACTAAACTAGAAAAAAACTGAAAAAAACACACACACACACACACAAAATGCAGAATCCTCCCTGGGGGGATGGGGAGCTGGCTCGAAAGAGCCTACTCAAACTTGATTTTTATTACTTGATTACAATGCTTTAGCAGAAATGCTCTTTGGTCCTTATTATCTGGGATCCAAAGGCTTACAAAATATAAGGAAAAGAAGCCCAACTATGGGGGAATCCTCCTAGAAGCTCCGGATGGCCCACAAATTGGTTTTTGGGCAGTGTATCCTCTTCTTTTCGAACAGACCTGCTAAAAAACAGCAAACAAAGTTTAGTAAAAAGTTTCCAAAAACACTTCAAAAGTGTCTTTGGACAACACAAAAAATACCAAAAAAATTCAAAGTTAAAAAAGTAAGAAAACAGAGCAAAAAAGAACCAAGGAAAGCCTGTTTTCCTTGGGATCTTGGCTTGCCTTTTGGGCAGCCAATATGATATGCAATTTATGCTAGATATAAAATTTAAAACATCGAATAAAGATCTTTATACTTTGCAAGATACAAAAATAGTAAAATACTCTTTTTTGGACAAAACTTGCAAGAAAAGACTTTAATGGCTAGATCTAATTAAAATATAGCTTTAAAAAAAAACTTAGATCTAGGATAGAACTCATATCTATGTAAAATATTACTCTTGCAACTAGATCTGAAGACTTCGAACCAAGTAACCAGGTAAAATTTTAAATTTAGAGAGAGGAAGAGATATGGAGAGGAAATGCTTGTTTCTACAAAGAGCTAGCCAAAAGGCTTCGTAGTGGGATGCTGAGGGACTATGTCGTTTAGAGATGTCGAAAGTAATGTGGAGTCAAACTAGATCCATGATTCTTCCCAACCAAACAACCTTCAAATCACTCAAAAAACTTGCAAATCCGTGAGATCTGGTGATTACACATAAATCGAGGCTAAAACTACATGCATATAAACTTATAAGCATGTCAGATCTAGATCTCTAAGAACACGCATTCAAAATAGAATAAACAAGTAAACTTACTTATATCCCTCTATTTCCAATTATTGGGAGCAATCTTTGTTCAACCAGATTCATAATTCAAGATGCAAAAATTTGAAACAACATACAGATTACTTCATGAAGATTAGAAAATAATGGCCCACACACAATTGCACCACACCATTAGCCTCCAAAGCTTTATTTATTACAACAAAATCACAAAATACTGTATCAATTACAACTAGCAAGCCACTTTTTCCAACTCTAACTAGCTTGGAAGAGAAACACTGCTTTATTTATAGCCAAAGCCAAACCCCTGGGGGGCTACCGACACTGAAGATACACTCAGAGTTAATTGAGTTGAAGAGGAGTCACACTGAAGATGGGTTGAGTTGAACTGCAGAGGTGATTGACACCTCTTTCAGTTAACTCATAATCAGCTTCCAACACACTCAAGCAATCACCCCAAAATCCACCCACCAAGATCTATTGGCGTCAATCATCTCCTTCACACGTGAGCTCCAAGGTAGGTGAAAGATTTGGTTGACGTCACCCATCCTTCATGATTCGCTACCCATAGTATTCAACAACAAAAATAAAACAACGAAGCAAAAAGGGGAGGAGGGGTCCACTCCCTCTCCATTCCCTAACCTCCACCGTACACTAGCGTAGAGTTGAGTTTGACATCACTCCATATGCAAATTATAACACATTAATTTTATGAAGGTTTATACTTTAAAATCTTATGAAATGGGGTCCATCCCATCTCCACATAATTCCCATACTTGAAGGTAAAGTTTTAAGTTGACGTCACTTCTCATAATAAAACATTCACCACTCAAAAATTATAACCAAAGTGTAAGTCTTTCACATTTGGAAAATGTTGCATACTTTACGGTGACATCATGCCAAGTCACCCCACCACAATAATATTTTAATTTTTGTCTTTTCAAACATTTGACCTTAGTGCTAAAATGATGTAACTCAGCATTAAAATGCTCTTTCGATACATATTTAGCTGAATAATGCTTCTCGGAGTGATCCGAGTGTCGAGTGAAGTGCAAAGTGGTCCTTGAGGTAAAGTGGACACTCTGGGTGTGAAAACGAGTGTCCCAACGTCAGAAACGGATTTCTGACTTTTATTATATTTTGAAATTTTCTAATTAAACCATTAAAGCCTAATTTTGCGGAAAACTTTTATTTTCTCTGAAATTGACAAAACTCTTGGGGGACCTAGCACATGTCTATATGACTCATAATCAATGCCTAGCACATTGAAAAACACTGACACAAAGGCTCTAATAACCTCCTAAGGCTGAAACACCAAGGCAACTACCCCAACTTTGGGGGTGTGAGTGAAAAACTCATAAATTATTAGTCGTTTGTTCAACAACCAATAATAACCGAGGGAAAAACAATATGGGCTAGTTGGCTTGATGCTTAAGTTTGGGAAGTCGAGCCTTTTATAAAAAATTAGATGCTAGGACATTTTTTACAATTTCCCCAAGGGGTTATGAACACGTGTTTACAAAAAAATAACAAAAAGTTCCCAGACGAAGGCTGAATGACTTCTGAATTCTGAAAGGTGAACAAGTGTATGTTCTCATCCCTCGGCTCTCTTGATAATACCGACTAAGTATGACTTAGTAAGTAACAGGTCCTTCATTTTCACTCAAATTACATAATCATAAATAGAGAGAATTACTAATGCTTTTATCTCACACTCGAAGTGACACCAAGATCGGGTACTGGGTGTCTTAACCAAGGGTAGCTAAGCCTTGGAGAAGATCACAAAGCCCACAGATCGAGGGTTGGAGCGCCTCACATGCCTAGACCTGGTCTAGTACTTATAGTGAAACACACAAGGTGCCTCAGCCATAGGATGCATAATACTTGGTAACAGAACAAGCGCTTACATTCTCCCGGAGAATGGTCTTCAGCCCTAGGCTTAGTCCCCCAGTACTAGACTGGTTCATCTTCTTGGTAACTGACTAGATGCCTCCATTCAAAGAATGGCCACTCAGCTCTAGGGTGAGTCCCCTAGTGTTGGACTGATTCCACATCCCGGTCCCTGACTAGATGTCTCCATTCAACAGAATGGATACTCAACTCAAGGTTGAGTCCCCTAGTGCTGGATTGGTTCCACATCTTGGTCCTTGACTAGATGTCTCCATTCAATAGAATGGCTACTCAGCTCTAGGCCAAGTCCCCCAGTGATGGAATGGTTCCATATCCTGGTCCGTGACTAGATGTCTCCATTCAACAAAATGGCTACTCAAGTCAAGGTTGAGTCCCCCAGTGCTAGATTGGTTACACATCCTGATCGTTGACCAGATGTCCCTACTCTCCTAAGAGAATGGCTCTCGATGTTGCTCAGGATAAATCAACACTCCTTCTCAGCGAGAGAGGTATTCTCTGCCATGCCAAGCTTGTCACGAAAGTACATGAACTTTGTTGTTGTCAGAGGCTTGGTCAAGATATATGCAATCTGTTCATCTGTACGAATGTACTGCAACTTCAGAGTACTTCATTTCAATGTGTTTCGATCTATCATGAAACACCAAATTATCTGAAAGCTTAATGCAACTCTGATTATCACAATGGTTGATCGTTGAGTCAAGCTTTCCACCAAACAGATCAGATAGAAGTTTCCTGAGCCAAACTGCTTCCTTGCAGGCATCATTTGCAGCAATATACTCTGCCTCAGTTGTACTCTGAGCTATGGAACCCTGTTGACCAAGAGATCATTGTAGATCCCATACTGAAGCAGTAACCAGAGGTGTTTTTTCAGTCTACTGTACTGCCAACCCAATGTGAATCAACATATTCGGCTAACAATACTCCACTATTGGAAGTATACCTAAGCCCATAAGTGATAGTACCTCGCACATATCTGAGTACATGTTTGGAAGCTACCCAGTGTATGTGCTTCGGATCGAACATGAATTGACTCAAAGCATTCACTATGTAATAGATATTTGGTATCATGTGTACGAGATACATCAAGGATCCAATGAGCTGTCTGTATAGAGTAGAGTCCACACCTTGTGAACTGGTGGTTGACTCTTACAACTTTGTCAAGTTGTAAGGCATGGGTATGCTCATGGACTTGCAGTCTTGCATCCAAAATCTCTGCAAGATGTCCACTGCATACTTTCCTTGTTTCTGGAAGATCTCGCTTGGATTTTTCCATACCTCTAAGCGAAGAAAATAATCCATAAGACCAATATCTTTTATTTCAAATTCAGAGGTAAGCTCCCTCTTACACCGAACTATCAGTTGTTCCTCACCTGCAAGGAACAAGTCATCCACATATAGGAAAAGCATCAAGATATGATTATGAACAACCTTAAAATATAGATTGGAGTCAACAGTACTTTTGGAAAATCCCAAGCTATGGAGGAATCCATCCATCCTCACATATCAGACTCTCGGAGCCTGTTTGAGTCCATACAAGGATTTCTTCATTTTACACACATGGGTCTTATTCCCATGAGTCACAAAGCGTTCAGGGTGTTCAATGTAGAATTCCTCATCAATCTTGCCATTGAGGAAGGTTGTCTTTACATCCAACTGATGTAACTTCCATCCAAATACTGCAGCAAGAGAAATGATGGTTCTGATGGTAGTATACCTGGAAACATGAAAAAATGTCTCATCATACTCCATGCCTTTTTTTTTAGTAAAGCCCCGAGCTACGAATTTGGCTTTATACTTCTCAATGCAACATGCTTGATTTTTTAAAGCCATCTGGATGTTACCATTGAATTTCCTGTCGGTCTGGGAACAACTTTCCATACATCATTCTTCATGATTGAATTGTATTCTTCAATCATGGAATCAACCCATACCTGTTGACTTGCTGCATCTTTGTACGTGGAAGGTTCAACACTAATGAGCTGACTCATAATACCAGAATACTTTTGTGGCCTTATACTTTCTCTGAAAGTCCCAGGAGGATATATATGCTTCTTAGCTTCTTGTACTGTTCCTCAATACCAGGCATGTCTCCTTTTGAAAGGAGGAACTTCAAGCAGTTCTTCTAGTGGACTTTTAGTTTCTTTAGGTTGATCTGAAATTTGATTCTCAAATTCGTCTTTCACTCTCTAAACTTTTGAATTTGATATCTCAGAAGGAATTTCTTCATCTATGGGAGAAATCTATGGTGTACCAGTAGCCTTCTTTTGTAGACCTGTATAGTGGAGGTGTCCAAACCTCCTGTTATCCCTAAAGTTGAACCTAGACTACGGGATTCAAGCTTAAGGAAATCTTGTTCAAAAATGTATAAATCTAATGAAATCAAATTGAAAACATAAGCTGGTATGAAACTAGGGCTAATGGAACTTCACATAACTACAAATAACTAGGCTAGTATAAAATCAAAACTGTTTGTACAGATCACACAATCCTGGTATGAAATCAAAATCTGTAAAAAGCATCACACAGTTTACAATAAGATGGTATACGTCACACATTGGTATAAAATAAGTATTTATAAGTAAATCAAAACATTGATGAAACTGCAGGCTGGTAGGTCAATCAGAGCTGCAAGGTAATTCACAGGCACTGTATAACGTGAGATAAAACACAGAGTTCAATAGCGAGATTACTATGATCATAAAGACAAGAAGTGAAACTACCTATGTTTTCCACAGTGTAAAGATAATTGTATCTCCAATAAGAATTAGTGCAATGGGATGTAATGGACCATATGCATAATAAAATTATCAGAAATAACAATTCCTAAGACATATAGGCAAATCATCATCATGTTTCATTCAAAAATAGAACCTGTACAGAAGCTGCATCAAGTCTATGTCATACAGGTAGTGCTCTAAAACAAGGCTTGCATTCTCCAAAATTTGCCAACCTCTAGTCCCCTCTCGAGACCTCTCTTCTATACAAAAATATTCTCTCCACAAACTAACTATAGATCCTATATTTCAGGAGCGAACCTCCTCCAAAATTGGGAAGTTAATCCCTTACAAAGTATTAAACTACAAGTGTCATACATGTGTCAAAAATAACATCATAAGTTCAAAATTAAACAACAATTTAACACCTAAAGGCTTCTAGAAGCCTCTGCTAATGTAGCTAGATCACTAAGAACCTGTGAACGCTTTTGAAGTCTAGCAAATTCAGCATCTTTATCACTTTCCTTGTTCTGGGCTTTGACTTGCTCCAGTTGTCTTTGAATGGATCGCTTCTCCTTGAGAATGTCCTTGGAAATTATCAGCAGCGTTTGGTACTCTGCTTCTTTGTCTTCCATGTCCTCACGGAGTCTTTTGTTAGCCACCATCAGTTTCTCATTTATGTCTTGCAAGTATCTTGTTTGTTCTTTATACGTTTGCAGAGACCTCTTACATTGACTTAATTCAGGGGAGATTTCCAAATCCTCCTCTCTCATGTGGCCTCCCTCTTCAGGAAAACTTTTTGATACTGAACCTTCATCAAGATGGTCTTGCTTGTCTGTGCAAAACACTGCTGGTATGGAACCTGCTACACCCTCCATATCAATAAACCTTTCCATATCTTCACAATATTGGTCCCTTGCTGTATGTACTGTTCCCTCGCTAACAACATCTTCTATTATTACAACATCCCTGTCACTTTCATGTGTCCTTCTTTTCTCAATCTGTATCTTTTCCCTTAGTCTAGTTCTTGGCTTGGCTTCTTTGCATAACTGTTTACAAATCTTCTTTTTTGAAGCTATGCTTTTAAGAATATCACTGAGTTTCTCTTGGTTTTCCTGTGTGCAGGGTGTTTCAGGGCATAAGCTATCTTGTATAGGATTACAAGCAACATTATTTTCTTCATTATTACCCTCCCGAACTGTCTTTTTAGGGCTTGTTGCCTGCTGGTTAGCATCATCCAACATATTTTTACCTTTTTCCTTAGGGTTATCCCTAAACCCTAACTCTACTAACAGGGAATCCCATGTTCTTTCTTCTTTTTGCAGCTGAGCTAGAATTAACAATTTAATCAGCCCTTGGTGATAAACAGAGCGAGGTGTATGTGCTGGATGGTTTTGAACTTTAACAATCATTTTTTGGAGGCTTTTTAATAGGTAAAATGGAAGATTTAACTGTATACTGCCATGAATATGCATTAACAGTTTCAAATGGCACTTCAAAACCCTATCATATCTTCCATCACAAGTGATATAATTCCGAATCACCTCCAAAGGCACCCTCCATCCTGGCTTCATTCTGCTAACGTGAACTTCATTTTTCCAGTCAAGTTTTTCACTTCCAGGGATCAAGAATTCGTTGAAGTCTTCTTTAAAGTCTTGCTGTTTAAACCACTTTTCACCTTCTGCAGGAACATTTATGTCTTCAGCGACAGAGTCCTCATTGACTCTAACAATTAAACTTTGCAATTGAACCCTTTCATTGCTGTAATTTTCAATAAAAGCCATGGTCAATTGTGAATGGTAACCCTGTAGTTTTTCACAAAAATTGAACCATCCAGACTTCTGCATAAGCTTGGCAGACCTGGGAAATTGTTTTATCCAATCTATATTACTAGGTTCTAACCTACAGATGAAGCGTCCAGGCTTTCTCTTCATGACCACCTCTGGCTCTTCCTCATCGGTTGCCTTTGACATTTGAAACCCTAAAGGAATTCCAACTTTGCTGTGTGGACCAACCAGGCTTTAAATCTCAGATAAAAACATATACATACTGCTGCAGTTAACTTTGTGGTAAATCTTCATTTCATGCTAGCATCTGGCCTGTTAATAATATCTATGCTTGTACTGGTAGTAATTATCTTAATCTGCAAGCCAGTAGAGTGACGATGCCAATGAAATTTGAACTAAAAATCATGATAGCTCTTACACTTAAACCTCTGTCAATCATTCAAATCACCAAAGCCTGCACGCTGTATTGTCCTGAACAGGGAACTTTATATTGCAACTGTGTGCTCAAGAAAAGCAGTGTTGTAACTACGTGCTCTAAAATGCAAGGAAGGATATAAATACTGTATTCCAAACCCTGAAACCAAAAATCCCTAGATTTTGAAGACAAACCCTAATTTCCTGAACCCTACATAATGCTGGTCGTCATCAATGGAGATGGAGATAGACAGTGAACCAAAAACCCTGCGAATACCCTTCTTCAGCAGAATAATGAGAGAAATTTTGGGGAAAAATGTGCATTAGGCTGCTTTTGCCACAATCACTGCTAGTACTCATTACATGAACGGTTTCAATTTTGAAATGACAACACATGTACTCTTCCATAAATGCCACCATATGACTCATCATTTCGTGGACAGGAGTACATTTTATTTAAAACATGTCCATATCGAATGTCATATATTTATGAATATGATAAAAGCTTATTATCATTCTATATTCCATGAAATAAATAATAAACCTTTCAGTAAAATGCCATTTAGACATTCTACCATCAGAAATTAAAATGCTGCCAGTTCATAATATGCTGCCAGCTGTAAGAATTCACCATATAACATATACTTCTTTGCACATACATGGGCTCATAGTTAATGAATGAAAATTTTGATGATTTTAGGTAACAAAAGAAACCCCAATGGTGATCAATCAACCATAAATTATAAAACCAAGCGAAATTAAAACAATAAAAGCCAACCATAATAAAAAATTTAAAAATAAACAGGTGAAACAACCCTAGAGATAACATCTGGCTCCGTTTGGGGACAAAGTTTCTCTTAGAGACTTTGAGAACTTGCGGACCAGTGCCTTCAAAAGTCTGTTAAGGTTACTTCTGTCTTATTGGGCTGGAGTCTTATTTGCAGTAACATGATATATACAGTGACTATGTACAATAACACCTTGTCTTTCACTCTATGTAAAAACACTTTAAGAAACGTCCATTGACTGGACCTGCAATTTCTTCACCTTTCAGATTTTGTAAGACAAAGGTATTATTTCGCAGGATCTTTATGATTGAAAAAGGCCCTACCCATAAGTTATCAAAATTCCCACGCTTACCTTTTTCATCTTTTCTTGCATCCCATCTGAGAACAAGATCACCAACTGCGAACATCTCTTTTTTAACTTTTTTTTATCAAAGCTGTCTTTCATTCTTTTTTTATGTTTCTCAGCTGTGTCCTTGATGGATTCCCTCTCCTGCTGCAACTGCACTATCTGGAACATTCGTCTCTTGATAGCATCTGGCTCTTCTTCAATTTCCTGCACAAACTTAATGACCGGGGTGACTAATTGAACAGGGAAAACAACATCAGTCCCATAAACCAGTTGGAAAGGGGATGTCCCAATTGATTTTTTAATTGTTACTCTATCAGCCCATAGAGCGAATTTTAGTTTGCTGTCCTAGCTTCGTTTGTTTTCAAACAACATTTTCTTGATACTGTTTACAATGTTTTTGTTGCTAGATTCTGCTAATCCATTTCCTTGTGGATAGTATGGTGTGGACTGTTTAAGGCTAATGTTGTTTTCTTGACAAAAATTCACCATCTTTTTTTATTTGAAAGTAGGGGCGTTGTCAGTGACTAATTTTCTAGGGCATCCAAACCTACTCAGAATGTTTTCTTGAAGGAAAGTAATTATAACCTGTTCTGTTGCTCTACTCGTTGGAACTGCTTCCACCCATTTTGTGAATAAATTAGTAGCAGTCAAGACCCATTTATGCTGTCCACTAGAGGGAGGATGAATTTCACCAATAAAGTCTAGTCCCCACTGCTGAAATGGACCATTCACAGAAATAGGTTTTAGAGGTAAGGACTGAAGCTTTTGCTTACCTACAAATTTCTGACATTCGATACATGATCTAACCTGTTGATATACATCTGAAAACAGGGTAGGCCAGTAGTATCCTGCTCTCAAGATTTTGAAGGCAGTTGCCTTCCAATACTTATGTCCTCCACAAACTCCACTATGTAACTCTGCAATCACAGCATCAACTTCATATTTCTCCAAAGATTTCAACAATATTCCTCCTGGATCCTTCCAATACAAAATCTGATCCATTAAAACATACTTCATGGATTTTAGTTTCAAGGCTTTGCATTCACTCCTGTTCAATTCAAGAGGGCACTGTAAATACAAAAGAAAATACACAACATCCTTATACCAATCAGATTCAGCATACCTGTTATAAATCTACTCTTTACTGTGCTCTGTTGTCATAATCTGCTCTGACTACTCTGCCACGACATGAAGATTCAAAACCTGACAATTTGACTCTGTGAGAAGTTTAGCTAGTCCTTGTCCTTTTACCAACTTTGTTGGCTTAATTTCTATGTCATATTCCATGACCTTAGCTATCCATCTGCCTCTCTTTCCTTTGCTGTCAGGCTGTGCTAGAATTTCTTTAACTGCTGCATTTGAGACATACGCCACAACTTTAGAATGTAAAACATATATTCTAAAGAATTTAAGAGCCTTGACTAAAGCATAGGCCTGCTTTTCCATTATATTATATTTTAGCTCAGAGTCTCTTAATGTTTTACTGAAAAATGATATTGGTTGTTCCAAATTATCAGAGTTCTTTTGTAACAACACAGCAACAATAGTGTTTTCTGATGCAAATGAGAATATTGCGAAATCTTTTATATAATCAGGAACCATCAGCACTGGGGCTTCTATCAATGCTTGTTTTATGTTTTCAAATGCTTGTTTAGCCTGTTTAGACCACTTAACCTCACTATCTTTTTTAAGCATTTGAGTGATATGCTTTATTATTTTTGCAAAATTTGGAATAAACCATCGTAAAAAGTTGATTTTTCCAACAAAGGATTGAATTTATTTTTTGTTTCTGGGAATTCTGATTTTTAGGATAGCCTTGACTCTTTTTGGATCTATCTTTATTTCCTCAGCAGAGACAATATGGCCTAACAGTTTGCCTTCTGTCAGGGCAAAGTGAGATTTTTTAGGATTTAGTGATAAACCAAACTTCCTGCATTTGACAAAAATTTGTCTTAAGTGTTTAAGATGATCTTCATCAGACTTAGAAAAGACTGTGATGTCATCTTGGTATATCACAACAAACTTTTCATTTTCACCCACAAAAGCTATGTCCATAGCCCTTTGAAAAGTAGCACCTGCATTCATGAGCCCAAAAGGCACTTTGTCATACATAAAGGTTCCCCATGGCGTGGTAAATGCTGTTTTTTCTCGGTCCTCTGGTTGAACTGCAATCTGGTTATAACCAGAAAATCCATCAATCATTGAAATTCTGTGAGCACCAACCACCCTCTGCAAAATCTGATCTATTTTGGGCAATGAATAGTTATCCTTGAGACAAGATCTATTCAAGTTCCTGAAGTCTACACATAGTCTTATCTCTCCATTCTTCTTCCGTACAGGGACCAAATTAGCAACCCAAGATGAATATCTTAAAGGCACAATGATTTTTGCATCTAACAGTTTTTTCACCTATTTTTCAATTACTGGCAGTAATGTTGGATTTAACCTTCTAAGCTTCTGTTTAAAAGGCTCAGTGTTTGGTTTAGAGGGATCTTGTGCTGAATTATTCTGGTATCATATGTTTTTAAATCATGATATGACCAAGCAAAAATGTCTTTATATTCTTTCAGCAAACCCAGATATTTTCTTCTTTTATCATCTGACAGTAATTTTGACAGTTTTATCATTTGAGGCTGATTTTCAGAACCAATGTTATACTCCATAACATTTTCTTCAGTGGTCTGTAGGGTGGGTTTTATCAGTGTATCATCTTTTGAAAACAGTCTTTCTAAAGGAACAAGTCCCTTAGGAATGAAATTCCCCTTTAACTCAACAATTTTATGATCAGCAATCAAATTATTTATGCAAGGTTCACTTTCTACCCACTCAGAATCCTGTTCATGATCAACAGTATCATCTGAAAATTCACCTACCAATTCCAGAAATTCTTTTATTTCCTGGTCATCATTAAAGACTTTCCAATGTTTAATATTATCTGGGACAGCAGGTCTGTACCTGACATCAATTGGATATTTCATATGAGTAACCTTTGGCACTTTAAAATAGGTTGCTGCTAAGGCTAAGGAATCAGCTGTCTCATTATATTCTCTTGGGACAAAGGTGATATTAAAGGCTACGAAGAAATTTTCAGTTAGATCCCATACCTCATTCCTATAAACTTTCAATAACTGCTGCTTTACCTGGTACACATTTTTTACTTGCTGGATTATTAATTCGGAGTCGCCAAATACAGCAAGTTCCTTAATGCCCAAGTCTTTTGCTGCCCTTGACCCAAGGATCAAAGCATCATATTCAGTAGTATTGTTTGTTGTTTTAAATTCTAATTTGTACATAAGGAAAATATCCTCACCTCCAGCTGAAATCAATAACACTCCTGCACCTGGCCCTTCTTTACTTGATGCACCATCGAAATACATCTGCCACAAGCCATCGGGTTCCTCTCTCTTCACCTGAATTGGGATATCTTTTTGTACTTTTAAAACCCCTTCAATTTCATCATTCAATTGCAACATACAAGAACCAAGATTTTCATCAATTGAATAAATCGGATGATTATTAGGGTGTCTACTGTCACTTACCAAGTATGCCATTTGCACTTCTCTGTAAAGTCTTCTGAATTCTCCCCCAAATACTGGAATTGTAGCATATGAGAGATCCATCTGCAGAGTTCCTCCCACTTTCTTTGCCCAGGATCTAGACAATAACAAACCAAATTTAGGAGAAATGTCTGCTACAACAATATCCATCAATACACTCTTCATAGGTACCTGGGTTAAATTCACCACCAAATCCTTGATCACCCCAATACATTTCACTGCCCTAGAATCAAATGCATACAAATCATGGTATGGTTTAGTGACACTCAGTCCTAAAGCTTCCATGACTGTTTTTGGCATGAGATTGTGTGAAGCTCCTGAATCTAGCAGACAATTATGCAACAACTGATCATGTATTGAAAAGGTTACATAAAATGGAGGAAGATATTCTGAATTATCATCAGGCTGATCAAAATTTTTTGATCCTACAATGATAGTAGGTTTTTCATCCTGCAACTTAATCTCATCAGAAGGAATAAGACTAGAATTCACTGCATTGCTGAAGGTTTTAAAGGTTGCTTCCTTGTAAACTTTACTTTTAATTAATTCTGTTAAAGGAACAGGGATATTCACCTTATTAAGTTCATGTTCAAAACTGAAACCACTAACAGATTTATTAATCTCCTCAGGATTCACAGCTTCATCTTTTCTCTGATTTACAATTTGTCTCTGATTTGCAGGTAGATTTTGTTTAACAAGAAGAGCTTTCACCACTTTTTTAGTTTGTGTTGCATGTTTTACCCTTGGCCTCAAACCATATGATTTTTGTGGAATTTCTTGACAGACCTCAGGCATATACATTTGATAATGATCTTCTTCATACTGATCTGTTTCTGTTGCATACTGATAATCAAATCGAGTTAGAAAATGTGAAGAAGCATCATCATCAAACTGACTAATATTATGTTCTTCTGTTTCCAAATCATCTAACTCCCCTTCATCTATTTCATATGATTCATCATCTCTGACATTATTGTTTTGAAAAGGAGGTTGAATCCTTTGTTCTTCATTTTCTCGTCATTCTCTCTATGTATCATTATTTCGTCTTTCCCTTGGGAAAAACCTAGGGGCAAAAGGTCTTCTAAACTGGTTCTGATTTCTATCAGCTTCAGGTATGGGTTTATTCTGAGTTCTGTTTCCCGTTTCTAACCTGTCGATCTTAGCAGACAAACTTTTTATAATTTTACTCATTTCATCCATTTTATTAGTTGATGACCTTCCTGCATGGCTGGCTGTAATAATTTCCTTCTTTCCTTTTCTGTCTACCATTTGGTGTTCAGTTTCTTCTTTGAGTTTGTTTGATGCCAAAATATTTGATTCTACTTCTAATGCTGCATTTTGCATGTTTTGAAGTGAATCAGATTTTCTTTCTCTCAATAGCAAAGAAAACTCAGGATCAAATGAATTTGCATAAGCTAATTTTGCTGCTGTCTCAGTAGGCTTTATTTCAGCTGGAATCCTACTGTACATTTTTTTGAATTTTTTAGAAAAATATCCCACAGCCTCTTCCTTTTTTCTTTTTAAAGACGCAAATTCTGTCATATAATACAAATAATCTTTTGTGTCCCCCCACTGTCTCATAAATGCTTCTTCCAAAGCATCTATGCCATCTATGGAATTGGGTGGTAATTCTGTAAACCATTTCCTAACCTTGCCATCTAGACTCTGAACAAATACTCTCATCCAAACATCTTCATGTTCAAAGTTTTGATTGTCTACGTAACTACAAAATGTATCCCAGTGTTCTTCTGCAGTAGCTTCTCCCTGGCCATTAAACATTGGGAGGTACTTTTGATAATCACCTGCTGGGAGAGCATTAAGAGGTTGGGGTAAAATAAGTGGGGCATACCTTGCTGCTACCATAGCAGCCATTCGATTTCTAGGCTGGGCCATTGTAAGCTGAAAGCTACTTGACTGTTGTGATGATAGAAACAATTTTCCAGGGTTTGCTTGATTGCCTGGGACAGTTTTGACCAAAGGAGTATGGAGTGAAGATAAAGAAGAAGCACCTGTTTGCAATGCTTCAAGTTTAACTTGTTCTGACAGCAAGGGATTTGTAAAAACCCAGAAATTGTCAACTTGGGAAGGGGTGAATAACAGGTCTAATTCCTCTCGTCCTTTTTCTGAATATGGATTTAAAGAAGGTACTGGAACAGATGCAGATTCAGGGATCTCTAAAGCTGAAGGCTATTTGAATTTATCTGATGAAGTAGAAATTAGATTTTTCCTAGCCTCCTTTAGCAACTGCTCGGGGTCTGAGACACCTGGATTCAAAGGGGATGAGGGATTTCCTCGAGTCCCTATCTTCTTTGAAGCCACTGTAACTTCTTAAAAGGTGACTGAATGTAGTCTATATCAGGTTTGACTGATTCTGTTCACCCTACAAAATCAGTTCCATAAAGATGTCAATTACCCAGGGAAGATATCTTTTCCTTTGTCTGTCCCTGGAAACGGCGCCAGAAGATGTTATCCCTAAAGTTGAACCTAGACTACGGGATTCAAGCTTAAGGAAATCTTGTTCAAAAATGTATAAATCTAATGAAATCAAATTGAAAACATAAGCGGGTATGAAACTAGGGCTAATGGAACTTCACAGAACTACAAAGAACTAGGCTAGTATAAAATCAAAACTGTTTGTACAGATCACACAATCCTGGTATGAAATCAAAAGCTGTAAAAAGCATCACACAGTTTACAATAAGCTGGTATGTGTCACACATTGGTATAAAATAAGTATTTATAAGTAAATCAAAACATTGATGAAACTGCAGGCTGGTAGGTCAATCAAAGCTGCAAGGTAATTCACAGGCACTGTATAACGTGAGATAAAACACAGAGTTCAATAGCGAGGTTACTATGATCATAAAGACAAGAAGTGAAACTACCCATGTTTTCCACAGTGTAAAGATAATTGTATCTCCAATAATAATTAGTGCAATGGGATGTAATGGACCATATGCATAATAAAATTATCAGAAATAACAATTCATAAGACATATAGGCAAATCATCATCATGTTTCATTCAAAATTAGAACCTGTACAGAAGCTGCATCAAGTCTATGTCATACAGGTAGTGCTCTAAAACAAGGCTTGCATTCTCCAAAATTTGCCAACCTCTAGTCCCCTCTCGAGACCTCTCTTCTATACAAAAATATTCTCTCCACAAACTAACTATAGATCCTATATTTCAGGAGCGAACCTCCTCCAAAATTGGGAAGTTAATCCCTTACAAAGTATTAAACTACAAGTGTCATACATGTGTCAAAAATAACATCATAAGTTCAAAATTAAATAACAATTTAACACCTAAAGGCTTCTAGAAGCCTCTGCTAATGTAGCTAGATCACTAAGAACCTGTGAACGCTTTTGAAGTCTAGCAAATTCAACATCTTTATCACTTTCCTTGTTCTGGGCTTTGACTTGCTCCAGCTATCTTTGAATGGCTCGCTTCTCCTTGAGAATGTCCTTGGAAATTACCACCAGCTTTTGGTACTCTGCTTCTTTGTCTTCCATGTCCTCACGGAGTCTTTTGTTAGCCACCATCAGTTTCTCATTTATGTCTTGCAAGTATCTTGTTTGTTCTTTATACATTTGCAGAGACCTCTTACATTGACTTAATTCAGGGGAGATTTCCAAATCCTCCTCTCTCATGTGGCCTCCCTCTTTAGGAAAACTTTTTGATACTGAACCTTCATCAATATGGTCTTGCTTGTCTGTGCAAAACACTGTTGGTATGGAACCTGCTACACCTTGCATATCAATAAACCTTTCCATATATTCACAATATTGGTCCCTTGCTGTATGTACTATTCCCTCGCTAGTAGCATCTTCTATTATTACAACATCCCTGTCACTTTCCTGTGTCCTTTTTTTCTCAATATGTATCTTTTCCCTCAGTCTGGTTCTTGGCTTGCCTTCTTTGCATAACCGTTTACAAATATTCTTTTTTGAAGCTATGCTTTTAAGAATATCACTGAGTTTCTCTCGGTTTTCCTGTGTGCAGGGTGTTTCAGGGCATAAGCTGTCTTGTATAGGATTACAAGCAGCATTCTTTTCTTCATTCTTACCCTCCTAAACTGTCTTTTTAGGGCTTGTTGCCTGCTGGTTAGCATCATCCAACATCTTTTTACCTTTTTCCTTAGGGTTATCCCTAAACCCTAACTCTGCTAACAGGGAATCCCATGTTCTTTTTTCTTTTTGCAGCTGATCTAGAAGTAACAATTTAATCAGCCCTTGGTGATAAACAGAGCGAGCTATATGTGCTGGATGGTTTTGAACTTTAACAATCATTTTTTGGAGGCTTTTTAACAGGTAAAATGGAAGATTTAACTGTATACTGCCATGAATATGCATTAACAGTATCAAATGGCACTTCAAAACCCTATCATATCTTCCATCACAAGTGATATAATTCCGAATCACCTCCAAAGGCACCCTCCATCCTGGCTTCATTCTGCTAACGTGAACTCCATTTTTCCAGTCAAGTTTTTCACTTCCAGGGATCAAGAATTCGTTGAAGTCTTATTTAAAGTCTTGCTATTTAAACCACTTTTCACCTTCCGCAGGAACATTTATGGCTTCAGCGACAGAGTCCTCATTGAATCTAACAGTTAAGCTTTGCAACTGAACCCTTTCATTGCTGTAATTTTCAATAAAAGCCATGGTCAATTGTGAATGGTAACCCTGTAGTTTTTCACAAAAATTGAACCATCCAGACTTCTGCATAAGCTTGGCAGACCTGGTAAATTGTTTTATCCAATCTGTAATACTAGGTTCTAACCTACAGATGAAGCCTCCAGGCTTTCTCTTCACGACCACCTCTGGCTCTTCCTAGTCTGTTGCTTTTGACATTTGAAACCCTAAAGGAATTCCAACTTTGCTGTGTGGACCAACCAGGATTTAAATCTCAGATAAAAACATATACATACTGCTGCAGTTAACTCTATGGTAAATCTTCATTTCATGCTAGCATCTGGCCTGTTAATAATATCTATGCTTGTACTAGTAGTAATTATCTTAATCTGCAAGCCAGTAGAGTGACGATGCCAATGAAATTTGAACTAAAACTCGTGATAGCTCTTACCCTTAAACCTTTGTCAATCATTCAAATCACCAAAGCCTGCACGCTGTATTGTCCTGAACAGGGAACTTTATACTGCAACTGTGTCCTCAAGAAAAGCAGTGCTGTAACTACGTGCTCTGAAATGCAAGGAAGCATATAAATACTGTATTCCAAACCCTGAAACCAAAAAGCCCTAGAGTTTGAAGACAAACCCTAATTTCCTGAACCCTACATAATGCTGGTCGTCATCAATGGAGATGGAGATAGACAGTGAACCAAAAATCCTGCGAATACCCTTCTTCAGCAGAATAATGAGAGAAATTTTGGGGAAAAATGTGCATTAGGCTGCTTTTGCCATGATCACTGCTAGTACTCATTACATGAACGGTTTCAATTTTGAAATGACAACACATGTACTCTTCCATAAATGCCACCATATGACTCATCATTTCGTGGACAGGAGTACATTTTATTTGAAACATGTCCATATCGAATGTCATATATTTATGAATATGATAAAAGCTTATTATCATTCTATATTCCATGAAATAAATAATAAACCTTTCAGTAAAATGCCATTTGGACATTCTGCCATCAGAAATTAAAATGCTGCTAGTTCATAATATGCTGCCAGTTTGGACAAATGCTGCCAGCTGTAAGAATTCACCATATAACATATACTTCTTTGCACATACATGGGCTCATAGTTAATGAATGAAAATTTTGATGATTTTAGGTAACAAAGGAAACCCCAATGGTGATCAGTCAACCATAAATTATAAAACCAAGCAAAATTAAAACAATAAAAACCAACCATAATAAAAAATTTAAAAATAAACAGGTGAAACAACCCTAGAGATAACATCTCCGAAGCCATAACTCACATGGATCAACTGTGGTGAACCAAAGTAAGAGTGGAATTTATGGAATCCTTATACAGGCCTCCCTCTCGAACCCCAATCTGTACAACTAAGCTTAGTTTCTCATTTTTTTCCCATAGTAGGACTTCTTGTCCATGAAGAGGACTCTGTAGCCCTAGTCCTCTAACCCAACAATAGATAGGAGGTTCTTCTTTAAACCATGAACATATAAGATATCATCAATATGTAAAACCGTTCTTGAATCCAATGGAAGCGTGGTTGACCCAACTCCTTCAATTTTGTAAGTGGAGTCATCTCCAAGTTCCACTTGAGTACTGAACATTTGCTTTCTGTAACTAGTGAGTGATCCACGATTACTTGTCATATGTCTGGAGGCACCACTGTATACTAACCAAGAGTTAGCATTGTCGGTGATGGATCCAGAAAGGGCAGAGACTAGGTAGTATTCTCTTCTAGGTTCCTCTTCTTTGGTAGTCTTAGTGTTCTTCTTCTTCTTCTGCAGCAGAAGCTTGAAATCTTCTTTTGAGATTCCTCTTGGGATTCCTGAAATCCCTAGCAAATTTCCAAAACTTGTGAAAATTATAGCATTCCACTTTTGAAACATGAATGTGTTTACCTTTTGGTTTCTTTCCCTTCTTTTGCTAAGGGGAGGGCTTCTTGAACTTCTATTTTTGTTGTAAGAGCAAGGTTTCCTTCTTTAGTGACAGTTGCTTTGCTTGAAGTCCTTCCTTATTCTTTCAAGAAATCATGCCAAAGTCTCTCTATTACCACCTAAGTTGTACTTAGTGGTTTTTTTACCAAGTGAGCATGCTAAACCGGGCAAAGATGACTTGTTCGGACTTCAGAAGACCTTCAAAATTGCTTCTGGGAAGTGCTTGTTGTACTATATCACATGTTCATACCCCTTAGGGGAGTTGTAATAAAATTTTCTAGCATGGTAGTGTTTGTAAAAGACTCGGTCTCCTAGAATTACTTGTCAATTCGATTAGACCAGGGTGTTTTTACCCTTGGTTATTATTGGCTGTTGAATAAATGACTGATAATTTCTGAGTTTTTCACCAAACTCCTCCAAAGTTGGGGTGGTTGGATTGACATTTAGGCCTATTGAGGTTATTAGAGTCTATGTGTCAATGTATAAAGATGCTAGGCATTATGGTCGAGCCATATGAACATGTCTAAGTCCCACTAGGTTTTATTTAGTTTTTTAATATTTTAAAGTTTTTTTAAAGTTTTAATTTTTCCAAAACTTAGGCTATTTTTTGATAGTCTAAATGGAAAAATTGGTTTTGTAATAAAAGTGGGTTCAAAAATCAGTTTCAGTCATGGGGATGCTCATTTTCTAACTTAGAGCACCCAATAAACCCATAAACCCACTTTGCCTAAGTTTTGAGTGATTTTCCCATCACTCAGGTCAGAAAACCCTAAAAATCAAATATTGATTATTTTAATTGATAAATTAATTAAATAATGGAGAAATTCCAAATTCCTAAATCAGTGGGATTTGCTCCGATTTGAGTGAAATCGATCTCATCGGCTTTGTATTGACTAGAGGTGACCATGGCTTGATTGAAAGAGTTGATCTGGGCTGAGAGGGAGTGCACCACAACATGCATCCTTGGGATTTGCGCCCTCTCTCTCCTGCACACGTGTGGGCTCATCTGGATGTGGTTTGGTTGATGTTTCAGTTAATCGATTGATGTGTCAATCCGATCAGCACTTCGATTTTCATTTAGACTCAGATCAAGCTCAGCTTAACTCCTCATGCAGCTGCAGTCCCTCTCTCTTTGGGAATTGCACCCCCTCTGGGCCAGGGTTTCGGTTTTTGCTATAAATAAAGCACAGTTTCCTCCTTTCCAAGCTAGTTAGAGTTGGATTGAAGAGTTGTTGCTATATTTTTCATTGCGAATAAAGAAAAGCTTTGGAGGGCATTCAGTTGGATGAATATTGTTGCTCATGCTGGAGGTAACCTGTATTTGGTGCATTTTTATTCTTGTTTGATTTGTGAATCTAACCTTGTCAATATTTCTCCCAATAGAAAGGAAAGAGACTTTAAATAAGTTTATTTCTAGATTCTATTGTTCATATGTATGTAAAGATCAATATCTAGCATTTTCAATAAGTTTATTATCATGCTGCTCTAGTCCTTTTGTATGTATATCATTGGATCTCACAAATCTCTTTGCAAGTGTTATGTGTGCTAGTTATAGGTTTTTGTGGAGAAGGTCTTGGACAAGTTTTTTCCTCATAATCTTCACTTTTTCATGCTACATAGTCCAACTTCTTCCACCGGGAGCTCTTCGGTTGATTTTCACGGCTACAAGCTTGCCTTCTTCTTTTTCTCCTCTTAAAATTTAAAATCTACTTGGTTACTTGGTTCATAGCTTTGATTTGTTTAGATATATAATCTTAGAGTGAAATTTAACATAGATCTATTTTCTTAAAGCTCATAATCTAGATCTTGTTCTTAAAAAATGTTTCATAAGCATTCTGGATCTAGCTTTAGGGAAATCATCTTTTTTACGTGTCATTTTAAAGAAAATTTATAGTTTGCATGCATTAGATTTCTCTTTCGTAATTTAAAAGATAAATCCAGAAATCAGTGCACATCATATTGGCTGCCCAAAAGGCAAGCCAAGATCCCAAGGAAGGCTTGCTTTCCTTAGTTTCTTTTTTCACCTTTTTTTTTACTAGTTTTAACGTAGCTGTTTTTGGTTAAAAGTGTGTTGACCCAAAGGTACTTTCAAAGTGATTTTGGGAATATTTAAGTTTAATAAATTTTCTGGTTTTTAGTAGGTATAACAGAAAAGAGGAGGAGGTTCTATTCGAAAAGTGACTTTTTAGGCCATTCGGAACCCCATAGGGGTCTCCCCATTTTCCAAAATCTTTAATTTTTGCACTTTGTAAGCTCTTAGGCTCGTTTTGTATAAGAAACAAGAGGCATTATATTAGTTTTCTGATATTGTAACCGCTGGTAATAAAAAATAATTTCAAATAGGCTCTTTCGAGCCCATTCCCCATCCCCCTGGGGGGATCACGTCATTTTTTTCTATTTTTTGCATTTTTCCTATTTTTTTGCTCTAGATTAGTTTTATTTATGAAAAATAGTGTACTTTGATTAATTTCATCATATCTTCCATACTATAAAGTCAAAGTAACTTTAATACTTACCCCATGAATCCCGATTGAACCAAAAGGTGAAAGAGGATCGTGGTAGATTTAATTAGAGAACCTGTGGTTTGTTTTATTTTTGCTACTTCATTATTCACTATTAATATTTGCAATCAATCAATTAAATTCAAACCCCTCCTTGATTCCTCGATTGAGGTCCACTTGGACTCGAAAGAGGTTCCTGGAGGGTTTTCTTTCTAATAAAAACACATCGATTAAAATTTACTAAAAATTACAAAGAATCCGATGTGTATGCTCTGCGTTTTGGCCGTGGTTCATTCGATCAATCAAGATGCATCAAAAGCAATGTGAGTGACTAGATTAATTAGGTTTCAATTTCTCTAATTAACCACCATCAGGCGAAAATTCAACCCCTCAAACAAACCGTAAGCGGTGGAAAAATACCCAAAGGAGTGGGAACAACTGGAAAGTGACCTCGAGGTGCCGATCTCTGTTACACCCTAACAGGTGTATTATGAACACAGTCTCCGAGACTCCATCCAGCCCACAAACACCTTGCGGGTAGCCATGAAGGTTTTATTTTTGGACATGCTCCAAGTACCCCTCGGGTATTTTGGAGTCCCCTATCGCCTAATTTAATACACTCATTTCTCATATTAAATTAAAACGTAGCAAGAGACAATTGCAAAACATTCACTCCAAGCACATGCAAGCACATTTAATCATTTTGCGACTCCATTTTAAGGCATTGGTTATTTGTTTACTTCTTTCGATATATATATTGTGTGTCAGCATTGTGTTTACTTGTGTTTATTTTTCATCTTGTCATCTGTGGTTCTCAATTGTTAATTTCAAACTCCTAAGCAACTTATTCAATTTAATACCGTCATACTAAAGTAATTAGCCTTAGTAACTTAATAGGGTCTACCCCCCTTAGCTTTGCTAGGAGTTGAGCCTAAATGGAGGAGTCAAGAACAAGGTGATAGCCTTGACTTGAGACTTTCCCCCAAGGACTCACCGAGTGGCTTGAATAATTCTTCCACTTCCCCCCCAGGTGTGTGAAAAGCAACAACACTTTTTGGTGCGTTGACGAGGATAAATCTTTTTATTCCCGAGTACGAATTAGCTTAACTTTTTTTAAACAACTAAAAAGATAAAAAAATTTGATTGATCTTATCTTTAAAAAACATAAAAATTAAAAGTTGATCCATCTGGCGACTCCACTGTCTAACATCCCTCCAATAATTTATACCTGAAGAAACCACCAGCAATTATTCAATCCTCTCCCTAATCCCGAAAGGTTTATTAGAGAAAGATTGAATAGGTAGACTTCTCGTAGAAACCTTGAAGATTTAGGAGACCAATCCCTCTCAGATATCCATCACATATTTATAGAGAGCCATATTCACCAATCTCGAGAAATGACAGAATTCTTCAAACCCCTTAACTTTTCTCAGATAGCAGGTGCTCCCCATGCCATTCCAAATGATGCTATCAAGAAGCTCCCCATATTTTAGGGAAATAATGCCATCACTTCCAAGTCTCACCTTCGAACGTTTGAAAAGCACTTGGTCAGTTATTGCAATGATGCTGCCCATGACCATGGCGATGTCAAAATGAAGCTCTTTGCTTGATCCTTAGAGGATTATGCTGGAGAATGGTACCCCAACCTAGATGATGATTCATATAAAACTCTTAGTGAATTCCAAGATGGTTTTAGGAAGAAATGGGGAGAAAAGAAGGAGCCAAGACATCTACTTGCTTCCCTTCATAGCATAAAGAAGATGGAGAATGAAACCATGGATGAATTTAACACTAAATGCAGGCGTGTGGTTGTGGACCTTCCTAGAGACATCAAGCCAAAAGATGCCTCTATCCTCATATCCTACATTGAATCCTTCACCGGTGAATTAAGGTACCAGTTGAGAGATAAAGAGCCGATCGATCTAAAAACTGCCCAGGAATTGGCTGAGAAAATAAAAAAGAATATGCAATCTTCAGGCAAGTCCAACATTCCAGGTTACACTAGGGGAAACACTTCCTACAACAACGATACCAAGGGTAAAGCTGTTGAATCAGAATAAAAGGGAACTTCTAAAGATCCCATGGAAAAGGTGGCGGACATGATAAAAAACTTGGTTACTAGTCAAAACCAACAAATGGACAATCATGCTGCACAATTGAATCACATGTAGAATAGATTGATCACAATGGAAAGGAATAATGGACCTAGGAACTTTAAGCCCAAGCAAAATCAGATGTATCAGAAGAAAGCCCCTCAACAAGAGCCTAGGATTCCAAACCAGTTAGACTCAGCTAACATGGTAGAAGAAATACTTCAATGGTGTAGACCTTGTGAACAATTCCACCAAGAAAACACTTGTTATGTTGCAAATCAGGTCATGGAACATGGAATTCCCGAGGTCAGTAGTCAGGAAACAACTTCAAGCGAGCCTGATCATGTATACATGGTAGGACAGGCATACCCTTTGTCAAACCAGCATTGACAGCAAGCCACATATTACAGTTATGAGAAGGACCTCCTTTCCAATTTCTATGGTGAAATTCCTACTCCAAAAAAAATTCAGGAAATGAAGAAGGCTAGATTCAAGGGTGTAGTTTATCAATGAAAGGAGAAGTCTTCACCAACTAAACAGTACAAACGTAAGGTAACCACTCCTCTCCCAGATCACCCTGTTATCCCAGAATCAAATATTGACATGGGAGAATGGTTAAGTAGTGTTAAGGTTTTTGCTTATACAACTGATATCCTTAAAATTCCCGGTCAAAAAGAAAAGTTGTTAAAAGATTTAGAGGATAGTCAAAATAAAACTCATGATGTTGTCAAAGAGGATGCTCTCCCTAATAATAATGCTATATTTGAAGCCAAACATATTGAACCTATGGATATGTCTATAGTCCTCAACAGTGTTGATCTGAAAAGAGAAGACCCCCCGCCTTTTTATGTCTCTCTCTTAGTTGATAACTTTCTCCTTCATAACTGCATGTTAGATTCAGGTGCTTCATCAAATGTCATGACAAGAAAAGTAATGGAACAACTAAATCTAAGGATCACCCAACCCTACCACAATGTTTGTGCAATGGATGCAAGAGAAGTTGAAGTGGTAGGGATAATCTTAAATCTACATGTTAAGTTGGCCAAGTATCCTGACATCGACATGCCATGGATGTGGTAGTGATTGATGTGCCAGATAAGTGGGGTATGTTGCTATCCAAAAAGTGGGCCGCAACTCTTGGTGGATACATTCAAATGGATTGTACATATGCTACTATACCTATGTCAAAAAACACTAGGGTGATACTCCATAGAGAGAAGCTAAGAAAACGACATGTAGAAAACCCTAAAAAGCCTGGAAATGAATTTGTTCATTGCACTGATAACTTTGGAAACTATGCTATCTTGTCAAATTTCATGGCACTTATTAAGGAAAACATTAAAGATGAAAAGATAGATGAGGTTTGGCAAATGTACTTTGACGAGGATTATTCCAAAGTCGAAAAGGGTGCGGGCATCATGATCATCTCTCCTTCAAATAAAGTCTACAACTTTGCTTTTAGGTTAGAGTTTGAAGCATCAAACGATGTAGCTGAGTATGAGGCATTGCTTCTAAGGTTAGAAACTGCTAAAGAGACGGGGATAAAGATGTTGAACATAAAAGGTGATTCAGACTTAGTTGTCCTCCAGATTAAGAATCAATATCAGTGCAAAAATGACAAACTAAGGAAGTATATAAATGCCAAATGGGACACCATGGAATGGTTTGATGCACTTAACATTCAAAAGATCCCTAGGAAAATGAATGGGTTAGCAGACAAGTTAGCGGTAGCAGCATTCACCCTCCAATTTTTAGATGAAATGATTAATGGGAATGGAAAAATGGAAATTAATTTTAGACCTTCAATTCCAGATAATGTAGATCACTGGCAGGTGTTTAAAGATGATGAGCAACTCTTGAGATTCATCCATAATCTCCAAGATTTTGAAGGTTGCAAGACTAGTTATCAGCAGGAGGGTAAAGAGTATCAGGAATGCAAGGATAATAACATGAATCACATCTCGAGTAGCCTTATAGCTTTTGAAAATCTGTTTGATCGACAGGATCGTCATAAAAACAAAAAAGAAGCAATAAAAATTGGGGATTATATGGAAATAAACATAGGAACTGATAAAGACCCCAAGTTAATAAAAATTGGAAAAGGTACTTCAAAAAAGGAAACGAACAATTTGATTAAATTAATCAAAGAATATAGAGATGTGTTGGCCTTTAGTTATGATGATCTTAAAGCCTATCAAGAAGATGTGTTTCAACACACTATTCCCCTCACACAAGAGGCTAAGAAGGTCAAGCCTTTCCAACAAAAAATTAGGCAAATAAATCCTAAGTTGGCCCCCATTGTGCAAAAGGGGCTTCAGAAGATGTTAGCAGTAGGGATCATAGCACCTACAAGACATTCATCGTGGTGCTCCAACTTAGTTGTTGTCAGAAAGAAGAATGGGTCAATTAGAATATGTATAGATTTCAGAAATCTAAATACACCATGCCTTAAAGATAATTACCCATTGCCTGACATGGAAACATTGCTTCAAAGAGTAACAGGATCAGGAATGATATCCATGTTGGATGGATTTTTCAGTTATAACCAAGTGTTGGTAAATAAAGAGGATCAACATAAAACTACATTCACCACACCTTGGGGCACCTATAAATTTTTAAGAATTCCTTTTGGCTTATTAAATGCTGGCGCTACCTTCCAAAGAGCCATGGATTTTTCCTTCAAAGAACTTATAGGAAAAGTAATCAAAATATATCAAGATGACTTAACGATTTTTTCAAAAGAAATATCTAACCACATAAGTCATCTTAGGAAGGTTTTCATAAGATGTCAGAAACATGGTATTTCCTTAAACCCTGCCAAGTCAATCTTTGGGGTTGATGAAGGCAAGTTGCTGGGACACATCATTTCTAAGGAAGGTGTCAAAGTTGATCCTGAGCAAGTTGAAGCCATTAAGAAAATCTCCTTGCCTCAGAATATTAAATCCCTCCAGTCTTTCAATGGTTAGATTAATTTCATAAGGAGATTCATCCCAAATTTAGCAGAACTAATGAAGCCTATACAAAAATTGTTAAAGAAAGATGCTAAATTTGAGTGGATGGATGAAGGGAAAGATGCTTTCAAGTCTATCAAAGATGCCATATCCAAGTCCCCAGTATTGATCAGTCCAAATTATTCCAAGGAATTTCAGATATTTTCCTTTGCCTCAGAGGACACCATTGCTGGTGTTTTGCTTCAAAAGAATAAGGAGGGACAAGAGCAACCTATATCCTTTATGAGTAGAGCCTTGCAACATTCAGAGTTGAAGTATACCACCATGGAGAAACAGGCTTATGCTCTTATCAAACCCCTTAAACATTTTGGAACTTATGTAGGATACTCCAAAATCATTGGGTATGTACCCTATGCAGCTGTCAAGGATACCATGTCTCAACAAGATTGTCTAGGAATCAGGGGTAAGTGGGTTTCAAAGATTCAAGAGTATGATTTAGAGATAAAACCTACTAAGTTAATTAAGGGACAATGTCTTGCAAAGATGTTGACCCAAGGAAATGAAAAAACCTTAGGAATAATATGCCAAAATAGTGATCTAGAACAAAGTGTATCAGACGAGATTCAAATATTAGAGCAGCACCCTTGGTATACCGACATCATCTTTTTCCTCCGTAACCTTACATGCCCTGATCACCTACTTGGCCATAAAAGAAGAGAATTGAGGTTAAAAGCAATTAAGTGTTGTTTATCAAAAGATGGTTTTGGTTGGAAAAACCACGATGGTTTAATACTTAGATGTGTCGATGAACCCGAGTCCAAAAAACTCATGGTTGAGTTCCATGCATGATTTTGTGGTGGACATTTTGCAGCAAGAACAACCGCCCATAAAATCCTTAGAGCAGGCTACTATTTGCTGAACCTCTTTTCAGATGTGCACAAGTCTGTCAGAGTTTACCTCTAGTGTCAGTTGTTCATTGGAAAGCAACAAATGAAAGCCTTGCCATTAAACCCAATAGTAGTCCAAGCCCCTTTCCAGCAATGGGGGCTTGATTTCATCGGTAAGTTCAAGGATAACTCGAGCAATAGTTATTCTTGGATACACACAACCACTGATTATTTCACCAAGTGGGTAGAGGCGATACCCACCAAGAAGACAACAGATGATGTAGTCATGGATTTCTTAGAAGATAAGATTATCACAAGATTCGGTGTGCCAGCCAAAATCATCACAGATAATGGCCCATGCTTCGTTTCCTCTGAGATGTCATCCTTTTGTTTCAAGTACGGCGTTGTCTTATCGCATTCATCCAACTATTATCCCCAAGGAAATGGTCTAGCTGATTCAAGTAATAAAAACTTAATGACCATAATCAAGAAAAATGTGGGTGATAATAAAAAGGCTTGGGATAGCAAGATCAAGTTTGCAGTATGGGCCGATAGAATCACAAAGAAAAGTTCAACCGAAAGGAGCCCTTTTGAACTTGTCTTGGCTTAGATGTCACCTTACCTGTCTACTTAAAGCTTCCAGTGTATCAGCTTCTCCAGACCTTTAGCTCAGATCAAGATGCCATTCAGAACAAAATCAACCAGTTGATCGAGTTAGATGAGAGTAGAAGAAATTCCCTTGACCAAAGTTGCAGAAATTCAGACAAAGTCAAGAGAACCTTTGATAGACCTACTTGGCCTGGATCCTTTCAAGTAGGTGACACAGTATTGCGTTGGGACAAATGGCAGGAGAAACCTGGGAAACACGGAAATTTTGACAGCTTATGGTTGGGGCCATATATCATTAATGAAGTAGCAGGAACAAATGATTTCTATCTAAATGACCTAGAAGGAGAAAGGTTAAGCCTACCAGTGAATGGATTTCTCCTCAAGATGTTCTTCGTCGAGATGGTTTGATGCCTTTATTGGCATCGGTGGTTTCAGGGCCAATTTCTAAATCTTGCCCTGCATGTATTTTTAAATTTCATGTATCATATCGTTGTATTATAGATGTTTTGTACCATGGTAGTGACCTTGAAAATTTTCTTTCGTATATTAGTCTTGTAAAATATTGATTATTTGTACATCATAGACTAATTTTGTACATTAATCTACTTTTACAGTTGGTTTCTTCTATATACATGTTAATGACAAGCTTTAATTGCTATGCAGGACCCAAAGATTCCGAAGTTCTCACATCCTCTTCTTTGATCAGAAGATTTGTCAGAGCATGTGTCCCTAGATGGAGCCAGATGTTACCACCTAAGTTTTACTTAGTGGTTTTTTTTATCAAGTGAGCCTGGTGAACCAGAAAAAGACGATTTGTTTGGACTTCATAAGACCTTCAGAATTGCTTATGGGAAGTGCTTGTTGTACTATATCACATGTTCATACCCTGTAAGGGAGTTGTAATAAAATGTTTTAGCATGGTAGTTGTTAACACCTGTATTTAGCAAAGCAGGAATAAGACCGTGGTGGAGGTAATATTATGTTGTTTCAATACTTTGGTTTAAGGATATAATGTAAAGGTGGAATGATAGTCAAAAGATCGGCCAAGTTAGTAAAGATCCTAGGCCGTAATGAAAGAGGAGGGAAAATCAATGGTTGGTATTCCCTCTGCTTTTCGAAACATGAGAGGAGGATAAGACAGGTTCGGGATTTTAACCAGCGGCACAGATCAAAGGTTATAAAGTTGTCCTAAGCAGATCCACGGTTCACATCAAATCCGCCTTGTGAAAGCACGAGTTAGTTAAGGAAATGAAGGTTGGAGAAATCATGTATACTCCTCTCGATCCGACAGTGGACGGGCGGAATTTGATCACATCAATGGATGGGATTGATTCTGTAACCGGAACCTACACGGCGGATAAGCCGAAAGCGTTCAACGGAATGTGTGTGTGGTGATTAATCCGACGGTCGAGGATCAGAGGCGAAATGGATCGACGGCCATTATGATTTCCGGGGGATGAACCTGCACGCGGGATAATCCCGAACCACCCAGCGGAATTCATTATATGATGCTTGATCCAACGGTTGGAGATCAAAGCATAATAGATCAACGATTGTTATAAATTCCGGGGAGTGAAATCGCACGAGAGATAAGTCCGAGACTGCCAGCGGAATTGGGAGATGTCGACAGATCTGACGGCTGACAAATGCTGGGAAATCACATCAACGGCTGAAAAGGATTCCGGAGGATGAACGTGCACGGCAGATAATCCCGAATTGCCCAGCGGAATCGGGTACGTGGCGGATGATCCGAAGGTGCATGGTTAAAGGTGTATCGCATCGACGGCTGGGAATAATTCCGCTGATCAAAGTTGCTCGAAGGTAAAAGCGAAGGAGCCCAGCGGAATTTGGTAAACGCCACATGATCCAACGGCCCACCTGTAAAGGTATATCAGATCGACGGCTGTGGATGATTCCGGGACTCAGAGTTGAACGATGGTTAAAGTCAGAGGGCTCAGCGGAATGTGGGACGTGGCATTTGATCCAACGGTGAAGGGTGGAAGTACGTCACATCTACGGTCATGAGCGATTCCGGGATGGAGACTTGCACGGTGTTTATCGCCAAGATGCCCGATGGAAAAAGATACGTGGCATGCGATCTGAGGGCCAGAAAATTGCAAAGAACAGATCAACGGTTGGTAATGAATCCGGAGGAGAAAGACGCGCGGCTGATAGTAGATGGTGGTTGCGGAAAGTAAATGATCATCCACGTGGCGAATTGTGATAGGATCCGAAAATAAAAAGGCTTATAAAAGCGAAGGGTTGACCTCTATCATTGTTATTTTATTCGCTCGGGACCAGTGAAAAGGACCGACCTATCTGGCAGCTTCCATTTGTTAGTTTTCAGCTTCCATTCATCAAGTGCGGACACGCTCCGGGCACACGCCTCCACAGTAAACCAGGTAAAACTGAAACCCAGTAATTATGTAATTCCCCTTCTCAAAGTTACCAGTGTGAAATTCAGTAATGGACCAGGGAAAAGAAGCTCAAATGTCGGGTCAAGTCGTAGATGATAGAGAAGAGTTCTTAGTAGACAGGGATAGGAATGTATGCGACCCCTTCCTCTCTGTGGGAAGCGTGTCTGTTAGCAAAGAGAAATTATGGCATTACCATTCGCGAGGGAACGATGTGTTGAACGTGTGCAAGTTTTTCCTGTACTATTTCGCCATTAAGCAAACCCTCCATTTCCCAGAGTTCGCAGAGTGGTGTTCTATGAATTATTCTCCGTCTCAAAGAATTATTGTCAGTCGGTCTGCGTCCAAAGTATTGTGTAGAGTCGATGCTGCGGTCATCCGAGAAATCCTTAGTTTGTCGGAAAATTACCCAGATAGTCGTGAAGTAATTAATGAGTCAATCCTAGTCGAATTGTACAAGAAGTGCGAAGCTGAAACCCGCTGTAAATTCCTGTCGAGTGTTTTAAAGGATGGTCAGTCTTTAGATGGTGTATTCATGCCCTACCCTGTACATATTTTCAAGAGTGAAGTTCAATTGGTCATTTCTTTAGTGTGTCAAGTACTAAGCCTAGATGAGGATTGTCATGTGGGCGAGGTCGTTCTCGGATTTTTGTTGAGAATGAGTTCCTCTGTTTTTGAGTCCCAGTCAACCCCAGTTTTTAATTTAGACGAATACCTGGCTGAAGCAATTCATCTTCAGCTAAGCGAGTTCCCCAAGGTCCGGTTTTTCAGGTTCCAGACTTATTTGCTTAATATGCTACTATGTTCCAATATCTCTGAGTTGAAGTTTCTGAGTACTCTGTGCTCTTCTGATTTACCAAAACAAATCAGCATGTTCGAATTTGCCAATTCGATCATGTCTGAGATGTACAAAATGTTGTTCAATGAAGAATCACCCCGTGTCCTGGATGAAATGAGAAGCTTAATGCAGTCTTCACCAAAGGATCGGGTTGGAGATTGGTTTTTGTACAGAGACTATACCGTGTTGAGAATATATGGCTTCACTGGTCAGCCTTATAGGCTACCTTCCTTTTTGATCCCGAGAATATTCGCATTGGAATTCATGAGACAGAGATTGCTGTCTGAGGAGGAACATTTTTGTGCTTTCAAGAAGTCTTCGAACATCAAGTTTCCGTTTAAGGTTGGCACCTTCATTTTTAAAAGCAAGGGTGCCTTGGTTTTTGTAGAAAAGTTGCTGGAAAATATGGATTTTATGAAAGAGCCAAATGTGAATTACGACCCCCACCAAGTGATCTCATTGAGAAAACAAGCTAACAGGAATAAGCCATTTGAGCATCAAGCTGTTGAGGGGTTAGCTGAAATGGCTAATTTACTGCAGTTTACTGACGAGTCAAAGTCCGATGAAGAGACACATCCTACACCTGGTACAGCAATCCAGATCACAGAAGGTGTTAGTGTTGCGGTTAAGAGGAGTTTGTCCGATGCTGAGAGTATGGAAGTAGACGACGAGGCTTCCCATAAAAAGGCAAAGCTGCTCGAGGGTAGCGAGATCGTAGATGATGAAGTTTCTGGTGTTTTCAAAAAAGTTTCCCTAGTCCCCACGAAGACCGTGCAAGTAAACCAATTTTATTTTAAAGGTTTAGAAGGTAATGTAGACAGCCCAGACTCTAGTCCCTTATTTAAGTCCAAAGAAGAGCTCAAGACCAGCTACATGGAAAAGAGGAAGTAGTCC
>LPNX010896411.1:317229-363685 GCA_001517045.1 Pseudotsuga menziesii | reverse complement strand
ATGAACACATGGCAAGAAGACCCCTCACTACAGCTCAGAATACATTAAATTTTCTGAATTCACTAACATACCAAAAGCTGCACGACATGGGCATAAAGGAAAGAATCTCAATAGTGATGTCGGCAAAGAAGATCATCCACAAACACCATTTAATGAAGATTGTCCAAGAAAAATCAGAAGAATTTCTTGTGCAGGTCACTAAGTTCAAACAAGAGTTTAAAGAGTTGCTCGAAGAGGGATTTTCGTCCTTCTGGGACGAAGAAGGTAGGATGCTCCCGCCTGAACATTATCATCACCTACTTGTCTGGGCTTGCATGGACCACTCGAAATTTAATAGCTTGGAGAAGAACCTGACAGGGCAAACCATTGTAGACATGTTAACAGAAGATTTCGAAGTCCTGCAGAAGTTCGCCGTTATCAGAGCCAGATTGCCCAAGAAATATTATGAAGCATATATGGAGCTCGAGGTAGCTATTCGGGAGATGATGGAGTGTGAAACCCCAAGTTCGGAGTAGTGGAAAGCTGTAGAGCGGTTTGGGAAAACAAAGTATATTTTTTCCCCCTAGGAACAGGTGTCAGGTGTTGAAGAGCTGATGGGGCAAAGACTTAGAGCTGATGGGGCAAATACATGGAGCTGTTGGGTGAAGTTTGTTATCCAACTGATTTGTACTTAGTGGTCGGTTAGGAATGGAGTTGTAACAACTTCCTAGTGGTGTAGAAAATTCAGTTACAAACTCTAATTTACGTCTATCATTCTGTTATTGATCTGTTGGGGGAAGACTTATTGTTTTATCTATAAATTTGTATCTTTTTATAAGATGGGGGTTGGAACCCATCGAATGAAGTGATTTGTGGAGAATATATCTATTTTATTTTTAATACCAAAAATGAATGCATGAGAGATTTTTTCAGAGATTCATGTATCATTGATGTTGCAGTCTGTGCTTTCTTTATGTGATTGTATTTTCCCATGTGTAACACTCCATTCTGTTTTTTCCTCATATCTGGGACATAGTGTTTGATGATTAGAATTCATATGCTTATGCTCTATTCATCGTTTTAGATATTATATGATTTTTTCTACTAAAGTTGATATGGAATTCGTCTTAGACGCTCTGTATTGATGGGCTATTTCCTCGTCTTTTCTATTTCACCTTGATAAATGGAATGACTGCAATTATGTGATTATCTTGCCTTTGATAAATCTTGTGTATGCATCTTTGGGATCTTTTATATGTATATGACTCCATGCCCAATGGATATGTGATTGTTTCAACCGAACAAATAAATCTTTAAATATTGTTTAACATTTGGTCTTATAAAGTTTGTATTGAGAGATCCCTCTCTGGAAGAGAATACCAATTTCTTCCTAAAGTGGTTTTGCTGTTACCTCGGGGTGTATATTTTACAACCTGGGTACATTTCGAGTGATAACAAACTGGCGTCGTTACCGGGGAACGAAAGTGCATATCTGCCTCGGGGGAACGACAAAGATTAAGAGAGATTTCTGTGGGAAAACAAGAATTTCGAAAAGAAAAGGAGGTTGTATATTTGCCCTGGCAACTTCATTGTGAAATTATGTCGACATTCTGGCTTCAAGAAGACATACGCGAGGTAACTCTGATACCGAAATTATGAAAAGCTTTGAAGATCTAGAAAGGTTTTTTAAAAGGAAAAATAAAGAAAAGCTAGATTCTCCTTTGTTCGGCCCATCATCATCCCCAGATTCCCATAATAACCTAGAATGGGAGGTTAATACTGCACAAAACCTATTGAGAATGAAGTCTGAATCTGACCTTGGAAATACTGAGTTTAATCCTCATAGGTTAGAGACCTATTTATTAGATTCCATCTGGAGGGACGTGCAACAAGCCCTTGGAGCTGAAACACCCACCTCTGATCATACTCAAAGTATCCTGGTTCCTGTGAACCCGCCCAGACCAATGGCCGCTAGGTTTTCTCCCTTGCGTTTGCCCGCTGTATTACATAACCTTCCCCAAAATTAATCTTAGAGAATTTCTTTATTTGATGGAGAAGGGGATATAAACGCAAAACAACATGTTGCCAAGTTTGAAGATTTCATTGACTTGGAAGAAGTGGACTACCCTGATGTCAAAATGCGATTATTTTCCCAATGTCTGTCTGGAGAGGCAAAAAAGTGGTTTAAGGACCTTCCACAAGGGTCTATTGTAAATTTTCAGGCTTTTCAGAATGCATTTTTGGATAGATGGGATGATAAACTGAATCCTCTGCAGCTTTTGTCTCAATATAACAGTCTCAAGAAAGGAGGCTTTGAGTCTGTTCATGAATTCTCAAGTAGATTCATGAGGGCTTATAACTCTATTCCAGAAGATATAAAGACTTCTCCTGCAGCTGCTAAACTGCATTATGCTGGAGCTTTTGATAATGATTTTGCTTTCTCACTACGAGAGAGGAAATCAGAAACCCTTGCTGCCATGTTTACTGATGCCCTAGAAGTGGAGGCTAACATGATGGCCAGTGGAAAGATGAAACATAGAGATGTGGATAGAAGGAGAAAAGAAGAGAATGTACCTGCTACTTCATCTTCTTCCGCTGATGTTAAATTTGAGATGATGTTGAATACTATGGAGAAGTTAATGGATAAGTTGACCACGGACACCAGGCCTTTCAATAGAGAGAAAGGGGATCCCCAAATCAGGAATCCAAATTTCAGAAGACCAAATCCCCCTATCCCCCCTCAGAATAGACAGAGAGACCAGAGGAATCCAAGAAACCCAGAAGAACTACCCATCTGTCCGCCTTTCCCTGAAAATTATGTTGGTGATGAAGAAGATCCCCCTGAAAATGAGATTCATCTATTTGGGGAGCAGGATTCAGTAATATATCTTACGGAAGAGGAGCATAATATGTTTGGGCAAGAGGATGTAAATGAAGAATTTGAAAATGAACTATATCAAAGGGGTTATTTACATGCAATGGATGATGTTCAAAGGAAAATGAGACTGAGAAATAGAGATGTCCCTATAAATAAAGGGAAGGAAAACCCAAATCAGCCTTCCTCTAGTTCTTTGAATGGAGAAAAAGGGAAGGAAATACCGAAACTAGCCCTTTGTGAGTAGAGAGGTTGACAATGATGTACAAAGGGATAAAATAATAAAAAATGCGACCCCGATTGAGGTGGAAAGATTAGTGCTGGTTTTAACCTACAAAATGAGCTGTCTAAACTAAAGATCTATGTTCCATTTAATGAGTTATTGAGAAACACTGAATACAGAGATACTATCTCAAAAATGGTCAAATACCAAGGTGAAGGGCAGTCTGACATTTTAAATTTGAATGATGATAATCTTGCTATTTCATTTGGATCAAAAGCTGAAAATTTAGAAGGTGAAGAGGTGCCTCCTTTCTATTTAAGTCTAAATGTGCTTGACAAAGTGGTCCACAATGCTATGTTGGATTCTGGGGCGTCACACAATCTGATGCCCAAAGGAGTGGTAGAAAGTTTAGGATTGGAGGTAACAAGGCCCTATAAAGATCTGTACGCTTTTGATTCCAAAAGGGTAAAATGCCTGGGACTAATCAAGGACATGGTGGTAACCCTGAACAAACTGCCTTCTAAGACCATAGTCATGGATGTAGTAGTGGCAGACATCCCACCCAAATTTGGGGTATTGCTGTCAAGATCTTGGACTTCCAAGCTGAAAGGTAGCTTGCAGATGGATATGTCATATGCTACCATTCCAGTTCCAGATGGGAGCAGAAGGTTGTATAGTGAAAAGAGAACTCCTTATGTGGTTAGCAGTCAAGATAATCCTGAGGTTCAGCACATATATGCCGTGGATACTGATTTGGGGTCTTCTATTTTCTTTAATGATGCTATCCCACATGATTTAGAAGCTGCCTTGCAAAAGAAATCTGAAGAGTAGGAGAAGCCTGGGAAGAATAAAGAAGAAGAAGTTTTGGGACAAGATGCTTGGGAAGCAAAACAGAAGAGGGAAGGCCAGTGGACTATGTATTTTGATGGGTCAGTTTCCAAAGCTGGTGCTGGAGCCGGTGTGTACATAATTTCCCCTATTCATGATTTCAAGGCTTTATCATACAAACTGATGTTTGAATGTACAAACAACGTAGCAGAATATGAAGCTCTATTGTTGGGTCTGCATGCTTTGAAGGAATTGGGAGCTCAGAAGATAAAGGTCTTAGGAGATTCAGAGTTAGTAATAAATCAAGTGAATGACAGTTACCAAACCAGACACCCTCGAATGAGAGCTTACAGAAATGAAGTATGGGATATGTTGGGAAACTTCTTTACAGAGCATACAGTTCAAGTGGTCCCCAGACTCGATAATTTGGTAGCTGATTTTTTGGCCGTAGCTGCTGGAAAATTTGATACTCCTATGGCCGGCCAGAAGGAATACTAGATTGAAATGGTAAACAGACCATCCATTCCTGACAATTCCAAATATTGGCAGGTGTTTGAAGATGATATGCAGATCCGAAGGTTCTTAGAGTTGTCAGGAGAGTTTGTGAATACTCAGTTTGATAATGAAAATGATAAAGACAAGGCCCATGAAAATGATGAAGAAACTGAAACAGGGGAAGAAGAAGATGCTAAGAAGTTGAGGAAAACCTTGGGAGGTAAGGATATCATCTAGCTGAAAAATAATTTTATACCAAGAGGCCTGATCCCTTTAGAAAGGCTCTTTGATCAGAATGATGTTGCCAAGGATCCCAAAGTGAAACCGGTTGGTGATGCAGTTGAAGATAAAAATATTGGCACTGAGGAAAATCCTAAAATCATAAAACTATCCAAGAAGCTGCCTAAAAGGGAGAAAAGAGAGTATGTGGAGTTGATGAAAAGGTACACAGATGTGTTTTCTTGGAGTTATGAAGACCTCAAAGAATATGATACATCTATCATACATCACACTATTCCTATAAATCCTGGAGAGAATCCTTTTAAACAGAAGCTCAGGAGGATCAACCCTAAATTGCTCCCTGTCATTGAGAAGGAAATAAAGAAGTTATTTGATGCCAAGATCATTGTAACGCTCAGATTTTCTAAGTGGGTTGCTAATTTGGTCCCTGTCAGAAAGAAGAGTGGAGAGATAAGACTGTGCATAGATTTTCGCAATTTGAACAAGGTATCCATGAAAGACAACTATCCTCTACCCAAGATGGATCACATGCTACAGCAAGTGGTGGGAGCTAAAAGGATTTCGATGCTGGATGGATTTTCCGGGTATAACCAGATCAAAGTGTTACCAGAAGATCAGGAGAAGACTGCCTTTACTACACCATGGGGCACTTTTATGTATGCAAAGATGCCTTTTGGTTTAATGAATGCGGGAGCCACTTTCCAGCGAGCTATGGACATCGCTTTTGCAGGGGAAATTGGAGTTTTTGTGGTGATCTACATGGATGATATCACAGTCTACTCTAAGTCTGACAGGGAACATTTGCACCATCTTGAGAAGGTTTTCATGAAGTGTAGGAAATATGGTATATCTCTAAATCCTAAGAAATCTAATTTTGCATTAGAGGAAGGAAAGCTGCTAGGCCATATAATATCCAAAGATGGCATAAAGATTGATCCTGAGAGAGTAAGTGCAATCCTGAAAGTGGGAGAGCCCAGAAGCAAAAAGGAGGTACAGTCATTTCTGGGACAGGTAAATTTCCTGAGGAGATGTGTACCTAGCTTCGCTAAGATTTTGATGAATATTACTAATATGTTGAGAAAGGGTCATGAAATAAAGTGGAATGCAGAAGCTAAGGAGTCATTTTGGGAAATCAAGAAAGCAATTTCAGAAGCACCTGTTTTGGTAAGTCCAAATTTTGCCAAAGAATTCTCAGTATTCTCATATGCTTCGGAACATACTATAGCAGCTGTATTATTACAAAAAAATGATGAGAACCAGGAACAACCTATAGCTTTTTTCAGTAAAATACTTCGAGATGGAGAATTGAAATATGACATCATGGAAAAGTAGGCCTATGCTTTAGTTAAAGCATTAAAAGATTTCAGAGTATATGTCTTGCATTCACATATAATTGCACATGTTCCGACTGCTGCAGTAAAAGCAATTTTGACTCAGCCAGATCCAGAAGGCAGGAGAGCGAAATGGATAGCTACATTATTAGAATATGACATAGAAATAAAACCCACGAAGCTGGTTAAAGGACAGGGGTTGGCAAAGATGATGACAAACTCAAATTGTGAATCTTTACAGATCATTTTTTTGACTCACCAGTCTGACCAGCTGGATGTAGAAGTGATGGCTGACTTTTTGACCTCCCCATGGTATTCTGGTATTGTGTATGTCCTCCGAAATTTGCAAGCACTAGAAGGGTTAAGTAAATCAAGAGCAAGGTCTGTGAAGTTGAAATCTGCTAAATTCTGTATCATAAAAAAATATCTTTATTGGAAAGACCCTGGAGGGGTTCTGCTAAATTGTCTTTTGGAAGATGAGGCTCAGCAAATTTCAAGAGAATTTCACAAGGGAGACTGCGGAGGACATCATTCTTGGAAGGTGACTGCGAACAAAATCCTGAGAGCTGGATACTATTGGCCTACATTATTTTCAGATGTATATAAAGAAACCAGCAAATGTCATCAATGCCAAATTTTTGACGGTAAGAGAAAAGTGTTGCCTCTCCCTTTGAATCCAATAACAGTAGAAGCTCATTTCCAGCAATGGGGTTTGGATTTTATTGGTGAAATAAACCCCAATTCATCGGGACAACACAGGTGGATTTTGACAGCTACAGACTATTTTACCAAATGGATAGAAGCAATTCCTACCAGGAGGGCCACTGAAAATGTGATCATGGATTTTCTTGAAGAGAATATATTGGCTCAGTTCGGGTGTCCAAAAAGGATAGTAACAGACAATGCCGCTGCTTTCAAGTCCAGGAAAATGATAAATTTTTGTCATAAGTATAACATAAGTCTCAATCATTCGACAACCTATTATCCTCAAGGGAATGGGTTGGCCAAATCTTCAAACAAAAGTCTAGTAAGGATCATCAAAAAGCTGTTGGAGGACAACAAGAGATCCTAGCACACCAAACTTAAACATGCTCTATGGGCTGACTGGATTAGCACTAAAAGGGCAATCGGCATGTCTCCTTTCCAACTGGTATATGGAGCTGAAGTGATTTTTTCGGCATCATTAGGGGTTCCAGTTATGAGATATTTCCAAAATCAGGAAGAAGAACCAAACCACATACAGTGGAGGATAAATTAGATCATTGAGCTAGAAGAATGAAGATATAAGGCCTATGATAAAGTGCAGTCACATCAAGAGAAAATGAAAAGTACTTTTGACAGAAGAGTCAAAGAGGAACAGTTTCAGATCGATGACCTGGTTCTGAAGTGGGATGCTCCTAATGAAGAAAAGCATGGAAAATTTGATCCTATGTGGGTTGGACCTTATGTTCTTGCTGGGTACAGAGGGAAGAATGCATTTTTGCTGGAATATACAAATGGGGTTCCTCTTGAGAGCAACCCTGTCAATGGGAGGTATCTGAAGCATTACCTATCCTAGGAAAGGAAGGTAAAACTTGTATTATAGACTGTACATATTTTTCTTTTACAAGCCAATAAGAAATGGTAAGCCGAAGGTATTTGGAGCTTGCAGTGAAAGCCCCAAGGTTCTGTAGGCCTATCATCCCTTTTCTACAAATATATAAAAATGATATATTTACAAAAAAAAAAATGGGTTTTTGGGAGTTATTATGCAAAGTCAAAAAGCAGGCACCTGGTCTACGAGTTCTTTGATACCTCGCAGGGAGGATATCATCCCCAGATGGAGCCAGCTGTTAACACCTGTATTTAGCAAAGCAGGAATAAGACCGTGGTGGAGGTAATATTATGTTGTTTAAATACTTTGGTTTAAGGATATAATGTAAAGGTGGAATGATAGTCAAAAGATCGGCCAAGTTAGTAAAGATCCTAGGCCGTAATGAAAGAGGAGGGAAAATCAATGGCTGGTATTTCGTCCGCTCTTCGAAACATGCGAGGAGGATAAGACAGGTTCGGGCCTTTAACCAGTGGCACAGATCAAAGGTTATAAAGTTGTCCTAAGCAGATCCACGGTTCACATCAAATCTGCCTTGTGAAAGCACAAGTTAGTTAAGGAAATGAAGGCTGTCAGAATCATGTATACTCCTCTCGATCCGACGGTGGAGGGGCGGAATCAGATCACATCAATGGATGGGATTGATTCGGTAACCAGAACCTGCACGGTGGATAAGCCGAAAGCGTTCAGCGGAATGTGTGTGTGGTGATTAATCCGACGGCCGAGGATCAGAGGTGGAATGGATCGACGGCCATTATGATTTCCGGGAGATGAACCTGCACGCGGGATAATCCCAAACCACCAAGCGGAATTCGTTATATGATGCTTGATCCAACGGTTGGAGATCAAAGCATAATAGATCAATGATTGTTATAAATTCCGGGGAGTGAAATCACACGAGAGATAAGTCCGAGACTGCCAGCGGAATTGGGAGATGTCGACAGATCTGACGGCTGACAAATGCCGGGCAATCACATCAACGGCTGAAAAGGATTCCGGAGGATGAACGTGCACGGCAGATAATCCTGAATTGCCTGGCGGAATCGGGTACATGGTGGATGATCCGACGGTGCGTGGTTAAAGGCGTATCGCATCGACGGCTGGGAATAATTCCGCTGATCAAATTTGCTCGAAGGTAAAAGCAAAGGAGCCCAGCGGAATTTGGTAAACGCCACATGATCCAACGACCCACCTGTAAAGGTATATCAGATCGACGGCTGTGGATGATTCCGAGACTCAGAGTTGCACGATGGTTAAAGTCAGAGGGCTCAGCGGAATGTGGGATGTGGCGTTTGATCCAACGGTGAAGGGTGGAAGTACGTCACATCTACGGTCATGAGCGATTCCGGGATGGAGACTTGCACGGTGTTTATCTCCAAGATGCCCGACGGAAAAAGATACGTGGCATGCGATCCGAGGGCCAGAAAATTGCAAAGAACAGATCAACGGTTGGTAATGAATCCGGAGGAGAAAGATGCACGGCTAATAGTAGATGGTGGTTGCGGAAAGTAAATGATCGTCCACGTGGCGAATTGTGATAGGCTCCGAAAATAAAAAGGCTTATAAAAGCTAAGGGTTGACCTCTATCATTGTTATTTTATTCGCTCGGGACCAGTGAAAAGGACCGACCTATCTGGTAGCTTCCATTTGTCAGTTTTCAGCTTCCATTCATCAAGTGCGGACACGCTCCAGGCACATGCCTCCACAGTAAACTAGGTAAAAATGAAACCCAGTAATTATGTAATTCCCCTTCTCAAAGTTACCAGTGTGAAATTCAGTAATGGACCAGGGAAAAGAAGCTCAAATGTCGGGTCAAGTCGTAGATGATAGAGAAGAGTTCTTAGTAGACAAGGATAGGAATGTATGCGACCCCTTCCTCTCTATGGGAAGCGTGTCTGTTAGCAAAGAGAAATTATGGAATTACCATTCGCGAGGGAACGATGTGTTGAACGTGTGCAAGTCTTTCCTGTACTATTTCGCCATTAAGCAAACCCTCCATTTCCCAGAGTTCGCAGAGTGGTGTTCTATGAATTATTCTCCGTCTCAAAGAATTATTGTCAGTCGGTCTGCATCCAAAGTATTGTGTAGAGTCGATGCTGCAGTCATCCGAGAAATCCTTAGTTTGCCGAAAAATTACCCAGATAGTCGTGAAGTAATTAATGAGTCAATCCTAGTCGAATTGTACAAGAAGTGCGAAGCCGAAACCCGCTGTAAATTCCTGTCGATTGTTTTAAAGGATGGTCAGTCTTTAGATGGTGTATTCATGCCCTACCCTGTACATATTTTCAAGAGTGAAGTTCAATTGGTCATTTCTTTAGTGTGTCAAGTACTAGGCCTAGATGAGGATTGTCGTGTGGGCGAGGTCGTTCTCGGATTTTTGTTGAGAATGAGTTCCTCTGTTTCTGAGTCCCAGTCAACCCCAGTTTTTAATTTAGATGAATACTTGGTTGAAGCAATTCATCTTCAGCTAAGTGAGTTCCCCAAGGTCCCGTTTTTCAGGTTCCAGACTTATTTGCTTAATATGCTACTATGTTCCAATATCTCTGAGTTGAAGTTTCTGAGTACTCTGTGCTCTTCTGATTTACCAAAACAAATCAGCATGTTCGAATTTGCCAATTCGATCATGTCTGAGATGTACAAAATGTTGTTCAATGAAGAATCACCCCGTGTCCTGGATGAATTGAGAAGCTTAATGCAATCTTCACCAGAGGATCAGGTTGGAGATTGGTTTTTGTACAGAGACTATATCGTGTTGAGAATATATGGCTTCACTGGTCAGCCTTATAGGCTACCTTCCTTTTTGACCCCGAGAATATTCGCATTGGAATTCATGAGACATAGATTGTTGTCTGAAGAGGAACATTTTTGTGCTTTCAAGAAGTCTTCGAACATCAAGTTTCCGTTTAAGGTTGGCACCTTCATTTTTAAAAGCAAGGGTGCCTTGGTTTTTGTAGAAAAGTTGCTGGAAAATATGGATTTTATGAAAGAGCCAAATGTGAATTACGACCCCCACCAAGTGATCTCATTGAGAAAACAAGCTAACAGGAATAAGCCATTTGAGCATCAAGCTATTGAGGGGTTAGCTGAAATGGCTAATTTACTGCAGTTTACTGACGAGTCAAAGTCCGATGAAGAGACACATCCTGCACCTGGTACAGCAATCCAGATCACAGAAGGTGTTAGTGTTGCGGTTAAGAGGAGTTTGTCCGATGCTGAGAGTATGGAAGTAGACGACGAGGCTTCCCATAAAAAGGCAAAGCTGCTCGAGGGTAGCGAGATCGTAGATGATGAAGTTTCTGGTGTTTTCAAAAAAGTTGCCCTAGTCCCCATGAAGACCGTGCAAGTAAACCAATTTTCTTTTAAAGGTTTAGAAGGTAATGTAGACAGCCCAGACTCCAGTCCCTTATTTAAGTCGAAAGAAGAGCTAAAGACCAGCTACATGGAAAAGAGGAAGCAGTCCCTAGAGGAAACAAGAAGTCTGCTCCTGAGGGTAAGAAACCTGTACAGTTCAAAAACATCTCTAGTTTTGGCTAGGGATGCTGAGAAAAATACTTTTAAGATGGCCATAGTGAATGACAAGAGGATGTCTGAGATAGAAGTCAGGCTGGACAAAATCAGCACCCCAGACAAGATTCAGCTGCATAAACAAACCGGTGACATCATCTACTCAGATTTACTGCAGGCCATGGTGAGGATAAGCAAATTACAGGTGTTGGTAGACAAATTTGAAGTCCAGTTAAAGCATGAGAAAGTGGAAAATAAGGCAAATGTTTTTCAGATCAGAAAACTGCAAGCAGACATTGCTAGCTCAGACAATACCGAGGCTGTCAAGAAGTTGCTAGAAGAGAAAGATAATGCGCTCCAGGTTTTGAAGAAGAAGTTGAAGATACCAGGCTCAGAGCATGTCCAATCAACTGAATTGCTAGCTCTCTAGGAGGAGAAAGATAAAATCCATCAGGAGATGATGGAATACAAAGGAAAAGTTGGAGAGCTACAAGAGGAAAATGATAGGTGGGAGGCCGAGAGGGAGGAGCTGCTATCCCAAATCTCTGTGATGAAGAAAGATCAGACTGAGGAAAAGGAGATTATGGAAGAGCTAATGAGCCAAACCCCTACCGGTGATGACTTATCTATTGTAAATATCCAGAAGCCATTAACTGATTTTTCTGCAGATGACCTGTTGGTGTCTATGTCCCAAGTGAGTTTGAAGGAGGAAGCTATTAAGGAGTTGAAAGCCGAGAATGAAAAAGTAAAGGCCGAATTAACCAAGATAAGTGAAAACAAAAAACAGATCTTGCATGACAGGAATCAATTACAGAAAAAGCTCGATGAGCTAAAAGAAAAATGCATTGGGAAAGGCCCTCTTCAGGGGGCGAAACATATTATCTGGGATACCCTGACTATAGAGATTACCAAGTTCCGGCATTACTTGAGTTTTATTGATGATTTGTGTATACTGACAGAGTTGGCCCAACAAAGACTGAAATTGGTGAATGAACACATGGCAAGAAGACCCCTCACTACAGCTCAGAATACATTAAATTTTCTGAATTCACTAACATACCAAAAGCTGCACGACATGGGCATAAAGGACAGAATCTCAATAGCGCTGTCGACGAAGAAGATCATCCACAAACACCATTTAATGAATATTGTCCAAGAGAAATCAAAAGAATTGCTTGTGCAGGTCACTAAGTTCAAACAAGAGTTTAAAGAGTTGTTCGAAGAGGGATTGCCGTCCTTCTGGGACGAAGAAGGTAGGATGCTCCCGCCTGAACATTATCATCACCTACTTGTCCGGGCTCGCATGGACCACTCGAAATTTAATAGCTTGGAGAAGAACTTGACAATGCAAACCATTGTAGACATGTTAACAGAAGATTTCGAAGTCCTGCAGAAGTTTGCCGTTATCAGAGCCAGATTTCCCAAGAAATCTTATGAAGCATATATGGAGCTCTAGGTAGCTATTCGGAAGATGATGGAGTGTGACACCCCAAGTTCGGAGCAGTGGAAAGCTATAGAGAGGTTTGGGAAAACAAATTATATTCTTTCCCCCTAGGAACAGGTGTTAGGTGCTGAAGAGTTGATGGGGCAAAGACTTGGAGCTGATGGGGCAAAGATGTGGAGCTGTTGGGCGAAGTTTGTTATCCAACTGATTTGTACTTAGTGGTCGGTTAGGAATGGAGTTGTAACAACTTCCTAGTGGTGTAGGAAATCCAGTTACAAACTCTAATTTACGCCGATCATTCTGTTATTGATCTGCTGGGGGCAGACTTATTGTTTTATCTATAAATTTGTATCTTTTTATGAGATGGGGGTTGGAACCCATTGAATGAAGTGATTTGTGGAGAACATATCTGTTTTATTTTTAATACCAAAAATGAATGCATGAGAGCTTTTTTCAAAGATTCATGTATCATTGATGTTGCAGTCCGTGCTTTCTTTCTTTGTGTGATTCTACTTTCCCTTGTGTAACACTCCATTCTATTTTTTCCTCATATCTGGGACATAGTGTTTGATGATTAGAATTCATATGCTTATGCTCTATTCATCGTTTCAGGTATTATATGAATTTTTCTACTAAAGTTGATATAGAATTCGTCTTAGATGCTCTGTATTGATGGGCTGTTCCCTCGTCTTTTCTATTTCACCTTGATAAATGGAATGACTGCAATTATGTGATTATCTTGCCTTTGATAAATCTTGTGTATGCATCTTTGGGATATTTTATATGTATATGACTCCATGCCCAATGGATATGTGATTGTTTCAACCGAACAAATAAATATTTAAATATTGTTTACCATTTGGTCTTATAAAGTTTGTATTGAGAGATCCCTCTCTGGAAGAGAATACCAATTTCTTCCTAAAGTGGTTTTGCTGTTACCTCGGGGTGTATCTTTTACAACTTGGGTACATTCCGAGTGATAACAACAGTGTCTGTAAAAGACTCAGTCTCCTAGAATTACTTGTCAATTCGATCAGCCCAGGGTGTTTTTTCCCTTGGTTATTATTGGTTGTTGAATAAACAACTGATAATTTTTGAGTTTTTCCCAAACTCCTCCAAAGTTGGGGTGGTCGGATTGATATTTAGGCCTATTGAGGTTATTAGAGTCTCTGTGTCAATATATAAACATCCTAGGAATTATGGTCGAGTCATATGAACATGTCTAAGTCCCCCTAGGTTTTATTTTTTAAATTTTTAAAGTTTTTTTAAAGTTTAAATTTTTCCAAAACTTAGGCTATTTTTTGATAGTCTAAATGGAAAAATCGGTTTTGTAATAAAAGTGGGCTCAGAAATCAGTTTCAATCATGGGGGTGCTCATTTTCTAACTTAGAGCACATGGTAAACCCATAAACCCACTTTTCTTAAGTTTTGAGTGATTTTCCCATCACTCAGGTCATAAAACCCTAAAAATCAAATATTGATTATTTTAATTGATAAATTAATTAAATAATGGAGAAAATCCAAAATCCTAAATTAGTGGGATTTGCTCCGATTTGACTGAAATCAGTCTCATCAGCTTTGGATTGACTAGCGCTGACCATGCCTTGATTGAAGTAGTTGATTTGGGCTGAAGAGGGAGTGCACCACAGCATGCATCCTTGGGATTTGTGCCCTCTCTCTCTCCTCCACATGTGTGGGCTCATATGGATGTGGTTTGGTTGATGTTTCAGTTAATTGGTTGATGTGTCAGTTCGATCAGCACTCCGATTGTCAGTTACACTTAGTTAGACTTAGATCAGACTCAGTTAGACTCAGATCAAGCTCAGCTTGACTCCTCATGCAGCTGCATTCCCTCTCTCCTTGGGAATTGCGCCCCCTATGGGCGAGGGTTTCAGTTTTTGCTATAAATAAAGCATAGTTTCTTCCTTTCCAAGCTATTTAGAGTTGGATTGAAGAGTTGTTGCTATTGTAATGTTGCTATGTTTTTCATTGTGAATAAAGAAAATCTTTGGAGGCTAGATGGTGTAATTCATTCAGTTGGATGAATATTGTTGCTCGTGCTGGAGGTAACCTGTATTTGGTACATTTTTATTCTTGTTTGATTTTTGAATCTAACCTTGTCAGAATTGATCCCAATCGAAAGGAAAGAGCCTTTAAATAAGTTTATTTCTAGATTCTATTTTTCATATGTATGTAAAGATCAAGATCTAGCATTTTCAATAAGTTTATTATCATGCTGCTCTAGTCTTTTTGTATGTATATCATTGGATCTCACAAATCTCTTTGCAAGTGTTATGTGTGCTACTTACACGTTTTCGTGGAGAAGGTCTTGAATAAGTTTGTTCCTCTTCATCTTCACTTTTTCATGCTACATAGTCCAACTGCTTCCACCGGGAGCTCTCTAGTTGATCTTCACGGCTACAAGCTTGCCTTCTTCTTTTTCTTCTCTTAAAATTTAAAATCTACTTGGTTACTTGGTTCATAGATTTGATTTGTTTAGATCTATCATATTAGAGTGAAATTTAACATAGACCTATATTCTTAAAGCTCATAATCTAGATCTTGTTCTTAAAAAAGGTTTCATAAGCATTCTAGATCTAGCTTTAGGAAAATCGTCTTTTTTGCATGGTATTTTAAAGAAAATTTGTAGCTTGCATGCATTAGATTTCTCTTTCATAATTTAAAAGATAAATCCAGAAATAGGAGCACATCATATTGGATTCCCAAAAGGCAAGCCAAGATCCCAAGGAAGGATTGCTTTCTTTAGTTCCTTTTTTCACCTTTTTTTTACTAGTTTTAACTTAGTTGTTTTCGGTTAAAAGTGTGTTGATCCAAAGGTAATTTCAAAGTGATTTTGCGAATATTTAAGTTTAATAATATTTCTTTCTTTTATCAGGTATAACAAAAAAGAGGAGGAGGTTTTGTCTGAAAAGTGACTTTTTGGGCCATCCAGAACCCCCCATGGGTCTCCCCATTTTCCGAAATCTTTAATTTTTGCACTTTGTAAGCTCTTGGGTTCATTATGTATGAGAAACAAGAGGAATTATATCAGTTTTCTAATATTGTAACCACTGGTAATGAAAAATAATTTCGAATAGGCTCTTTCCCCATCCCCCTGGGGGGATTTGCATCTTTTTTCCCTTCTTCCCTTTTTCCCATTTTTTGCTCTAGATTAGTTTTATTTATGCAAAATAGTGTAGTTTTATTACTTTCATTATATATTCCATACTAAAAATTCAAAGTAACATTTATACTTACCCCACGAATCCCGATTGAATCGAAAGGTGAAAGAGGATTGCAGTAGATTTAATTAGAGTACCTATGGTTTGTTTTATTTTTGCTGCTTCATTATTCACTATTAATTTTTGCAAGAAATCAATTAAAATAAAACTCCTCCTTGATTCCGCGATTAAGGTCCACTTGGACTGAAAGAGGTTCTTGGAGGGTTTTCTTTCTAATAAAAACACATCGATTAAAATTTAATAAAAATGACAAAGACTCCAGTGTGTATGCTCTTTGTTTTGGCTGCGGTTCGTTCAATTATTCAAGATTCATCAAAATCAACATGGGTGACTAGATTAATTAGGTTTCACTTTCCTCAATTAACCACCATCAGGCTAAAATCCAACGCCTCGAACAAACCGTAAGCAGTGGAAAAATACCCAAAGGAGTGGGAACAAGTGGAAAGTGACCTCAAGGCGCCGATCTCTGTTACACCCTAACGAGTGTATTATGAACACGGTCTCCGAGACTCCATCCATCCCACAAACACCTTGCGGGTAGCCGTGAAGATTTTATTTTTGGACATACTCCAAGTACCCCTCGGGTATATCTGGAGTCCCCCCTCACCTAATTTAATCCACTCATTTTTTATATTAACTTAAAATGTACTAAGAGACAATTGCAAAACATTCAGTCCAAGCACATGCAAGCACATTTAATCATTTTGCGACTCCATTTTAAGGCACTAGTTATTTGTTTACTTGTTTCGATATATATATTGTGTGTCAACATTGTGCTTACTTGTGTTTATTTTTCATCTTGTTATCTGTGGTTCTCAATTGTTAATTTCAAACTCCTAAGCAACTTATTCAATTTAATACCATCATACTAAAGTAATTATCCTTAATAACTTAATAGGGTCTACCCCCCTTGGCTTCGCTAGGAGTTGAGCCTAAACAGAGAAGTCAAGAACAAGGTGACAACCTTGACTCGATACTTGCCCCCAAGGACACACCGAGTGGCTTGAGTATATCTGCCATGTCCCCCCAGGTGTGTGAAAGGTGACAACACTATCAAAGTTTGGATGATTCTGACGTCCACTTACAGATGCCAGGAATGTTTCCCAAGAGTTTGAGAGACCATCGACTACAGTTTGCACAAGATCATCGTCATCTACATCAATACCAATAGCAGTAAGTTGATCTCTTCTCTGTGCAATATTTGTGAAGAAGGGTCCAACTCCTTCATTCGTGTTCATCTTCATTGTGCGAAGCATTTTCTTCAAAACTCTCTTTTGACTGGGAGCCTTCTTCTCATACAAGTTGCTTAAGGTGTCAAAGCATTCTGTGGCATTTTTTAATGATGTGATGTTGGGCATCAAGGCTTTTTTGATAAAATCATAGATGATCCTTCTAGACTTAGCCTGCTTCTTTTTGTAAGCAATTCTGTCAGCATTAGATGTTGGCTCTTTTATGGTGTTGAACACCATGTCATCAATGTCATTTTCCACCAGTATGGTTGTAAGCCTAGGTTTCCAAGAATTATAGTTTGTTGAACCTTCAAGCTTTTCTTCTGGTCTGAAGATGTTGGTAGCCATCTCTACTACTTGTCAAGTCTACAAAAATATCTGAAGGTCTAGGAAGACAACAATAATCTTCATTTTACTGGTTCTTCACATGCTAAGCTCTGATACCATGTTGATTTTTAGCATTAGCATGTATTCTTAAAAAATTTCAGACTATAGTAGAGATAATGATAAACAAGTGCAGTATGTTATATTTTCTTAAGATTATAACAATATCTCTTAATTGCATTTATCAATAGGATCACTAGAATATAGACAAAGCACAAAACAATAACACGAGTATTTTATCCCGGGAAAACAAAATGGGAGAAAACCCAGCAACCTTCGTCTAGAGATGATAATTCCGAGAACAATGTACAATGAATAAGAAAGAGAAAATATGGAAATGATTTCCAAATATAGAAACCCCGAAAATAGTCTTATTCTGCAGTATATGCAAACTTCTCTCTCTCCCAGAAAATTGCAAACTTCACTATGCTACGGTGCTGCTGTGTGTAATAATGAGGAGGGGAACCTCTTATTTATACTGTTTTCCCACCCATAATTTAACTGGGACGACTTCACTTGGGGGAGAAATATAATTTAATATTTAATAATTTATATTTTATTCTTTTATTACTGGATTTTCACCCCAAGGCTTACATTGTTCTTTCTAGGGTATGTATGAATGATTACAACAAGCTCAACTCTCGAAGGAGGAAAATAAGAATATCTTATGAAGTTGCACAAAATCCAACTCTCCCTCTCAACAAGGAAGGTATTCTTTGGTCTTCATCAACATCACGATCATTTGGGTTTCAACTATATCTCTATACTATCTCTATCATATCTAAACGTACTAAAGGTTGTCTTTATGAATTTGTTCTATCCGGATATTTGAGAGAAAATATTCCGCTACCTATCCATCTCTACTACTGATGGAATAATTCCATGCCTGGCTAGAGATCCTGGATGAGAAAATATGTATGAACATCTACTACCTGTTCGTCTCATCTGTCAATGGGGTACTCCCATACCTAGCTTAGAACCTGAATGAGTAAATGTGCATGACCATCTACTACCTGTTCGTCTCATCTGGCGATGGGTTACTCCCATACTTAAATGAGAACCTGAACAAGTAGATGTACCTGTGAAACCACATGGCCATCTACTACCTTTCTAACTCATCCGCCGATGGGATTTCTCCCATACCTGGCTGAGCACATGGACGAGCAGAGGCACCTGTGTGAACCCAACCATCTACTACATGTCCGTCTTGTCTGCCAATGGGATTTATCCCATACCTGGTTGAGAACCTGGACGAGCAAAGGTATTTGGGTAAAATTATGGTAAATGTATCTCAGTCATCTCTCCCTCTCAAGGAGGGATACGTTTTCTTCTACTTCAAGTCTTCCACGAAAGTATTCAAGCTTCATCCTAAGAAGAGGATTGGTGTGAACATATGCAGTCTGGTCGTCTGTCAGAATATACTGGAGCTCGAACTCACCTTTATGCACCATATCATGTATGAAGTGATACCAGATCTCTATGTGCTTTGACTTGTTGTGAAATACAAGATTCATTGACATCTGCACACAACACTTGTTATCACGGAGAGTCACGGTTGGCTCTGGAATCTAGCCAAACCATCCTGCAAGAGGTTTACAAAACCAAACTGCTTCCTGGGTTGCTGAACTAGTATCCATATACTCGGCCTCTGCAGTATGGAAAGCTATTGAGTTCTGCTTCCTATTGTACCAGTAAATTACTACAGAACCCAAACTGAAACAACATCCTGAAGTGATCTTCCTATCTATAGTGCATCTGGACCAATATGAGTATGTAAACCTTTGTAATCTCAAGTCACAATCTAAATTCTATCATAGATCATGTCCCACAGCGCCACATAAGTATTTGAGCACATGTTTTGCAGCAGTCCAGTGAATCTGCCTCGATTCGCACATGAACTGATTGAGGGCATTCATAGCAAAACAAATATCTGGTTTGGTGTTTTTCAGATACATCAAGGACCCAATCAACTGGCGATACATAGTGGGATTGATCAAATTCGAATCTAAATCTGAATCTCTCAGATTCTTCAAATTTGCATCCATCGGAGTAGCTATGGACTTGCAGCCCAACATTCCGAATCTCTTCAGTATATATATGGTGTAATTTACTTGTCTTAGAAAAATCTTCTTTCGCCTTTACCATACTTCTAATCCCAAGAAGTAATGCATCAACAGTTTCATTGAGAAAGACAGTCTTGGCATCCATTTGATACAACTTCGATCCCATTGCTGAAATAATAGCAATGGTCGATCTGATGGAAGTATATCGAGCCATAGGAGAAAATTTCTCATCATAATCGACTCTCTCTTTCAGAGAGAACCCTCTGGCAACAAATCTTGCCTTGTGTTTTTCAATGCTCCTATCTGCTCCATGTGGAGATTCATGCTCCTCTGCATTATGCAAAATCCATCGTTCCCATCTGGGTCTTTTTCGTCTTACTACCATATATGTGGGAGCATCATCTGGCTCAACTGGATCAATGGGACTGATCAATTTATTCATTTCTAAATACTCCATCTTAATTTTTTGAGGGGAGACGATCTCATCTCTTCATCGTCAACGATCTCCATATCTGATCCTCTTCCTTTTCGGATAGCCATTTCTTCTTCAAAGGTTACATCCCGACTGACTTTAATTTGCCTCAATCCTGGGATGTATATTCTGTAAGCCTTTGAATACTTGCAATATCCCATGGATGTTCCCTTTTTTCCTGAAGGTTCTAACTTGGACACATGAATGTAGAATGGAAAGTAATTATCCATCTTGGTGATGAACAAGTTCATTAAGGATCCTTCAATTGTCTTGTTCAAGTCATGAAATCAATGTCATTAGGTTTCTATCATATGTAATAGACTAGAATCCATGTCTTTAAGGGATAAATCCCTCTGTCTCTCAGAATTCGGTTGAGTAAATCTGTTGATGTCGCAGATAGACTGACATTCGTAGAAGCTTTCCGCTTCTGATCACCAAATATTTGCATGAGATCATTCTGGGTTTGAGAGTCATAATACATGCTTCTAGAGGCTTTCTTCTTTCACTCCATCCATATATCAATGGGATCAGTTTTCCTTGTAGATCATGTCATTCCCTCCAAATCAAATCCTGTTAGATGGTTAGCAATATTTCATCATCAATGTATTAACGAAATAATGTATTAAACCTTTTAGTCAATGCTTCAACACAACACATGTAAGGCCATTATCCGAATGCTTATGGTCTCCATTATAGCATACCCTTAAGAGTGTGTATTACTCTAGTACGTTATAAAGGAGTTGCCATCCTAAATGGGTTGTGCAACATTACATGCTATTTAACTACCTGAATTTAGAAATGTTGATCTATGTAAAACATAAGAACAACCAGATCTAATCTACTAGATCATGTAAAATCAAATACTTATTTTTTGTATTTTTGTGGGTGGAATCCCACTGTCAAAGTCCACTGATCTTCATATGATTCCTTGATGATCATCACAGTTTGGATCTTCATATCATTTCTTAGAATAATAACTCCAAACGATCATCCTTCCTTGGCTCCTTTTGAGGAGGGTCTTCTTCTACATCAACAGTTGAAGCTTCATGCTTTCTTTTGATTGAACTTTGACAGCTATTGGCATAATGACCATATTTCTTTCACCTGCAGCACTGTATCTGAGATAAGTACTTCTTCTCTCGTTTCTTCTGATCTGGGGGAGGACTTGATATCTTATCTTGATGCTTGTGATTGAAGGACTCCCTTCCCCTCCCCTTGCCTTTCTTAGCATGAGACATGAACGCTTGATTCTCCTCAGGTTGAGCGCTATGAAGTCTTTGGCATGTTGTGATTCTTGTTTGTTCCTGAGTGCATTCAGCCCATAGCTTATCAAATTTGGGAAACTTGGTCTGACCACTTATAGTTTGGATAAAAGGCTCCCAAGATGGTGAGAGACCATTTAAGGTGGTCATAATGAGATCCTTTTCTTCAAGATTGTCTCCACTGGACTTTAGCTTGTCCTGAAGCTTGGTGATCCTCATGAAATATGAGGCAATATTCTCAGGCTTCATCATATTCATGTTTGACAGTTGATTCCTGAATGTGAGAGTCACATTGATTCTACTATGTTCAAATAGCTTCTTTATAGTTTTGAACATCTCCCTCATCGTTGTCTTTTTTGAGATCCCAGGAACCAAGTGATCTCTAATTGAGTCCACTAAAATCCTCCTTGCTTTGGCATCATCCTTTCTCCAACGAGGTTTCTCTTTTTCAGATTTTGGTTTTGGGACCTTTTCCTTTACAAATGGTAATAGGTCATTTTCTTCTAGTAGAAAAAGAACCCTAGACTTCCAGGGGATGAATTTAGAAGCCCCTTCCAAACGATCTTCAACCTTCATGCTGATCATCTTGACTGCAGATCTGGATATGAGACCCTAGCAGAGACTAGGTCAAAAATGAAAGTTGGAGTTTTAGATAACTGAATCCACATATAAATGCACCCTAGAGAGACGAGTTGAGTAGAGGTAGAGTCGAGCCAAAACTGTGGAGAAAGTAAATAAAAAATGGAAACCCTAATTTCTGTTGCAATTGTAGAATTATGTTAAAATTGAAAATTCTCATAATTGAATTTTATCTTCACCAAAAGATACGCCCTCCTTAGAGCAAAATTTTCAAGGCTCTTTTTCTACCAAAAGGTTGAGTGAATACCTTGAAAGATGAAACCTTAGTTTCGATAGGTTTTCGACAGAGTTCCGACAATGGCTTCTTCTAGCACTGCTCTGATACCATGTTATATTTTCTTAAGATTATAGCAGTATATCTTAATTGAATTTATCAATTGGATCACTAGAAGATAGACAAAGCACAAAACAATAACACGAGTATTTTATCCTAGGAAACCCAAATGGAAGAAAACCCAACAACCTTTGTCTAGAGATGATAATCATGAGAACAATGTACAATGAATAAGAAAGAGAACTTCTACAATATATGCGAACTTCTCTCTCTCTGAGAAAACTGTGAACTTCACTGTGTTGTTGTGCTGCTTTGTGTAATAATGAGGAGGGGCACCTCCTATTTATACTGTTTTCCCACCCAGAATTTAATTGGGGCTAACTTCACTTGGGGAGTAATATAATTTTATATTTCATAATTTATATTTTATTCTTTTATTGTTGGATTTTCACCCCAAGGCTTACATTGTTCTTTCTAGGGTTAGTATGAATGATTACAACAAGCTCAACTCTAGAAGGAGTACAATAAGAATAGATTCTGAAGTTGAACAAAATCCAACACAATAGATACATCAAAACATCACACACTGAACACAAGATTTTTTCACGGCAAAACCTTTAAAGGACAAAAACCCCAAAAGAATTAGTAGTTCATCTATTAAATGAGATGACTTAAGTTTCTTAGAATTATGAGATGAAAGTTCGTCAATAATTCTCAAACCCTAACAACTTTGAAACACTGATGACAAATCCACAAAAATAATTTTACAGAAATAAATTCAAATTAGGGCCTCCTGCCCTAATTTCTTTATGTTACCCGAAATCCTAGATCTACTGCCTAGGATGGATTTCTTGTTTCCTAGAGATGCCTGGATCTACTTCTGCCTACCCAGACACCTGTTGTTGCCTTCCAAAACACTTAACAGGCTTCCTAAGTCTGTTATTTCTTCCCAGAATTTTGGAGAGGTTTCCTGAAGTCTATGGTTGACAGACTGTGTCTGCTCAGACTTGGTGGCTGCTTCCCAATGGTGCTAACCAGCAGCACAAGCCCTATTTATGGTTTTCTGAAGGTACCCAAGGGCTAAGAGATCTACCAAAAATTCATCCCGTGAAGGTAAAGGGTAGACCAAGACATATAGTCTTGAGAAGAAGGCTGCCCGGAGAGAGGGAAAGCTGCCCGTGAACAGCTGCCAGCTGCCCGAGGTCACAACTAGCTGCCTAGACCTTGTAATTTCCTGCCCGAAATTACTGCTACTTGCCTGAGCCCTGTACTGTCTACTCGACACCTTCCCAAGTGTCCAAACTACTGCCCAAATCCTGCCCGAGTTGAGAAGGGGCTATCCGTGACTGATCTGGGAAATCGTGAGGGTTCTGCTGCTGCCCGTGAGGGTTCTGTGGATGCCTGTGACAATTCTGAGGCTTCCAGTGGTGAGTTAGAGGCTCCCGTGATGATTAAATGGTCTAAGGTTAAACCCTAGATTGAATATGATGGAAAAGGATGATAGAAAATAAACCCTAGTTGTCTTAGGGTTTAGTTGTGTTGTAGATGAAAATGCTCTAACTCGTGAAGATGAAGGGCTTGTTGCAACTGCTCTTCAAGAATGAAACCCCATATTAGGGTTTATTTGAAACAAGAGTGGATGCCCTAGCTAGACACCTCCAGGCTAGGGCATAACCACAAGAACTATTTTTCTCCCCTAAGACCAGCGAAAAACATCCTTGGAGTAGTTGTACAATGAAGAGAAAGTGTATAATAATGAAATCGATTGATCTTCTTTTATAGCCTTTGAATCACTTGTAAGTGGACCAAAACTCAAAAGAACAAAATTATATTATTTTATTACTTTGACTTTTACATTTAGTGGTACTAAAGGTATTTTTGCACTTTCACTTTGTCTCCTTAGTGTTGTAAGGGTCCTTGTGTATTTTTTACTTTTACTTTAGCCTTCTTCAAGTGCCCCTGTGGTCAAAACAAGTGGTCATAGGGGTCCTTCATCCCCACTCAAAGTACATCATCATAAATAGAGAGAATTACTAATGTTTTTATCTCACACTCCAAGTGCACGAAGGTCAGGTATTGGGTGTCTTAACCAAGGGCAGCTAAGCCTTGGAGAAGATCACAAAGCCCACAGATCGAGGGTCGGAGTGCCTCACATGCCCAGACCCGGTCTTGGACTTATAATGATATCCTAGTAACATACCAAGTGCCTCAGCCATATGCTACATAATTTGACATAAGGCCAAATACTTGGTAACAGACCAAGTGCCTCCATTCTCCCGGAGAATGGCCCTCAACCCCAGGCTGAGTCCTCCAGTACTATACTAGTTCATCTTCTTGGTAACTATCCACGTGCCTCCATTCAAAGAATAGCCACTCATATCTAGGTTGAGTCCCCTAGTGTTGGACTGGTTCCACATCTTGGTCATTTACCAGATGTATCCATTCAACAGAATGGCTACTTAACTCAAGGTTGAGTCCCCCAGTGTTGGACTGGTCCCACATCCTGGTCCTTAACCAGATGTCTCCATTCAACATAATGGCTACTCAGCTCTAGGCTGACTCCCCCAGTGCTGGACTGGTTCCATATCCTGGTCCCTGACCAAATGCCACCATTCAACAGAATGACTACTCAAATAAAGGTTGATTCCCCTAGTGTTGGACTAGTTCCACATCCCGATCCTTGACCAGATGTCCCTACTCTCCTAAGAGAATGGATCTCAATTCTACTAAGGAAAAATAAACACTCCCTCTTAATGAGAGAGGTATTCTCTACCATGCCAAGCTTGTCCCAAAAGTACACGAACTTTGTTGCTGTCAGAGGCTTGGTTAGGATATCTGCAATCTATTGATCTGTACGAATGTACTCCAAATTTAGAGTACTTCATTTCAATGTGTTTCGATCTATCATGAAACACCGAATTCTCTGAAAGCTTAATGTAACTATAATTATTACAATGGATGATCATTGAGTCAAGCTTTCCACCAAACAGATTAGATAGAAGTTTCCTGAGTCAAATTGCTTCCTTGGAGGAATCACTTGCAACAATACACTCTGCCTCAGTTGTACTCTGATCTATGGAACCCTGTTTCCTGCTGGACCAAGAGATCATTGCAGATCCCATACTGAAGTAGTAACCAGGGCTGTTTTTTCGGTCTACTGCATTGCCATACCAATCTGAATCAGCATATCCATCTAACAATACTCCACTACTGGAAGTATACATGAGCCCATAAGTGATAATACCTCGCACATATCTGAGTACATGTTTGGTAGCTACCTAGTGTGTGTGCTTCGGATCAGACATGAAATGACTCAGAGAATTCATTGTGTAACAGATATCTGGTATCGTGTGTATGAGATACATTAAGGATCCAATGAGTTGTATGTACAGAGTAGAGTCCACACCTTGTGAACTAGTGGCTGACTCTCGCAACTTTTTCAAGTTGGCAGTCATGGGTATGTTCATGGACTTTCAGTCTTGCATCCAATTCTTTGCAAGATGTCCAATGCATACTTCCCTTGTGTCAGGAAGATCTCACTTGGATTTTTCCAGGCCTCTAAGCCAAGAAAATAATGCATCAGACCAAGATCCTTCATTTCAAATTCAAAGGTAAGTTCCCTCTTTCACAGAGCTATCAGTTGTTCCTCACCTATAAAGAATAAGCCATCCACATATAGGAAAAGGATCAAGATATGATTATGAACAACCTTAAAATACATATTGGAGTCACGATTACTTTTGGAAAACCCCAAGCTGTGGAGGAATCCATCCATCCTCACATACCAGACTCTTGGAGCCTATTTGAGTCCATATAAGGCTTTCTTTAGTTTACACACACGGGTCTTATTCCCATGAGTCACAAAGCCTTCAGGTTGTTAAATGTAGACTTCCACCTCAATCTTTCCATTGAGGAAGGTCATCTTTACATCCATCTGATGTAACTTCCATCTGAATACTATAGCAAGAGAAATGATGGTTCTAATGGTAGTATACCTGGAAACATGAGCAAATATCTCATCATAGTCAATGCCCCTTTTTTAGTAAAGCCACGAGCTACAAATATTGCTTTATACTTCTTAATGCTGTCATCAACAACATGCTTGATTTTGCAAATCCATCTAGATGTTACCACTTACTTTCTTGTTGATTTGGGAACAACTTCCCATACATCATTCTTCATGATTGAATTGTATTGTTCAATCATGGAATCAACCCATACATGTTGACTTGTTGCATCTTTGTACGTGGAAGGTTCAACATTGATGAGCTGACTGATAAGACCTGAGTACTTCTGTGGCCTTATGCTTTCTCTGAAAGTCCCGAGAGGAGATTTATGCTTCTCGACTTCTTTTACCATTTCTCGGTACCAAGAAGGTCTCCTTTTGAAAGGAGGAACTTCAAGCAGTTCTTCTAGTGGACTTTCAGTTTTTTCAAGTTCATCCGGAATTTGATACTCAAATCCCTCTTTCTCCCTCTGAACTTCTGAATCTGAGATCTCAGAAGGAAGTTCTTCATGTCTGGGAGAAATTTCAGGTGTACTAGTAGCCATATTTTGTATACCTGTATAGTGGAGGTCTCCAAACCTATGAAGCCATATCTCACATGGATCAACTATGTGGTGAACCAAAGTAAGAGTGTAATTTTTAGAAGCCTTATACATGCCTCCCTCTCGAATCCCAATATGTACAATTGAGCTTAGTTTCTCATTATTTTCCCATATTAGGACTTTCTTGTCCATGAAGAGGATTGTGTATCCCTTGTCCTCTAAACCAGCAATAGAGAGGAGGTTCTTCTTTAAATCAGGAACATATAAGATATCATCAACATGTAAAACTGTACTTGAATCTAGTTGAAGTTTGGTTGACCCAACTCCTTCAATTTTGTAAGTGGAGTCATCTCCAAGTTCCACTCGAGTAGTGAACTTCTCCTTTCTATAATTGGTGAGTGCTCCACGATTACTTGTCATATGTCTAGAGGCACCACATTCTACTAACCAAGAGTTAGCATTGTTGGTGATGGATCTAGAAAGGGCAGAGACCAGGTAGTATTCTCTTCTAGGTTCCTCTTCTTTGGTACTCTTAATGTTCTTCTTCATCCTTGGTTTTTCTTCTTCTTCTACAACAAAAGCTTGAAATATTCTTTTGAGATTTCTCTTGGGATGCCTACAATCCCTAGCAAAGTTCCCAAACTTGTGACAATTATAACATTCCACTTTTGAAAAATGAATGTGTTTACCTTATGGTTTCTTTCCCTTCTTTTGCTGAGGGGAGGGATTCTTGAACTTCTTTGTCTTTTCTATAAGAGAAAGGTTCCCTTCCTTAGTGCCAGTTTCCTTTCCTGAAGTCCTTCCTTCTTCTTCCAAGCAATCATGCCAAATTTTATCAAAGTTTGGTTGATTCTCACGTCCACTTACAGATGCCAGGAATGTTTCCCAAGAGTTTGGGAGACCATCAACTATAGTCTGCACAAGATCATCATCATCTACAACAATACCAATAGCAATAAGTTGATCTCTTACTTGTGCAATCTTTGTGATGAAGGGTCCAACTCCTTCATCCTTTCTCATCTTCGGTGTTCGAAGCCTTTTCTTCAAAACTCTCTTTTGATTGGGAGCCTTCTGATCATACAGGTTGTCAAGGTGTCAAATCATTCTTTGGCAGTATTTAATGATGCAATGTTGGGCATCAAGGCTTCTTTGAAAAAACATAGATGATCCTTCTAGCCTTAGCCTAATTCTTCTTGTAAGGAATTCTGCTAGCATTAGATGTTGGCTCTTCTATGGTGTTGAACACCATGTCATCAAGGTTATTTTTCTCCAGTATGGTTGTAAACCTAGATTTACAAGAATTATAGTTTGTTGAACCTTCAAGTTTTTATTATGGTCTTAATATGTTGATAGCCATCTATGCTACTTGTTAAGTCTGCAAAAATATCCCAAGGTCTAGGAAGACAATAGTAATCTTCCTTTTACTGGGTCTTCACATGCCAAGCTCTGATACCATGTTGAATTTTAGAATTAGAATCTATTCTTAAAATTTTGCAGACTATAGCATAGATAATGATAAATAAGTGCAGTAGATACATCAAAACATCACACACACTGAACACAAGAGTTTTTCATGGGAAAACCTTTAAAGGACAAAATCCCTAAAAGCATTAGTAGTTCATCTATTAAATGAGATGACTTGAGTTTCTCAGAATTCTGACAGGAAATTCGTCAATAATTACCAAACCCTAATAGGTTTTAAACACAGATGACAAATCCACAAAAATAATTTTATAGAAATAAATCCAAATTAGGGCCTCCTGCCCTATTTTCTTTATGGTGCCCAAAACCCTAGATTTGCTACCGAGATGGATTTCTTGTTGCTCGAAGATGTTCGAATACGCTTCTTCCTGCCCAGACACCTGTTGATGCCTTTGAGAACACTTAATAGGATGCCCAAGCTTGTTATTGCTTCCTGGAATTGTTGACAGGTTGCCCGAAGATTGTGGGTGGCAGACCCTGTCTGCCTCGACGTGGTGGTTGTTTCCCGATGGTGATAAAAGGAAACACAAACCCTATTTAGGGTTGTCTGTAGATACTTGAGGGCTGAGAGAGTTGGCCAAAATTAAACTCGTGAAGGTAAAGGGCAGATTGAGACTGATAAGTAGCCATAAGAAGGCTTCCTAGAGAGAAGGAAGGTTTCCCGTGAACAGATGCCAACTGCCCGAGGTCACAACCAGTTGACTGGACGTTGTAACTTCTTGCTCGAAATTACTGCTACCTGCCCGAGCCTTGTACTGTCTACTCAACACCTGCCCAAGTGTCAAAACTGCTGCTCGAAGTCTCCCCGAGCTGAGAAGGGGCTGCCCGTGACTGATCTGGGCAATTGGAGTGGAGAAAACTAAACCCACATATTTAGAATTTTTCCACAATGAAAATAATTATTAAAATGATGATTTTTACAATAAGTGAGAAGACCTTTTATAGGTCAAAACATACTGTTTAAATGAAATGGTATGACCCTACATTCAACTTTAATTAATATTACATTTAATATTAAAAATAATTACTCATAAATATTTAGATACATAACATTTCCGCCGTCTTTTAGAATGCTTTGTCCTCAAATCAAGGGTAAGGACGGATATTGTTGACGAAATTGTTCTGTCTCCCATGATGCGTCTTCATCTGGAAAATTCTTCCACCTAATGAGATATTCCTTTAGTGTTCGAGAACGTAGCCTTCTTTCTTTGGTTGCAATAATTGCCTCTAGTTCCCAAATGATCCTTCCTTCATCATCTAGCATAGGAAGCGAGGTATTTTTTAAGGATTATAATGTTATACTTAAGTATAGTATTATAGGCAATTGTTTTGGATTGAAAAAACATGTTTACAGATAGGTAGACGAATATTAAATATGAAACATAAAATTAACACTGAAATGTATAAAATTTGGCGAATATTATGATAAAAAAACATATTTTATGTAAATATAGGCAATATTAGACACCAAATAGCAAATGTGTTTTAAAAAAAAACCCAAAAAATAGCCAATTGGCGAAATTTTGCCACTAAGAATTACCCTGATAGGAATTATTGTTTGCACTATTTGATTTTGCCGCAATAGTTTTTTGGGACATGATACATGGAATACATTGTGGATATGATTTTATCAGGTAATTGTAATTTATATGCAACTTGACTAATCTTCTCGGTAATCTGGTACGATCCATAGAAATTTGGCGCCAACTTGTATTTTCTTCCAATTTTAAGGGATACATGTTTATAAGGTTGGAGTCTTATGAACACCCAGTCTCCTACTTCAAATTCTCTTTCAGTTCTACTTCAATTTGCTTGTTGCCTCATACAGTTTTCTGCCATGACTAAGTTATCCTTGAGTAATTCAATCGTTTTTTGAGATTTCTCTAGTTGTTTCCTTACTTCTGGAACATTAGTGTTGTTTAGAACTATCTCCTTTTGATTTGGAGGTTCATACCCATATAAATTTTGGAAGGGGGAAATTTTTGTGGAGGTGTGGCATGTTGAATTGTACCACCATTATGCTAAATGTAACCATTGAGACCAATGGTTTTGTTTATCTATTACAAAACAACGTAGATATGTTTCTAAGTATTTATTTACGAATTCAGTCTGACCATCTATTTGGGGGTAGTAAGCTGAGCTCATATTGAGTGATGTGCCTATTTGTTTGAAAAATTCCCTCCAAAATTTTCCATTAAATTTTGCATCTCTGTCGCTGACGATGACTTTTGGGAAACCATGTAATTTGTAGATATTTTTGCAAAATATATCTGCAATTTGTTTTGCCGTGCCTATGTTTTTTATTTCCATGAATTGTGCAAATTTGGTTAATCGATCGACCACTACAAGGATTTTGTCCTTTCCTTCTGATGGAGGTAACCTATCGATGAAGTCCATCTCTTCCCATTTCTGGTTTGGAATGCGTAGGGGGTGGAGTAACCCCAGGGTTAAAACATTTTCATCTTTTTCCATCTGGCATTTGTCGCATTCAACCACATATTGTTGGATATATTTTTGCATTCCTTTCCAGAAAAAATGACCTTCTTGCATTATAATAAGATTTGAATAATCCTACCTATCCTGTGGCTGGTGAATCACGGGATTCCTTCATTACCTTAACCTTGAACTTAGATTTTGAGTTTAAATAAATCCTCCCCTTGTACCAAATGATATTGTTTTTCCATTCAAACTTAGAGTCATGGTTGGAATTGTTAATTATAGTGCTTTTTTCTGGGTCCTTGGCGTATTTGCTTCGTATTTCATCTAGCCATTTTGGAATTTTGATTGAGATGGAGTAAGAGGTAACATCCTCATCTTTTCTGGAGAGTGCATCTGTGACTGCATTTTCCTTCCCCTTTTTTGTATTATTTCCATGTCGAAAGCAACGATTTTTTCTATCCACTTCTGTTGTTCTGTGGACAAGGTTTTTTGTTGAAGTAGGTATTGAAGACTATTTTGGTCTGTGTGGATCATGAATTTTCTCCCTAGGAGGTATTGTCACCACTTTACCAATGCCTACATAATTTCCAACGTTTCCTTATCGTATGTAGACTTCAATTGTTCTTGCTTGTTTAATTTTCTACTCTCAAAAGCTATTGAGTGTTCATCTTGCATTAGTATTGATCCCAAACCATAATCTATGCAGTACTACTGATCCTCTGTAGTCTATGCATAGCCTAAATGACCCATCCTTCTTTCATACCATTACTACTAGTGCAACATAAGGACTATGAATTTCTATAATCACTCCACACTTCAGTAAATCACGGATTAATCTTTCAATCTTTGTCTAATGATGGTGTGGGTACCTATAGGGTTTAACATTGACAGGGCTTGATCTAGACTTGATTTCGATGATATGTTCGATCTTCCTTTTTGGTGGTAACTCCATGGGGAGATCTTCGAATACTTTTTTGTACTTTTGGATTAATCCTTGGATCTTTGGTTGACTTGGTTTTACTACTTCTGAAGTTAATAATTCCATCTCTTGGCATTGTACGACATACGTTGGTGCTCACTTTTGAATTAGCTTCTCCATTTTGTGGGATGACACAATTTGTGTGCGAGGGGGTTGGAATCCATACAGTGTGTATTTTTCTCCTTTCCATTTAAACTTTATAAATTGTTCTTGGTGGTTTGCTGAGTAGGTACCTAATGTTTGCAACCACTGAATTCTTAATAATACATCAACTACTCCTAAGGGTACTACGTAAAATTCTAACTCAAGGTTATAATCTTGTATTTGCAACTTAACTTCGTGGAATTTCCCCACTTTTTCGATCTTGTTTCCATCTGCGACCATTACCTTCATGTTAGGTACTAGATATATGAAAAGGTTAAGCCTCTTTGCAACACTTACGTCGATGAAATTATGGGTACTTCCCGTGTCGATTAGGACGACAACATTGTAATTTTTTTTATATTCCCTTTAGGTTTTAATGTGCGTGGTTGGTGTATTCCTGTTATGGTTGCAATTGATATCTTGGGCATTTCTTGATCTTCTGAATCTGACGGAGGATTTTGGATGTCACCTGTTTCTTCTATGTCGAATTTCTCACTATCTAACTCATCTTCCTCTTCTGCTTCACATTGATATAAGTTCTTGGTGGTCTCTTTTTTCAAATATCTGTGTCTTGGGTCCCACTTCTCTCCGCAATATTTACACTTTCCTTCTTTCATTTGTTGGGCTTCTAAAGTGGGTTTGTTGTCACTTATTAGATGTGGTGGATGGTATTTGGTGTCGGTTTTGGTATTTTGGATGGACCTTCGATCTTTATCATGGTTCCTGTTCCACGTTTTTTAATCTTTTCCTCAATGATTTTTTCTTTGCGTCTCGCTTTGTCCAAGGTTGATACATTTAGTAGCTCTAGTTCATCTTTGATATAAGGTTTTAGTTCATACACATAATTTTGTAGTAGTTGATTGTCTATGAGTTTAGGCACATGTGTCTCCAGGGATCCCATTCATCGGTGTATTCATCGACGTCACCTTTCTGCTATGTGAGTTTTGCGAAGAAGTACTTTTCTTTTAAATCTTCAAACCTCTTAAAGAAATCATTTTTTAACATGTTCCACTTGCACTTAGTTGTCTGTGTTGTAACCTTTCACCACATGTACCAGTTGTAATCCTGATCTTCTAGTTGCATCGAGGCATATTTTATCATTTCTTCGTCGGTTGTGATATTGTGTATGGAAAAAAATTATTCTGTCTTGTTGATCCACGCCGCGCTCTATTTTGTGTCGCCATTGAATTTTGACAATTCTAACTTGGGTTTCATTTGATATCTACTTATTTTTGGAGGAGAGAGAGCGATTGTTCATGATTTGGAGAGTGATCGTGATCGATCTCTTCTTGTGGAATTTTCCTTATGGGAGGAATTGTCTTATGATGGATTGAACTTGAGGATGGTCGGTATTCCTTTGACACTTTTCCAACTAATGTGGTAATTGTGTCTTCTAAATGTTGCTTGAGTTTGCTTAATCCAGATTTGAACAACACTGATATTTCCCTTTTTACTCCTTCCATCTCCCAAGATACCGCTTCGTTGACTTCATTTTTTACAGTCTCTGATAATTCATTTTTTCCTTTGTGGTGTTCTGCCTTGATTTAATTGAGTCTTGAGTGTAAACCTTCGAGATGTTTAGAACCATGGGCTTGGTTTTTTTCCAAAATCTCCATTATATCCTTAATTTCCTTCATTTCTAACATACTTCTTGTACAAGGAGGATTTTTTTTGTTTTACTAAGGACGGTGAGATTTTAAGGAATAATAATTAATTATTATATAATAAAATCTTTTATTTTATTATTTTGTTTTAATATAATAAAATAAATTTGAAATATATATTATATTATAATATTTTGTTTTTTTGTTTTTTTGTAGGTCATGGAGGTGGGATGACGATGTAGAGGATGGACGATGGGAAGTTGTCGAGGATGTGCAGGTGGGTGGGAGGAAATGCGTAGAGGTGGAGAATGTGGAGTAGTGGAGCGGATGGGGAGTGCAGTGGTGGTGGTGGATTGTGTATGGGGAGTGCGACGATGGAGGGCGAGTGCGGAGGGATGGAGAAACACGTGGAGAAGGTGAGAGGTGGAGAAGAATTGAGTTGCGGAAGGTGTCGAGGAGTAGAACGTGGATATGATACCACTTGGATTGGCGAAAACTAAACCCAAATATTTAGAATTTAGCCACAATGAAAATAATTATTAAAATGATGAATTTTACAATAAATGAGAAGACCTTTTATAGGTCGAAACACACCGTTTAGATGAAATGGTGTGACCCTACATTAAGCTTTAACTAATATTACATTTAATATTAAAAATAATTGCTCATAAATATCTAGATACATAACAACAACCATGAGGGTTGTGCTGCTACCTGTAAGGCTTTTGTGGTTGCACGTGACAATTTTGAGGCTTCTTGTGGTGAGTTAGAGGTTTCCATGAGGAGTAAATGATCTAGGGTCAAAACCTAGCTTGAATATGATGGGAAAGTATGATAGAAGATAAACCCTAGTTGTCTTAGGGTTTAGCTGAGTTTTAGATGCAAATTCCCTAGCTCATGAAGAAGAAGGGTTTGTTCCAAGTGCTCTTCAAGAATGAAACCCTAGATTAGGGTTTATTTGAAACAAGAGTGGATGCCCTAGCTAGAATCCTCCATGCTAGGGCATAACCACAAGAAAGTTTCTTCTCCTCTAAGACCAATGAAAAAATTCCTTGGATTACCTGTACAATGAAGAGAAAGTGGGTAATAACAAAATGGATTGATCTTCGTTTATAGTCTTTGAACCACCTGTAAGTGGAACAAAACTCAAAAGAACAAAATAATATTATTTCATTATTTTATTCCTTTGACTTTAGTGGTACTAAAGTTATTTTTGCACTTTCACTTTGACTCCTTAGTAGTCTAAGTGTCCTTATGTATTTTTTACTTTTACTTTAGCCTTCTTCAAGTGCCCCTGTGGTCAAAACAAGTGGTCATAGGGGTCCTTCATCCCCACTCAACGTAAATCATCACAAATAGAGAGAATTACTAATGATTTTATCTCACACTCCAAGTGACACCAAGATCGAGTATTGTGTGTCTTAACCAAGGGTAAATAAGCCTTGGACAAGATCACAAATCCCACAGATCGAGGGTTGGAATGCCTCACATGCCCAGACCTAGTCTAGGACTTATAGTGATATCCTAGTACAAACTAGGTGCCTCAGCCATATGATGCATAATTTTACCCAAGCTCAAATACTTGATAATAGACCAAGCATCTCCATTCTCCCAGAGAATGGCCCTCATCCCTAGGCATAGTCCACTGGTACTAGAATGGTTCATCTTCGTGGTAATTGACCAGGTTCCTCCATTCAAAGAATGGCCACTCAACTTTAGGTTGAGTCCCCTAGTTTTGGACTACCCGATCCCCTACCAGATGTCTCCATTCAACAGAATGGCTACTCAACTCAAGGTTGAGTCCCCCAGTGTTGGATTGGTTCTACATCATGGTCCTTGACCAGATGTATCCATTCAACAAACTAGATTCTCAGCTCTAGGATGAGTCCCCCAGTACTGGACTGGTTCCACATCCTGGTCCTTGACTAGATGTCTCCATTCAATATAATGGATACTCAACTCAAGGTTGAGTACCCCAGTGTTGGAATGGTTCCAAATCCTGGTCCTTGACTAGATGTCCCTACTCTCCTAAGAGAATGGCTCTCGATGTTGCTTAGGAGAAATCAACAAGTGCTTCCTTTAGAAGAAAAGGAAGACCCTCAAATCTTCCTGAGAATGAAAACATTGACAAAGGATAGGGAGTGAAGATAGAAACCATAGGAAGAGATGTTTTTTGTGGTAGAGAAAGAGGATAAATAAGGCATATATCAAAAAACTGTGTTCATGTCATCATATGGGCCATTGGTGAAGTCAATTGCTGACTTGAATGCTTTCCTGCTTGATACCTAAACATACATATTAGATAAGACAGTAGGACAAACATCTGGTTACCGCAAATCATTGAAATGTTTCAGATGTGTTGAAGGAATAAATCCCTAGACCTTACTCAAAGCCCCAAGAGGGGATTGGTAACCCAAGAAGAAGTTGCGACACAAGAAGTTCAAGCAGAGACTAGAGAAATATTGTTGGAAAGGACCTTGATGTTAAGAATCAATAAGAACTTGGAAGCTAATTGGAAGAGTAAGTGTATTTTCCGAAAAAAATGCAAGTGAACGGACAACGTATGCAAGGTGATTATTAATGGAGGATATACTGACAATCTGGTAAATACACAAATGGTACAAAAACTACATCATGCTTGCATTCCAAAATGAAATCCTTATAATATTTCCTGGTTAAAAAAATATCATAGTGTGTTTGTGGATCAGTCTTGTCTAGTTGATTTAAATATTAGTCCTTACGAAGACAAAGTGTCGTGTGATGTGTTTCTGATCGATGCTTGTCATTTGTTGTTGGGAATGCCTAGGTAATATGTTCGGAAGGTAATCCATCATGGCCAAGAGAATAAGTATGAAGTACAACATGATGGGAATAAACATCTTTTAAAACCATGAAAAGAGGAATTAATTATGGTCTACCTAACCATATTTTTTAATTGTTTGGTTATAGGAGATGAAGATTGCCAATGAAATGAAAACTAGAGATAATGTTGTTGGCGTTGTTGTTGTAGAGAAAATAAATGTAGATGAGAAACAAATAGATAGTAGAGAGATTCAATATGTTGCAATGCTAGTGAGAAAAAACCATGCAGCACTTGAGTAGTGAAGAATTTTAGAAATTTAGAAAGTCAAGGTTAAGGAATGTAATGTTGAAGAAACTACACATCATATGTAGGCGATTAACTAAGAAGTGGAAAAAAAAACCAATGAAGGAAATGAAGATGAAAATTCATCAACAACCATGAAGTCAATTGAGATAAAAGAAGGTACTGTGGGAATGGGTAGTTACCCTATCAATCAGGTTTTATGGTTCTATGTTAGTTTCAAGAGTAGATATGATAGGGAAAGAAAAAGAGTGTAATATTACGGGAAGGTGTTTGAAGAGGAAAATAACATTGTAGGTAAAAGCAGCGAAGAGGAAAAAGCTAGTAACTAAAAGTAGTCATTAGCAGAGAAGTAGAGGATTGAAACAATGCCAAGAATGATTTTTCCTATATTTCATTTCACAGTGAGATGTTTGAAGTGAAGTGGAATTTTATTCAGGAATGGTTTAACAGATAGAGGAAAAAAAAATACACTTATGAAAATCTAAACCAAGGGGTAGCTGTGTGAGGCATCCTCACCAAGTCGACCACAACAGAAACATGAAGATAATACTTATTGTGCACACTAAAAGACAAGTCGACCCCTCTTGAAAAGTAAAATTGTCAACATGATAAAGTATAAATAGAAGGTGACCTCACTCATTCTCAACAAACAATCAAGCAAGTTCGCTCCACTCAAGAGAGAAGTTCGCTACGACTACAAGAATAAGGCTTTATGGGATTTGTTATATTGAAAGAGTTTCTCCTTTATTTATTAGGGTTTATCTTTATGCTATTTGTGAACACTATGTATAGGGATGTACACTGTTGTTTGAACTGATTATCTCTATTAGAAGGTTGCTAGGTTTTCTCCCTTAGTGGTTTCCCAGATCAAAATCTTTGTGTCTATTTTTTTTATGTGCTTGGTTATTCTTTTAGTGATCCTACTTTATATTGTGCAACATATAATATTGGAATTATAAGGCTATCTATAAAAAATTTAACATGGTATCAGAATAGTGTAAAAGAAGCCATTATCAGAAACTAGGGCTCCATACTTTGGAGTGTTGCAACTTGAGTTTCATCTTGAAAATAGCATTGAGAAACTTACCCTAGGAGGGCACACTTTTTGTGGAGGAAAAATTCAGATTGGTGAACATTTATTTTTTCACCTAACTTTGATAGGATCGATATCTAAGGATTCTTGATTCAAGCCCTTCTATCCATTGATTTGGTTCAATAAAAATCACTATCCAACTCACCTTGGTAGGGCACATCTCTCTGTGGATTCAGATCTGCAAGAATCCAAACTTCATTGTTAGCTTAGCTCCTGCTAGGGTTTCTGAATCAGTTTTCAGGTTACAGTCAATATGATTAGCATGAAGGTTGAACATAGTCTTGACAAGGATTCAAAGTTTAAGGTTCCCACCATCTTGGAGGAAAATGATGTCATTAAGTTTTTCAATGAGGAGATTCTAGAACAAAAGAAGAAGAAGGATCTCCCTCAAATTTAGTGCTTTAGATGTCAAAAGTACGATCATTATGCCGGAAAGTGTCTTGGTTCAAAGAAAAGAAGGCACCAAGTCTCAACTGTAGATATGGATACTTCTCACAAGAAGTCAAGGAATGATGATTGTATAGAGTTCTTCTTCATCTCTGCTCTCTCAGGTATGTCCCTACCACTAGTGATATTTGGTTGATAGATAGTGGTGCATTTAGACATATGACAAGTTATAAAGAGAAACTTATAGATTTGGTAGAGAAAGAATCCCATCTTCGAGTGGTACTTGGGGATGATGCTAGATATATTTGGAAGGGATCTAGGGATACCCCCCCCCTTCAGTTAGATTCTAGTGATACTCTACATTAGAGTGATGTGTTGTATGCACTCAAGATGAAAAGGAACCTTGTCTCCATATCATCCTTGGAGGACAAAGGTTACAAATATGCATTCTCTAATGGAAAGGTTTTTGCATGTCACAAGAAATCTAGCATGTATTTAACTCGTGTGATTGGTGTTCGATAGAAGAGATTATATAGGTCGAGTACACAACCAGTTCAGGAACTGATACATGATTCTACCAGTTTGGGTGAGCTATGGCACAAGAGGCTTGATCATCTACACTATACATCTCTCCCATCATTAAGGACGACGCTGATAGGAATTCTAGTACTCTGTATAGACCGTGATGGTATTTGTAGAGGATGTGGAATTGGCAAGACTTCCAAGGGATAGTTTCTGAGTAGTGACAATATGTCCAAAAATATCTTGGATATAGTTCTTTTAGACTTGTGTGGATCCAAGACCTTTGCTTCATTGGGTGGATAGTACTATTATGTGACTTTTATTGATGATTACTCTCGAAAGACTTGGATGTACTTCCTTAAGTCCAAAGAATACGAAGAGGTGCTATGCAAATTCAATGAATTCAAGGCACAAGTCAAGAACCTTTTAGGAAAGAGATTTAAGGTCTCGAGATCAGATAATGGAGTAGAATATACCTCTACAGACTTCAATGATTTATGAAAGGAATCAAGAATTAAGAGGGAGCAGACTATTCCTTACAACCCTCAGCAGAATGGTGTTGTAGAGTGGAAGAACAGACTGATTATGGAGGCATCCAAATATTTAATTCATGACCAAGGTCTAATTATGTTCTTGTGGGAAGAATCTTCCAATACAACAGTTTGTGTGTTGAATAGGATTCCTCATAAGATCTTGATGAACATGACTCCAGAAGAGAACTTCACATGTGAGAAGGCAGAGGTTGGCCAATTACAGATCTTTGGTTGTTCAGTGTATATTCATGTTCCTAAAGAAAAGAGGACCAAGCTAGAACCTTCATGTAGGAAGTTTTTATGGGATACAGTGAGTCTTCGAAGGGTTACATGATTCACATCCCAAGATCTAGACAAATTGAGGTCAACATGGATGTCTCCTTTGAAGAGCAGGTGGCTTTCAGAAAAACCAGAGGATTTGATATGGAGATCGATGATGAGGATCTAGTATCTCTAAAGGATATGGTATCATCTCCCCCTCCAGCAAATCAAAGGGAGACAAATGAGAAATTTGAACTAGTTGATCCCATTGATCCAGTAGAACCAGATGATGTTCCCAGAGATGTTGCAATGGGCCAAAAGAGGCCTACATGGGCATGCCATACATTGTAGGATGCAGAGGGGCATGGATATCCTCATGGTAATTTCTGAGAAAGAAATATACCTCATATGTTCTCGAGCTATTTATCCTTGATGAGCCACATCATTTGACTCAGAGCCCTCAAACTATGAGGAAGCTTCCAACTAGAAGGTATGGAAGGATGCCATGATGGAAGAATATCAATCCATCATGAAGAATGATGTGTGGGAAGTTGTGCCAAGACTTGAAGGGAAGTCAGTAGTGAATTTACAAAATCAAGCATGGAGTAGATGGCAATGTGGAAAAAACAAGGGTAGATTTGTGTATAGAGGATTCTCTCAGAAAGAGGGAGTTGATTATGATGAGACATTTGCTGTGGTTTCTCAATACACATTCATCAGGACAATTATTACTATTGCTTCAATGATGGAATGGAAGTTGCATCATATGGATGTTAAGACCGCATTCCTTAAGGGTGTGATTGAGGAAGAGGTATACTTTGAGAAATTAGAGGGTTTGGTGATCCATAGGAAGGAATCCCATGTCTGTAGGATAAAAAAGGCCTTATATGGACTCAATCAAGAATCATGTGCTTAGTATGCTCGGATTGATGGATACTTGGTGAGTTTGGGATTCACTAAGAGTCATGTAGATCCCAACCTTTAATACAAGTTTGTGGATGGTGAGCTATTGATTTTAGTGCTCTATATTGATGATTTGTTTCTCACCTAAGCCGAGAAACTCATTGAGTGGTGTAAGAAGAACGTAGCCTTTGAATTTGAAATGAAGGATATTTTATTGATGCACTACTTCTTGAGACTAGAAGTTTGGCAGAGGCACGATGAGATTTTCCTGAGCCAAGGAAAATACACCATTGACATACTAAGGAGATTTGGGATGATGGACTATAAGTCCATGGCCATACTAATGGATTCAAATCTAAAGAAGCTGAGGGACTTTTCTTTCGATTATGATTTGATAGATCCCATCATGTATCAAAATTAAATTGATTGGGTCATTGATGTATTTGGTCAACACCAGACCAGTTATATGTTCTGTAGTGAGTGCCCTCAGTCAGTTCATGTGTGAACCAAGACAGGTTCATTGGGTTGTTGCAAGACATGTATTGAGATAATTGTGTGGAACTATGGGATATATCCTGAGATATGCTTCTAGTAGTGACATGAGATTGCAAGGATATTCCGATTCTGACTGGGATGGAAATGCTGTGGATAGGAAGAGCACCTTTGGGTGTTGCTTCAACTTGTCATCCACTGTGATTTTTTGGTGTAGCAAGAAGCATAGCTCCGTAGCACTTAGTACTGCAGAAGCTGAGTAGATTGGAATATGTGTTTTAGCTTGGGAAGCTATGTGGCTTCGAAAAATCCTTTCAAAGATTGTTTGGCCAGACTCTAGAGCTAACATTAATTTATTGTGATAGCCATAGTTGTGTGCAACTATCAGTGAATCCAATATTCCACAACAAGTCAAAGAATATTGAAATTCAATATCACTACATCTGTGATATGGTGTGGAGAGGTTCAGTCAAGCTACAATATGTTCCGGAAGATGAACAAACAGTTTCCATTCTTACCAAGCCTCTTCCTAGTGTTAAGATTCCATATGCTAAGCTATATTATCAGCATTCAATTTCAATTTCATAACAAAAGCATATAGACAACATCACTGAAAGAAACAGTATCACAAGATCAACACATATTTACCTTGGGAAAACCCTACTGGGAAAAACCCAGCAAAATCTTCCTCAATATAGATGATCAAAAGATAAAAGATAAAACCCTAGACTGATTCTTCTCCTCCTTGCAGCTACAACTCTCTCTCTCTCTCTCTCTTATGCGCTACACAAGTGAGTGTGGGTGTGTAGAAATGAGGAGAGCCTTACTTCTATTTATATTCTTCTGTTCACTTGATTTTCCACTCAACAAGTCGGCCCCACTAAAACTTACTGGGCAGACTTCTCTAGGAAGACTCTAACAACTTAATATTATATTAATTAGGGTTCTAATGACCTGGCTTACAATGGAGAGAATTTCCTCATGACTCTTACTAATTCTCCTGATAGGATCATCAGGGTATAATGAAATACAAATGATTCTCCCGATAGGAACATCGGGGATAATAAGTAAATACACTTCAAATTTACAATAATTCAACAACCCCCCTTAACAAGAAGGGTGTTCTACAACAACATCAACAACAGCAACAAGGGAAGGAGAGATATCATCTTCAACATCATCAGGGTGATACTTCTATAAATCATAGGAAGCTTTTTCAACATCTTTGACATATAGTCTTCATCAATCAACAACATCATCATCAATAATACTTTGAACTTTCGCTCATCATCATCATCAACAACAATTCTCTAAGAAACATCATCATCACACTCTGATATTTCGATCAACAACGTCATCATCATCATCATACTCTGATATTTCGATCATCAACATCATGATCGTCATCATACTCTGATCTTTCGATCAGTAACATCATCATCATCATCATACTCTGATCTTTCGACTAGTACCATCATCATACTCTGATCTTTTGATCAGTAACATCATCATCATCAGCAACAATCTGCAATCCACAATATGAATACGGATGCCTTCGGATCACTTTTGGACTTAAGTCCAGGGATGATACAATCCTACCACATTCTCGACGACCGAAGTCACCGGATACAATTATGGGATAATCACTCCCTATCACTTTAGGACTAAGTGCAAGGATGATGCAATCCTACCACATTCTTGAGGACCAAGTTCACCGAATCAATTCTGAACAAAATTTCAGGGATGATACAATCCCACCACATTCTCGAGTACCGAAATCACTGGATCCGTTTTGAACAAAAGTTCAAGGATGATACAATCCCACCACATTCTCGAGGACCGAAGTCACCAGATCCATTCTGAACAGAAGTTCAGGGATGATACAACCCCACCACATTCTTGAGTACCAAAGTCACCGTATCCATTCTGAACAAAAGTTCAGGGATGATACAATCCCACCACATTCTCGAGGACCGAAGTCACCAGATCCGTTCTAAACAAAAGTTCAGAGATGATACAATCCCACCACATTCTTGAGGACCAAAGTCATTAGATCCGTTCTAAACAAAATTTCACGGATGATACAATCCCACCAAATTTTCGAGGACCGAAGTCACAGGGTCACTTTAGAACAATGTTCAGGGATGATACAACCCTTATTCTTTCTCGGAGACATAAGTCTACGGATCACTTTAGGATAAATGTCCAGGGATGATACACTCTGTAACACCCCAGTTTTGACCCCGTTTTCATTAAAAGTACATGGTGTAATTAATCATGGTGAGGAGCCAAAGGCAAAATCCCCACCCTCGATTTGGTTGTGTATGTTTCGGCAATAGGGATAGTTGCCAATGGTATATTTTGGTATCTGGCACATTATAGTTTGGAATCATGTAAATACACACATCAATTAAACTAAACCTACAACCAACTACGACGGTGCAATGTTAAAATGAAAAGGGCATGATTCCAAAGGATAAGGGGGGGAAATGATGAACCTTGAGTCATGGGGGAAAATCCATGTGTCACCACCCTGTTTGATTTGCCCATCTTTCCTTGTCTTATCCAACTCCCACTTTAACGTTTTGTTGGGTAGTTGAGGCAGTTATGGCTGGGAGTATAGTGTGGTAGGACTGTCAGTCCTTGCCCACATGCACACTCCACCGGCAGGTTGACCTCACGTTGGCAAGAAAACTAACCATTGTCGTCACTCTAGGGTACTCTCCACTCTCTCCATGACAGTGCTGAAACACTCACAAACTCCTGAATATGCCATTCTCTCCATTGTCGGTTCACTCTCACGCAGGAGGGACACGTAAAAGGAGGCCGGTTAACCTTCCTCACGCATGGAGTCGGAATTTTTTCCTCCACCCTTTCTGGACTATGAAGAATCACTGTGGGTTTCTTTTGTTGCTGATAGACTGTTGTTTTTCCATATTTGTTGGCCACATCTTTTCCCCTCATGCACAGATTGATGGAGAATCGGTTCTTTCCCCATTCTTGTTTGTGTAACTTTCTTCAGCGTTTGTGTTGAGGAGCTGTGTGTTGTGGGATTTTATATGTTGGACAGCCGTTGATTTCCACATCTGTGGGTTGAGTCCTCCGATGTCTATGCTGGGAGTTCTGCTTCTGCTCCTGTTTTGAGACTGTGTAAGGTTGCCATGGTTTCTATTGTGAGTTTGGGCTGTTGATGTACCCTAGTTTTGGGTTGCTACTGAGTTGTTTTGGCCATGATAGGGCCAAGAAAAACTCTGAGTTGTCTTGTGGGCTTGAGCTGTGTTTCACCTTTGGTTGGGATCGTCATCCGGTTGTCTTTTCCTTCTTCACAGAGATGTGAATGGGTTGTTTTGCTATGGTATGCATTGGTTGGTCTTCGGACTATTGAGAGTAGGATTAGAGGCTGGGTATGCTTGAGAAAACTGGTGTTTGAGGCCACCAGCTCAGCATTTAGCCTTTCCTAGCTCCTTGACGGCCTGATAAACCCTACTGTGTGGGATTGGTTGATTTTTGTACCTTGGCTATGTGTAACCCTGCATTGACCCTTATTCCTTGAGGAATCATGCCTAGCTCGAGGGTGGCAGTGTTGCTGAGAGATTGATGAGCACGCTGGCCTATGGTTGGGTGGAACGTTGTAGTGACGTAGTTGGTTGCCGGGCGAGTTCTTCATCAAAAGATAAGTACTCCTGACTATTCCATCTCTGCAACTATATCTACTGTTTCATGAGAAATGATGAACATGTTGAATGCTGGAATGTATATGTTTGCTTCCGCTGAATGTTGAGTAACTATGTATCCTTGTATGTTATATGCATCTTAGTAGGTATTATGTTAAGTTTCTTAATTTCAGCATTTATCCCTGTTCGTGTTCATGGGGTTGTTTTCCCGTTTGTTTGGTTTAGTAGAGTCCTCTTCGCAAGTCGGAGGGTCGGGGACGTTACAGAGTGGTATCAGAGCTTGTAGGTTGCAGCATGGGCCTGAATGGGCCATGAAATATCAACTAACAAAGGCAAGTTACTTTATGCCCAGCAAAGATCAAAAAAATTCCACAAAAATTGCCTAAATGCCTGAACCGTCGGCTCATTAGAAGACTAAGTAGGAAAATCTTTCAATGCAGTGGATCATCTAGTTGGAATGTCACCCGATGGAGGAAGAAAACTGAGAAAATTTCTCTAAGTGTTGATCGGCCGTCGATGAAAGTTAGAGGATGTGGGAGCCGTATTTTCGGCGAAGATCGGTCGAAGACCACCGAAACGTCGGCTCTACTTAGTTAAAGGAATATTCGATGATTGACTGTCGGCGATCATCGGAGGTTAGTCGATTGGATCAACGACGAATAGTGGAAAGAAGAGCCGAGAAAGCAGTAGAGAGGAAGACTTCCATCGGAAGCCATTTGCGGAAGACTGCCGAAACGGCGACGCGATTTAGTGGATGGAGTACCCGCAGTTTCGGCGGAGATTAGTAGATTGACCGACGAAATTTAGTTCTCTGGGGAGCCAATGCGGTGGAAGACTAAGGAGAAAAATTCCAAAAATTTTCTAAGTCCGAAAATCATCGGATGAGCTAGGCGAAAGTCCACCCGATGCACAATGGACAGAACCTAAAGACAAAGCTGCAATGGCAGGAAGCTTCACAAGAAGTCTTCCGATGTAGCGGCGGCGGCAGAAGAAAGGGGAGGCTCGCCGAAAGGGAGCAGCAATGGAGATGGAAGAAAGATGATGAAGACGCCGCAATGGCGGTGAAAGAAAGATGATGAAGGCACCGCAATGGTGGCAGAAGAAAGATGATGAAGGCGTCGATACGTCAGCTGGGTCGGCAGGTTTGAGCTGCAACGGCAGCGGTAGACAGTACATGATTGAGCCGATGTGGGTGAAAATTCAAAAATTTTCTAAGTGTTGAGATCATCAGAAGAATTCAGTTGAAGACTACCGAAACATCGACACATTTAGGTGGAAGGACTTCCGATGCTGTCGACGGAGAAAAGGTGAAGACCGAGCCGAAGTGTCGGCAGGGATCTCCTGAAGACTGCCGAAACATCGGCACATTTAGGTGGAAGGACTTTCGATGCTGTCGGTGGAGAAAAGGTGAAGACGGAGCCGAAGTGTCGGCAGGGATCTCCTGAAGACTGCCGAAACGTTGGAAAAATTTAGTTGTTTGAGAAGCCGATGCAGCGACAAGTATTAGAGAAAAATAGAAGATTGTATCGTCGATAATTAGAGGATGAGGTTGTCGATGCAGCGGTGGAAGAGAAGAGAAGGCTTCGATGGAAATTAGTTGAAGGCAGAGCCGCATTTTCGGTGGAGATCTCCCGAAGATCGCCGAAACGTCGGTGAAGGTTAGTCGATTGAGCAGCCGATGCGGCGGCGGAAGGAAGAAGAAAATTTTTCAAATTTTTTTCTAAGTACAGAAAACATCAGAAAACTTTAGAGGACTGGACCACCGACACGTCAGAGGAAATTAGAGGGTCGGTCCGCCAATATGTTGGAAGCCAGAGGAGGATCGGGTCGAAGCGTCGAAAAAATTTAGTTGATTGGACCGTCGATGAGCGTCGTATGAAAGATGAAGATCAGACCGCCGAAGTGTCAGAAGCTTAGAGAAATAGCCGTCCGACAGATAAAGGATTCGATCGCCGATGATGGCTTTTGCAGCGCTGATAAAGGACTCAGAAGTTTAGATGGATGGGGATCCGATACGACGAAAAAACGTTAGTTGTTTGACCGCCGAGGGATAGCCTTTGGCATCGCCGATCATTAGAGAGAATTTGAGGTAAAAAATGGGCCTCAAAAGGACCAAAATGTACTATAAAAATCAACCAATTACATTCCAGTAGATGACATCATCCCCCATGGTTGAGGTGGCATTGCATGAGTTAAAAATGCTTATTTGTCACA
>LPNX010896411.1:301582-316891 GCA_001517045.1 Pseudotsuga menziesii | reverse complement strand
ATATATACCTACCCCATAAAACCCCTAACTCATAATATTTTAATATATCTTATATTTTTTTAGTACATCTCTTAGGAGGCCCATTTTTTACCTCAAATTCTCTCTAATGGAAGTCCAAAAGCATAGATGAACAGCGGAAAGGGTTAGTTGTTCGAGGCGCCGATGTGGCGGCAGGAAAGAGGTTCAAGGTTCTTCTATCATTGCAGATAGAGCTCAAGCTTCGAGCCGTCACAGCAGCGACAGGAAGATGTAAAGGGAACAACCATGACGGGTGAAAGATGAACATCGAGCCGCAATGGCGGCAGGAAAAAGAAAGGAGAGGAGCCGCTATGCCGACGGTTGGAAGAAGAAAACGAAGCTGCTATGACGGGTGGAGATGGAAGATTAAGCCTCTACAGTAGCGAAATGAAAAAGAAGATCCGGCCACAACAGTGGCGGTCGAAAATCAAACAATCTTCCGGTGCAGCGGTGGCACGAAGAGGAAGACCCGACCGCCACAACGGGTCAATGTTGAAAGGATTTCCGCAATGGCGGAAGGAAACCCAAGATGGGAGCTGAAATCAGAGTTTTAAGAGGGAAAATTCCTTAACCCCTGTCTTACTAATTATATTTATATTTATAAGTTTTGTACATAAAATGCATGAGGATATGCTTTGCATACATAGGATATTGAGGATTACACATTTATAATGAACCACTAATGATAGTTATTGCATTGGTGTTGGCATTAGTGGAAAAACCAACGACAACATGGACCTAGCTAAGTATGTTGCTGATGCTGACAAATGTGACTAGCAACCCTCTAGAGGAAGGAATGAGGCAACCAATCCATAATCAAAAGTTGGTGAGCAAATTCTGCAATCCTTTGCAAGATGCCGACTAAAATGGTAGTGTTCCATGCAAGTAATGGTGTAATTATGACAAATTCCAAGGAGTGGTAAAGGTAAGAGACCTCATACCATGTGGATATTTGAATATCAAAAGGTTTCATGCCTGTATATGTTGATTGAGCTTAGTAGCCCAAGGAAAGTAAGCACTGATGATCTTGATTGTAGTAATGCATCCTATATGAAGTAGTCATGGTTAGGCCATGCATGGTATTTTGAATGCATAGTATTCCTGAATCAATGCGAGGTAGCATTGAATGGATATGCATTAAAAATATTTTATGAATCTTGTAGTCATGCGTTGAATGGATGCATACGAAGGGTGTGAGTGACTGATTGCATAAGTACAAGTGCAAATGTTGTGATGCATTGAGATGAGTCCATGCGATATTATGAATAACTAATGGCTGAAATGATGAATTGATGACAATTTAGGAACCATTTCAAAGGCTGTTATGAATGCAGGATAGTAAGTGCATAAAGAGGATAGTCATGACCAATTGGCTGCCGGGAATGCTCTATGGAAGAGCAAGGTGGTACAAATGATAGGCTTGTGAAGTAAGGAGTATCTAAACATTTCATTTAGTTGCATGAATGATGTGACTATACCTTGCAAATGTTAGAATGATAATGATTGCGTGAAGAAAATAGGTTTTGGTAATATTGATGTGATTAATAGCTGGAAGCAATTGAATTTTGTAAATTCTGAGAATGCTTCAGTGATGGTTGTAGCAATGAAAAGGTTATATGCATCCATAATTACCAAGTGTTTGGTTGATTGAAGCTCAGGTTTCAGGTAGATTATTTAGAGCATGGCACTGGGAGTAAGACCATGACAAATGCTGGAATCTAGCATGTGAAAGAGCCAAACGTTATGAGAAGAGTCTCATGGCTGTGAAAATAGTTGGTATGCATAATGGGTTGTTAAATTTGAATTGTGAATTTCAGATTTAAGAAATTGCTGACAACTACTAATCAATATTGGCTTGCATAAGATTGTGTCAGGAGGACGCATTGTAAGTGGGTATTCATATTATGCTAGTAAGCATAAAATTATAATGGGCATATTAGTGCTACTTACAAGAGACCCACAAATTAGGATCACCTCATTGCTAAGCAAATAAATTTCTGTAGTAGACAGAGTTGCAAATTCCTATTGAGTTTGATTACTAATGTCATTGCTTGGTTTATGGAACAGTCAATTTGGATTGTATTATCAGATAATGATTGACTGTTTGGCTATTTGATGAATGTTCCAGGGGTATACACTGCAGGAAGATCATGTGTGATGGCCTGCAGGAGCCAAACTTCATGGGAAGGTTCTTCCTTATCTTGGAGATGGGTCTCGAGTGAAACTCCATTGGACATTTTGGAAATGTCTCATCTGCACAACATGTTTGGTAAGCAACATGAGTGAGATGGTATAGATTATGTCGGTAAGGCATGTGTGGATATGAAATGTAAAAAGGAGTTGGGATGGCTAACCGAGGGACTATCAACTCAGAGAAGGGAGCCCCATTCCTCCTTAATGAAGGAATATGGCATCGACAAATGGATAAGTGTTCTGTGACCCTTGCTAGGAATATGCATGTCAAATTATTAGAATTCCATATGTAGAACATGTTTTTATTTTATTTCCATGATGACTGATTTCTTGAGTATGAATAGGGCCTACATGGCACACACCGAGAAAGGGTGCACACTTTTTCGATGTCGAGTCATGAAAGGGTTTTCAATATTGATTACACCCTAGGGAATGGACGCACTCCTGGTGTCTCAATACTTGATAGTGAATGATATGAAATATGATTACAGTTTTAGAGCAATAACGCTGATGAGTTTGCTTATATTGCTTGTGTTGACAGGCTAAATAGATGCAGTTGGGTTTTGCACCCTAAAGAGAAAAGGCAAACGGTTGTTGTGAGGGGTTGCGGAGTAAGGGTTATTGTTGATATAAGTGTGCATTATTGTTGATATAAGTGTATGTTGATATAAGTGTATGTAGGTATAAGTGTATGCTGGGCTGTTATATGCCTGGGGATCCATAGTAGATCTTGGACCTGGAAATGGTCATGGTAAATTTCCAAGCCCAGTCAACATGAGGGTGTACTGGCTGGACATTAATTATTTGATGTTGTGGAGCAGCCTACATGCTGACCTAACATCCAATTCCATAGGCGATCCCAAGGCTTGCACAACGAAGCAGGTTCCTGTGGACCAACGAGGAAATGCACAATACAGATAAGTATTGGATTATTTTGCTTATGAATGTACATGTGTATATGATTTGGTTATGATGTTTTAAGCTCTTGTTATAGAGATAAAACTGATGAGAATAAACTAAACATGTGAATCTATTCAATGTTTGGATATAGGTATCGCTGGGAGAGAGGACTATGAGAGAATCCTAGGGGTGCATGTGGACATGTGACTGTCCTGGAGAGCTCGGAATGAGCAGTAATGAGAAAGGTGCTAGTAATATCGTGGGGGTCCTAGCAGCCGAGACAAACCATGTGAAGAGACTCCATGGTTGAGAGGTCTAAAATAGACCAAAGATACTAAGTGTCATGACCAAGAGGGATTGGTCCAGCATTCACGATGAAGTGAAAGTGGCTGAGAGAATGAACATCCACAGCGGTGGTGTGGGTTCCAGGATGGAACAAAACAAAGAGGGGAAAAACTCTTGCTGCTCTCTCTTGCCTTTTGATTATATATATTTATGCATTGTGAAAACAAAAGATTGTTGAATGCATGTATGACTGAAATGGAATGTGTGTATTTGCTTAAAGTAAATTGTGAATGCTGGAATAGTTAATTCCCTGGCCAAGAATGGACATGAATGAGCTTGTGTGCCTGTTGGAAAGGCATGAAAAATGTGAAAGTTTCCTTGATGAGACTTGGACTGTCATGCCAATTGGGTAATTAACTGACTGATTTTAATGTCTATATTATGCTTGGTCTGACAGAATTTTAATGGTGCATTTCATAGGTGAGAAAAGTGAAACCCAGTGGTGCACATTGATCATGGCAGCAGATCAAAAGTTGTTGGACTTGGCTGGAAGTCTCCTTCAAATGATTGCCAGGACCCAAGAAAATCTTGGGGAGATGCTCAAGATACAGAAAAGGCAGAATGAAATGAACCACCAGATTTTGCAAGACTTTATTGGTTTGCAAAGGGAGGTGAAAAGCCTTCTAGGAGCAATCGGCAAGGGAAAGGAAGGTGGATCAGTGATGGGACATTCTCCCAAGTGATCCATTAAGAAATGGTTCAGGCATGAAGGCTCAAAGGAAATCGAGTAGGTAAAGATGAATCAACCAGTGAAATGCTGGGGATGTGGAGGACATCATTTACGTCAAGACTGTCCAACAAGGGAACATAAAGAGGGCAATAGCCACAAATTTCCTAGACTTCGGGATAAGCTGAAAGCTGAGAACCAGCAGGAGAAGTTTGTGGAAGCCGAGGGGCTTGGTCCTGAACGTTCAAAGTAAATAATTGAACGTGGGACAGATTTGCAAAATTTTGAAATTTTGGATGTGCAAATTTCCCCATCACTCCAGGGGACTCTCCACTCTCTCCACGAAGGTACTGAAACACCCATGCGCTCCCGACTACGCCATTCTCTCCATTGTCGGTTCACTCTCACGTAGGAGCGACGCATAGGAGGAGGTCGATTAACCTTCCTCATGCATGGATTCAACATTTTTTGCCTCCACCCTTGCCGGACTGTGAAGAATCGCTGTGGGTTTCTTTTGTTGCTGATAGACTGTTGTTTTTCCATATTTTTTGGCCGCGTCTTTTCCCCTCATGCACAGATTGATGGAGAATTGATTCTTTCCCCATTCTTGTTTGTGTAACTTTCTTCAGCGTTTGCGTTGAGGAGCTGTGTGCTGTGGGCTTTTAGATGTTGGACATCCGTGGGTTGAGTCCTCCCATGTCTATGTTGGGAGTTCTGCTTCTGCCCCTATTTTGAGACTGTGTAAGGTTGGCATAGTTTCCATTGTGTGTTTGGGCTGTTGATGTACGCTGGTTTTAGGTTGCTGCTGAGTTGTTTTGGCCATGCTAGGGCTAAGAACAACTCTGAGTTGTCTTGTGGGCTTGAGTTGTGTTTCACCTTTGGTTGGAATCGTCACCCAGTTGTCTTTGCCATCTTCACAGAGCTGTGAATGGGTTGTTTTGCTGCGGTATGCAGTGGTTGGTCTTCGAACTATTGAGAGTAGGATTAGAGGGTGGGTATGCTTGAGAAAATTGATGTTTGAGGCCACCAACTCAGCATTTAGCCTTTCCTAGCTCCTTGATGGCCTGATAAACCCTACTGTGTGGGCTTAGCTGATTTGTGTACCTTGGCTATGTGTAAGCCTGCATTGACCCTTATTCCTTGAGGAATCATGCCCAACTCGGGGGTGGCAGTGTTGCTGAGAGATTGATGAGCACGCTGGCCTATGGTTGGGTGGAACGTTGCAGCGACGTAGCTGGTTGTGGGGCAAGTTATTCATCAAAAGATAAGTACTCCTGACTATTCCATCTCTGCAACTATATCTATTGTTTCATGAGAAATGGTGAACATGTTGAATGCTGGAATGTATATGTTTGCTTCCGCTGAATGTTGAGTAACTATGTATCCTTGTATGTTATATGCATCTTAGTAGGTATTATGTTAAGTTTCTTAATTTCAGCATTTATCCCTGTTCGTGTTCATGGGGCTGTTTTTCCGTTTGTTTGGTGTTAGTAGCGTCCTCTTCGCCAGTCGGAGGGTTGGTGACGTTACACACTCCCATTGCAACATCACTGCTCCCCCTTTCAGGGAAGGTCTTTCTGAACAAAACCAAGCTTGTCTCGAAAGTATTCTAACTTTACTCGAGATAGAGGCTTCGTCAACACATCAACAACGTGTTCATCAGTGCTCACATACTGGATATTTATGGCTCCCTTCTGCATAATATCTCGGTAGAAATACCGGATTTCTATGTGCTTCGATCTCTCATGGAACATTGGGTTCTTCGTCATTTGTAGACAACTCTGGTTATCACATAGAATCACAGTAGTATCCAAATCTTGGTTGTATAAACTTGACATCATCTTCCGAAGCCATATGTCTTCACAACTAACAGAGCAAGCTGCTATATATTCTACTTCAGCTATGCTAAGAGAAACACTGGAATGTTTCCTGCTAAACCATGAAATTATAGAAAACCCCATACTATAACATCCACATGGTGTGCTTCTTCTGTCTGATACAATTCCAGCCCAGTCTGCATCTGTATAGCCATATAATCTATAATCATAGTTTCCATCATAGTATAGACCAAAGTCTGTACTCCCTTTAGATATCTCATCACATGTTTTACAGCTATCAGGTGAACACGTCTAGGTTGAAGTAGATACTGACTTAGGGTGTTCACAACAAAACAAATGTATGGTATGGTATTTGTTATATACATAACCGACCCAATAATCTATCTATATTGAGTCACATCCACCAATTCTGATGATTCATCAGCCAACAATTTCAGGTTGGTATCCATGGGTGTGGCCATGGCTTTACATTCCAACATATAAAATATTTTCAATATTTCCACTGCATACTTTCCTTGGTTGATAAATATTCCTTATGAGTTCTGCCATACCTCCAGACCTAGGAAATAATGCATTAACCCAAGGTCTTTCATCTCAAATTCTTTAGCGACCTTCTTCTTGCATTCCACAATATGTTTCTTATTCCCTGTCAGAAATAGGTCATCCACATACAGTAATAGTATGACATGTTCATCTTCTATAACCTTGTAGTAAAGGTTAGGATCGACTTTACTCTTTGTAAATTCCAAGCTCATCAGAAAACTATCTATCCTTCCATACCAATCTCTAGGAGATTGCTTCAAACCATACATGGCCTTGTTCAACTTACATACGTGAGTCCATTTGTCTTCAACTTTGAATCCTTGTGGTTGTTCTATGTATACTTCTTCTTCAATCACACCATTCAGGAAGGCTATCTTCACATCCATTTGGTGTAAGTCCCACTTCATCATGGATGCAAGTGCCATGATAGCTCTAATTGAAGTATACCGTGCTACTGGTGCAAATGTTTCTTCATAATCAATTCCCTCTTTCTGAGAGAAACCTCTAGCCACAAATCTTGCCTTGTACTTCTCTATACTTCTGTCAGCTACATGTTTTATTTTGTAGATCCATTTGGAGGATACTACACTCTTGCCTTCTGGTTTGGGAACTATATCCCAAACATCATTCTTCATTATTGACTGGTACTCTTCCATCTTTGCTTCTACCCATTCTTTATTCTGTACAGCTTCTTCATAGTTTGTAGGTTCTTGATCCACAAGATCACACATAAAAGCTACATAGTTGGAAAATGTATTAGGATTCTTGCTTATCCTTGTGGAGCCTTCATGAGCTCCATATCCTTATTCTTCTTGTATAATTTCTCTTTCCCAAGCAGGATTTCTCTTCCACGATATTTCCATCGTAGGGGATTCTTATGGTTCTGTCATATCATTATCTTCATGTGCTTCATCGTCAAGGAGGAATGTAGCCTCTACATTTCTGGGAGGTGCATCTTCCTCATAAACTTCTTCATGTTGACATTTTCTGGATCTCTTGAGAGCTGCTTCTTCATTGAATGTTACATCTCTGCTGATTTCCATGTGATGGAATCCAGGAATGTAAATTCTGAACACCTTGGATACTTCACAGTATCCAACAAATATTCCCTTCTTTCTGGAAGGGACCAACTTGGTTCTTTTCTCTTTTGGTATATGAACATATACTGGACAACCAAATATCTTGAGGTGACTTACCTCGGGATTCTTTCCCGTGAACATCTCTTCTGGAGTCTTGAATCCAAGAGAAATGTGAGATATTATATTTTGTACATACACAACAGTTCTTGTTGCTTCTGCCCATAGATGCATTAGAATATCTTGATCATATATCATTGTCTTCACTACCTCCATGATAGTTCCATTCTTTCTTTCAACAACACCATTTTGTTGAGGATTGTAGGGAGTAGTTAGTTCCCTCTTGATTCCATCATATTTGCAAAAGGCTTAAAACTCTTTTGAAGTATATTCTCCACCATTGTCTAATCGAAGTGTCTTTATCCTGTTGTCTGACATATTCTCTATCAAGGCTTTGAATTCCTTTAATTTCTCAAACACCTCGTTCTTTGCTTTCAAGAAGTATATCCGTGTCTTTCTTGAATAGTCATCAATAAATGTAGTATAATACTCAAAACCACTCAAAGATGTGGAGGACATTGGACCACACACATCTGAATCAATCAATTCCAACGTACCTTTAGTTTTTGTTTCACTCTTCGGAAATGGATTCTTGATATTGTTCCCTTTCGCACATCCTTTGAAAATGACTTCAAGGTTGATCTTCAAGTCTAGTAATCCTGTCACTACTCTGTTCATATGAGGTAGTGCTTAGTAATTGATGTGGGAAATCCTTCTATGCCACAGTTCACTAGGGTTAGTGGACTCATGAACAAGGGTTGTTTTTGAATGTCCCTTGAATTTATACAAGCCTCCTTCTTCACTGATGACAACTGCATCTTTAATTGTCCTTCCTTTGGGCCACATGAGTACTTGGCCATCTATGAATGCAAATATGAATCCTTTCTTATCTAAAGCTGAGATAGAAAGTAAATTCTTCTTTAAACCTGGTACATATAAGACTTCCTTCATCTTTAGGGGATTCCCTGAATCAAGCTTGTAGCTTGCTTCACCGATTCCTTTGATTGGATTATAGTATATACTCTTCTACATCGTCTTCTCTTGCTTTCTTTCTTGGAGGTCCTTCCTCTTCTTCTGCATCATCCTCATCTTCAGGTAGATGTGCATGATGTCTTTTGTTGTTGTTGTTACTCTTCTTGTATTCTTGTCTCTTTAAAGGACAATTTTCGGCAATCTGTCCTATCTTGTCACAATTAAAACATTGAAAGCTAGAGTAGTCCTTATTGGAGAGACTTTCTTTTGTTTTCTGGAACCTTCTGGGAGGTTGAGACTCCTTGTGGTTTCCCTTCTTGAAGTTGGGTTGACTTATTCTTCTCTTTGTATGGGTGGATAGGGATTGATCATCCTCCTTTAGTAGGGCTTCTCTATTTGCCACTCTAGTCTCCTCTTGAATACAATATTCCCATACAACATCAAACTTCATGCTTTCCTTCCCGGCACACATCATCTGGATGAATGACTCCCAGGGTCTAGTGAGACCATTGAGAGCAGTCATAACCAATTCATCTTCATTAAGTTTGTCTCAAATGGCTTCTAGTTGTTCCTTGAACTGGGAGACCCTTGTGAAGTAGTCCTGGATGGATTCTCCATGACTCATCTTGGTGCTCTTCAATTGAGCTCTTAGATTCATCTTTTTGTTGATGTTTCTTCCTTCATACATTCTGGATAGGGAATCATACATTTATTTTGGAGTCTTCTTGGATGTCACTTGAGAGATCAAGTGATCCTTGATGGAATCAGCAATAACCCTTTGTGACCTACTCAGATCCTTTCGGTGCTTATCTTGAGATTCAACCTCTTCAGGTTCTGCAACTTTATCCTTGATATATTTCTCAAGACCATTCTCCTTGAGAATGAGACCAATTCTGTATTTCCATTCTCTGTAATTCTCTATTCCTTCTAGCTTATCCTCAAGCTTGGTGCTTAGGGCCATCTTGTCAGGAGATCACTGAAAAATGAAATTCTGGGGAATGAGAAATTGAACATACCAGGAGATGTGCTTGATTGAGGTGAGTTGACTGGTGTGCTTGGTTTCTGGAGATCTCAAGTCTTCACCTTTCAAAAGGCTGACTTGCGATATTCAACACTGCAGCTTCTAGCAGTTTTATGGTTCACTAGATCTACAGTTTTTCTAGTGTAGTTTCAAACTATGGTTTAAATTTCTAAGAGATTTTCTCGTCCAAAAAATTTGATCCTGGGCTCAGAAGATGCACTCTAGGAGGGCACAACTTTCCATGCACTCAGTTCTTCAAAACTCAAAATTTTATCGAAACCCCAATTTCTTGTCGATGAGAGAGAGAGGGATTTTTTACCTTGTGAAAGTTGTCCTATTTAGGGTAGCTCTGATACCATGTTAGGATTCCATATTCTAAGATAGATTATCAGCATTCAATTTCAATTCCATAACAAAAGTGTATAGACAGGATCACTGAAAGAAACAATATCACAAGATCAACACAGATTTACCCTCGGAAAACCCTACTGGGAAACACCTAGCAAAAGCTTCCTCAATATAGACGATCAAAAGATAAAAGATAAAACCTTAGACTGATTCTTCTCCTCCTTTCAGCTACAACTATCTCTCTCTCTCTTATGTGCTGCACAAGTGAGTGTGAGTGTGTAGAAATGTGGAGAGCCTCACTTCTATTTATATTCTTTTGTTCTCTTGATTTTCCACTCAACAAGTCTGCCCCACTAAAACTGACTGGGTCGATTTCTCTAGGAAGACTCTAACAACTTAATATTATATTAATTAGGGTTCTAATGACCCGAATTACAACGAAGGGAATTTCCTCATGACTCTTAGTAATTCTCCTGATATGATCATCGGGGTATAATGAAATACAAATGATTCTCCCAATAGGAACATCGGGGATAACAAGTAAATACACTTCAAAGTTACAATAATTCAACACCTAGGAAAAAGTTTGCATACTTTTGTGAAAGGATTGGAGTAGCAGAGAATGTTTCCCTCGCTAAGAGGGAAGGTTTATTTAACTAGTACTTTCTCTTGGACACTCAGACATAGAGTGGGGAGATTATTCCCATGATTGTTTCCCTCTCTAAGAGGGAAGGTTGATTTTACTAGTAATTTCTCTCAGACACTTTGAGATAGAGTGGGGAGATTAGTCCAATGATTGTTCCTCTCTCTAAGAGGGAAGGTTGATTCTCTGCATTCTCCCCAACACTTGGTAAAGGAGTGGGGAGATCTCTTGGAAACCCTGAGAAAGGGTGGAGATGCCACTGCATTCTCAGACACTCTATGAAGGAGTGGGGATATATATCGGACATCCTGAGAAGGGGTGGAGATGCCACTGCATTATCATAGACACTCTATGAAAGAGTGGGGATATCTATCAGACACCCTGAGAATGGGTGGAGAGGCCACTACATTCTCTCGAACTCTCTATGAAGGAGTGGGGAGATCTTTCGTACACCCTCTGAAGGGGTGGAGAGGCCAACACATTCTCCCGGACACTTTGAGAAGGAGTGGAGAGATCTCTCAGAAATCATGTGAAGGGATGGAGAGATTTAATGCATTCTCCTAGACACTTTGTGAAAGAGTTGGTAGATCTCTTGGATACCCTGTGAAGGGGTTAAGAGGCTGGTGCATACTAGTGTATGTTATATGTAGGCTCCCCGATGGAATGGATTGAGTTGGTGCATGGTTGACTTCCTGATGTTTGGGTGAGTTTTTGACTCGATAAACAAAGTTGAGTTGTTGCATGTAGGCTATTTGATGTGCTAGATTGAGCTAGTGCATGTGTACTCCCCGATGGACTGTGTTGAGTTGTTGACTCCTCAATGCACAGAGTTGAGTTGCATGTAGGATCCCCAATGGACTGGGTTGGGCTAATACATGTAGAATCCTCAATGGAATGGGTTGAGTTGTTGACACTTCTCAATGGATTGAGATTGTGTTGGAAGAACTTCGTTATAATATAGATATGTTCAATACAATTGTGATGTACAAATGATATCCAGATGTGTTCTAGTATGATGATGGCTCCTCTACTAAGAGGGAGTGTTGATGTAGTAGTTGCGTGAGGCATCCTCTCCAAGTTGGCCTCAACAAAACATGAAAATAATACTTATTGTGCACACTTAAAAACAAGTCAGCCCCACTTGAAAAGTAAAATTGTCAACATGATAAAGTATAAATAGAAGGCACCCTCACTCATTCTCAACAAGGAATCAAGCAAGTTCTCTCAACTCAAGAGATAAGTTCGCTACAATTGCAAGAAGACTTTACGGGGTTTGCTATCTTGGAGGAGTTTCTACTTTATTTTTTGGATCTTATCTTTCTGTTATTTGTGACTACTATGTATCTAGATGTACACTACTCTTTGAACTGATTATCTCTATTAGAAGGTTGCTAGGTTTTCTCCCTTTGTGGTTTCCTAGATCAAAATCTATGTCTATTGTTTATGTGCTTAGTTATTCTTTGAGTGACCCTACTTTATATTTTGTTGCATATAATATTGGAATTATAATGATATCTATAAAAAAAAACTAACATTACCCCTCTTTCAACAAGGGGTGAATGTTGAACTATTGTTACCTAGATGAGATATGTGGTTGCACTACAAATTAATGGTTAGATATTCTTCCAACAACATTACATGGTCCATTTTCCTTGATATCCCTATCCAAAGACAAAGCATCACCCCCTAGTGTTGTGATATATCTAGCCCTCGTATTTGTTTAGCATGTTTTTTGGCACAATAATATGTTAGCATGAGATATTACATATATGCTTTCATAGTAACTCATATATTTAAATTGTTACTTGTATTTAGTCTGACCTTGGTGTTCTTCGTGTTACTCTTCTTACTTAATAAGTGATTTATCATGATGTTGTTATGAATATTGGTGAACTAAGTCATGTGATTTCATTCATTCCATAAAATTTTACCTAACTATTTTCATTCTGCTAAGCCAATTCACCCATCCCCTTCATTTTCTCATTTGTGAATGATCTATTATTAGTACTGACATATGGTTTCATTACTATTCCAATGTATAACATTTTTGGGTTTTTCCAATTTCATTTTAATGAGGTTATTGGCAATGGTGTTTTTTTTCAATAAATTTGCACCGAAATATATGTTTTCCATACCATTTGAGGCCTTGAGAAGAGCATTCATCTTCATTTGATCTAGTGAGTAGTTGCACACCACATTGATTTTCTCATGAGCTCAATGAACATACTATTGATTCCTCTCTTGTAAATGGGTACCTAACATACCCTTGTTTATCAAGACCCATATCAAGGATTGTTGTCCATGATGGCTATTTATGGTACCTCTTGTTTTGCACCTTTGAGTAGTGGATTCAATGCCACTTGTGCAGATAGTATCATAAAGGTAACCAAGCATTTGTCTCCCTGTACTATATTATTGTTGGAATATAATCCGTCGGGATTATATTTTGTAAATAAATAAAGAAAACTGAATAGTTATGTAGGAAGCCGAAAAGGCTAGGCGGAAGATGAAACACAACCGTCATATGAATTGTATAAATATATGCATTAGCAAGGGAATAATATTGAATTGGGAGTTATTACCTATCAGTGGTATCAGAGCACCACCTGCCATAACTCCTGGCTGCATTTCAGTCCTGGCATTCTGCCAAATTCGTTTCAGGCTGCTTGCTCCGTCAGTCTGCCAGTCGCATGCATTGTATGCGTTATTCTCTTCCAGACCTGCGCTAAGGAATGAGAATACTGTTGCGATTTGAGATCGTCAAGTATTGTGCATGGGTTGGGCTCTCTTCATAGGTGTAAACCCTAATTCTTGGTATACCTAACCCTAATTCTTGGTATTCTGCATCACCGCTTCATTTTGCATAGACATTTGAATTATTCTCTGCTAGAATGATTGAACCTACCTAACCCTAATCCCGCGAGCGTTGTGTATCTACTGCTATGAGTACGCACTCCATGTACAGACTTGGATGTTGCGGTCTGTAGTCCATATCGTCTGCATATCCACAGTCTCTTCTAAATTCGTTGGATGTTGCGGTCTGGAGTCTAGGAGCTTTGATTCTTCCTGATTTTCCCGACGATATTAGCAAATACTGCATGCCCGTATCATGGAAAGGAAAGCTCTATAAAAGTGAATCTCAATGCGCGTTCACAGAGCAATGTTGATTCTCTTGTTTTACTGCACTTTGAATTTGAGAGGAACATGTGCGTGGACAGATTTTCTTCACCTGTATATCGTCTGCATGATGAGAGTGAAAGTATTGTTGCTATGAATCCTTTGAATCCCGGTGACTGAAGACCGTTCACACCTTTGAGTGGAACTGCGTGGACTCTATCTGCAGAGCGTGGGCTCTTCTAATTGAGCGTGGACTGCATTTCTTTGAGAGTTGTGCCTCTCCCTCACAAACAATGAATCTGTGGAAGACTATGCTTGAAATGGATGTAAAGCATTTGCAATGGCTGAGAGAACTCGTTGAAGATTGATGCTCTCATACATTTGGGTGGAGAAACTTCAACTAGATTGTGAAGCGTGCTGTTGAAGGCTGCGTTGAAGACTGAAGTCACATTGAAGGATGCGAATTCCATGTGAGCGTGGAGTGATTAAATATTCACGCCATTAAGTGGAGACCGTGAAGACTGCGGCCTATTGCTTCTACGTGAATGCATAGTGTACTTTGCAGATAAGTCAAGTCTTAAACCAAAGGGAATGGGCACCATTCGACTGAAGATGCCTGGATTCCCTGATTTCTTGTTGAAGAATGTTCTTTATCTTCCAGAGTTGCAGAGAAGCTTGCTGTCCTTGGTGGAGATTCGATAGCGAGGCCATTCCATCCACATGTTTGATGGAATCATTGAAATAAGAAATTCCTCTAACAACCAAGTCATCATGACTGGATACAAATATGGGAAGCTGCTGAAGCTCAAGGGTTCATCTGCAAGAGTTCAGAACTATGCCTACCTCTCTCAGCATGGAGAAGGTAATTTGTCATCTAGTTCATTATGGCATGCAAGATTTGGTCATCTAAATTATAACAGTCTTCGTTTGTTGAGAAAGAATGGTGTATTTGGTTTTCCCACCATTCCCAAAGATAAGAGCAAATGTGATGCTTGTATATTAGGGAAACAGAGTAAGCTTCCTTTCCATGAATCTAATTTCAGAGCAAGTAGGAAATTAGAATTAGTGCATTCTGATTGATGTGGCCCAATGCCAACTCCTTCTGCAAATGGGAATAAGTGTTTTATGACATTTGTTGATGACTACTCAAGAATGTGCTGGATTTACTGTTTAAAGACAAAATCAGAAGCATTTCAAACATTCAAAGACTTTCATGCATTGATAGAAAAACAAGCACAATAAAAAATTGGTACACTTCATACTGATAATGGGAAAGAATACACTTCAAATGCTTTTGAAGATTATCTTCGCCAACATGGAATTGCACATTAGACTACAGTTCCCTACAATCCTCAACAAAACGGTGTAGCAGAAAGAATGAATAGAACCATAATGAATATGGTTCACTCAATGATGTTTTTCAAGAATGTAAAACTAATGTTTTGGGGTGATGCAGTAAAATGTGCAGCCTATTTGAGAAACAGAAGTCCCTCAAATGCTCTTGATAACAAGACTCCACATGAAATGTGGTTTGGCCATATCCCTTCAGTCAGGCATCTAAGGGTCTT
>LPNX010896411.1:223955-300052 GCA_001517045.1 Pseudotsuga menziesii | reverse complement strand
CCAAACACATCAACACAAAGTATCATTTGATTCGAAATCATGTAGAGGCCAAGACAGTCCATCTTCGACATTGTTCCACAAATGATCAAATTGCAGACATCTTCACCAAAGCACTTGGACGAGAAAATTTTGAAAGATTCAGAAACATGCTCGGACTTACAAACACCCCTTCGGATTAAGAGGGGGATTGTTGGAATATAATCCGTCGGGATTATATTTTGTAAATAAATAAAGAAAACTGAATAGTTATGTAGGAAGCCGAAAAGGATGGGCGGAAGATGAAACACAACCGTCATATAAATTGTATAAATATATGCATTAGCAAGGGAATAATATTGAATCAGGAGTTATTACCTATCAATTGTTTTGTAGTGTCTTGGAGCTCGCCACATTGGAGTGTTTCTTGCTTAGTTTGTTTTGCATGTTTTCCACTTTTAACTCGTATTCCATATTTACTCCATCATTTGTGACATCCATTTCCATCGTTTTTTTCACTAAGTGCTGTTGGTGGGAGGTTGGTGGTATGCAATGGTTCCTTTGGTGATTTTTTACTCATCATGTTCAATCGAGATCAAGCATCTTCAAAGTGAGCCTTGTACACAACACTGATTCCTATATTAACTTAGCGGTTGCAACGACTAACAACCCATGCACTCCGGTGAGATGGATAGATCATGAATAAATCTCATACTACAACAACAAAACAATATATTGAAAATGAGATATAGAATTACATGAGAAGGATTCCATTTATAGCAACGGAAGAGGGCCAATTGTAGCTAAGAACAATTGGGCATATAAAATGCCTATGTAAGATTTTATCTCACATGCGTTGGATGTGTTGGAAAAATAACACCAACAAAATCAAAGTCAAAAGAGTTTTGTACCCTAAGAAAAAAGTGTGAATACATTAATACAAAGAAAAATATCATGGTAGATGCTCCCCATCGTAAAAGCCATGTTCCTTCATTCTAGATTGTCTAAGACAAATCTAAAGCAAAAAAGGGACTAAGCCAATGAAAGGGATAAGCAAAATTGCAATTGAAAAAGGCACCAAAGTCAAAGAAATAAAGAAAATAAAAAGAGATCACAATAAGAAGGTGCGAGGATGGATGGCCTATGACAACACTTTCTAGGCATACATATGGAAGAAAAATAAACTAAAAAATTATAACTCTTGAAAGTTAATGATAAACCTAATACTTGTTTGTGAATGGATTTCTAGATATAAATTGTGTACAAATTTATGAAATCAACATTTTGAGTGGACACTCCACCCATCTTCAAGGAAACCACTTGAAGCTTGAGAATGACAAGAGACAGTGAGCCTCAATAAGTATTAAATAATCAAAATTGCTAGATGTTATTGATGAAAAGAAATTTGGTCACTGGTCAAAACAGTATAAAATATAATTATTATGTCCTCGACAGAGGATTTATATGCATTGCTCAGGCCCTATTATTTTTCCCTATTTTCCTTGCCTACATTTATATTCTTTTTGCATGGTTTTCCATGCTTTTCAGTGTTTTCTTGTCTATACCAACGACGGGTTTTATTGCGCATTAATAGGGGTTTTGTAAATAAAATACTTTAAAAGATATTTGATTGGGAAAGGATAGGGTGACATCACCCTCATTTTTCCATTCCTAGGAGGGGGTGGTGGGGCGACATCATAGAGTTCTTAATGTTTGAATGCTTGAATCTATTTTTTTATTTTTATTTTTAAATTAGCGGTTACTCCGTACGTTGTGTTTTTTGTGCATTTAACATGTTTTTTGGAAATGAGAGGATTTACATAAATATTTCATGGGCGAGGGTGGGGTGACACTGTCCTTGATTTTCCCTTCCTGGGAGAGGGTGATGGGGAAATATCATGCAATTTTAATGCTTCTGGTCTTGGTTGCTTGAGAATGTTTAATGGTTGTTCTTGACGTTGTGGTTTTTGCAGGGTTTGATTGTCATTCATTTATGATTTATTTATTTCACATGGGTGCAGTGAGCGTGCTTGGTTTTTTGCTTTGTTCCTAAATGGGGTTTCTCCATGCTAGGGAGAGGGTTGATTATTCTTTTGGAAAGAGTCGTGTTCTGTATTGTCTGTTTTTTCTCATTGGACCGTGTTTTTTTTCCCTTCTGAGAGTTTATATTTCATGCTTGTTTTCAGGGTTGGGCTGGTGGTTTTATCTCTTTGTTTGTTGTTGTTGGAGAAAGAAGCATTGAAAAAATAAGGTTGTTGGTTCGTGGTTGTTTTGTGGATATTGTGTTGTGGTTTCCCTTGTTGCTGACCAAGGTTTCTCCTTGCCAGGGTGAGGGTTCATTGTTCTTTTATTTTAACAAGTGTCATGTTTTGCATTATTTGTTTTCGCTCATTGGACCATGTTTTTCTGTTGTTGTGAGGATTAATATTCGACGTTGGTTTTTAGGTTTAGGTTGGCAGTTTTATCTTTTTGTTTGTTGTTTTGGGAGAAAGAAGTGTTGGAAAAATCGTGTTACTAGTTCGTTGTGGACATGTGTGGATATCGTTGTATTCCTTTGGTTGTTCACATATCGGATATGTCCACTTGGCCCTTTTCCTTCACTTTAGATTTTTATTTAAGAATTATGGATTCAAATTTTCTGTGTTTTTTTTCAAGGCTGCATGTTTTCTTGCTATTATTCGTGAGGTTTACTTCTATTTGTGGGTTTTATGTTTGTACATTTGGTGTCACTAGTACAAAATGAGAAATAAATGACTAAAAATATGACCAACATTCATATATAAATGACCACTTTTGATGTGGCGACCACTGGTGGAAAATTAGCTGTCATTGTTCACGCAACCAAACAAATTGTCATATTTAACCTGTTCATTTATAACTTATATTGTGGTAATATATTTTGGTCATATATTTGGTAATTAATTGTCACAATTAATGACCAAATTAACGACCAAATATATGACCACGGGATAAGCCATAAACGACCAAGCTAAATATGATCACATTTTTTGTTACGTGATCAGCAACCGTTAATTTTCCACTAGTGGTTTCCATCTGATCGTTTATGTGTGATTTTTTTGTCATTTTTTGGTTACTTATCTCTCATTTTTATAGTGGTCATTTATCTCTTTTTCTTCGTTTGTTGTCATTTTATATATATAGGGCACGAAGGAATCGAATCACCAACCTCCTACATGTAAGGAATGCACTTTTCCATTGAGCTAACACCCTTAAATAAAATATATTGTATCAATTTACATCAATGATCTAAGAATGTGCAACTTCTAAATTTCTTGGGGAAACACTGGCTCTACTAGCACAATAGAGTCAATGAAGTTTTCCCACAGTAAGGAATAAACAATCATACAACTGGTTGTTACTAGTAGTTGGCTTAATTATGTCTATTTCAATACATGAGACCAAAATACTACTTGATACAAATATAAAATACCTTGTTACAACTTCCATTGATATTCCCCAAAGTCTAATGCAAGAAAAAAAAATTGTACTACACAAATAGGAAACAAGCTCACTAGGTGAGTTATAGATTTATAGTTATAATGTCTAAATAAGGTCACTAGGTCCTATGAGTGACAACCAATAATATCTACTACTTACTTTTTACAAAACAAAACAAAATCATTACACTAAATAGAATACAATGGGAAAAATAATGCATATATATACAATCCATCATTTGTATCCCACCACTTATCGTTTCCCCCTATAAGTTGGAACCTCATAATGGAACCTAGAATCAAGGTATTATAAAGATAAATACTCAGCAAATGCCCAAACTTGTCATGTTATTCATAATATGAACACACATAAAAGATCGTGAATGTCCAACACTAATAATTAGACTTATTATCTCTCTACCTTAGGGATAACCTACATGCAAATAACTATGCATAATGCTTTGACAGTGCTACACTAAGACATCAGAAGCACTGCATCTCACTTTCAAAGAAACTAGGAGGTAGGAGCAACTTACCAGTTCCCAATTCTCCATCCACATATAAAACCCTAGTTCATGTCAAATCCATAATGAACTTAGCCTTGATCACACCTCTTTCTCCATAACTGATTTATCAAGTTCCCGTATTATTTAGTTTGTGTCTTTCCTTCAAGCAACATCTAAACCAATGTGAATTATAGAGCATACAAAAATGTACTAAGAATTAAAATATTTTTTATAATCACTGACTGGATGCTTAAAAGGTACTAACTTTCTTATAAGCATTCAACTAACCTCTACTCGAGTATCAATTTGTTAGTGGTATTTATAATATATTGTGGAGAAAGATGTAAGTGGATCACTTTCGTAAGAGAATAACATGTGGGCTTTGTGCTAATAATTCTCGGATCATGCTCTGCACTATTTAACAACTTATAATGCATCACATATTGTTTAGTGGAACACATCCAATCAATACTTGTTAATTTAAAATTGCAAAAATATGGAACACAAAATAATTGGGAATCATTCAACATTATGCACTTTACAGAAGCATCAAGTATTCCATTAATTATTGAAACTTGAAAAATAATTTCCTTTTGAGTTCAAAATAGAAAAGAAGAAACAAAAAATCATTCTACCTTGTTTGTGTAATTAGCAGAGAGAATTGTTCTGAATTGGATGAAAATGAGAACTTCCCTAATGAGCAGAGAGATTTGTTATGAATAGGATGAAGATGAATCTGTAATGGTATTTTAGTTGTCATTTTACCTAGCTTATAACTGTTGAGATTAATTTTTCCTTGGGTCCATTAAGGCAAAAATCTAGAAAGTCACACCTTAAACAAATTCAAAGTTCCAACAAATGTCAGATATAAGAAAATGCATCCTAACCAACCAACTGAAGTATTGGGTAGCCATCAATCACAAGAATGTTGATTGCAACAATTTTCAAATTCAACTAATAACATGCATAAGATGAAAAATCTTGGTAACAGTAAAAAATAAATAAATAAAAATCAAGCAAGAGTTATTATAGAATGAAAACAACAATGAAAAACAAAAGAAGATATAGTTCAAACTTGTCCCCGAAACCAATGCTTTTAAAGGACAACATTTCTTTTGAGTAAGAAATTCAGGACTCCCGTGAATGCTTTCACTGTAAATACTCCAAAATCTATAGAACAATACCACAATCTAGAGTTCATACTTTTGCATTCTGAAATATGATTCACATACATCCATAAGTTACTAGAGGTTTACCTTGATGACTCAATAGCCTACAACCTATTACAGTATAATTTAGCACTGCTCATATTGATGTTTAAGAAATGCAGGCAACTGGAATTTTCCCTTGATTTGAAGAAGTTTTCTTGTTTAACTTTGTCTACTTATTCTTTATCAGTTTTAACTTTTTGATTTGGCTCTGAATATTACTACTTCATTTTTTCTTGTTTTTGAGTATCTTCAAATTTGATCTTAAATTTTTTTCAATTCCACTCTAGTGAATTAGTGAGCTAACACGCTTATGGAAGGTGGAGCTTGGGGGGTGTCAAATGGAATATGTATAATAAACAAAGAAAGCCTCCAAAATGGACTTGGAAATTAGCTAAGTCGACCTGTTGTCTAAAGGGTGTAGCACCATGATGATATCATGAATTCTCATCGTTGCATTTTGATAGGTTGAGAAGAGAAAACCCCACAAAAGAGATAGTCCAAGGATAAAAAAAAGGCCACTTACAGATATAATACCCATCAAATACTCAACATATTGGAGTGCTCTCTCTCCTCTCTGAATCCTTATAATAAACATCAAATTATGAATCTCGATCTCAAACATGTAGGGATGCTGCTAGCTGAGATGCTGCTAGTAGCTGCATGCAATGATGTGTTGGGGAACCTCATGAAGTGTGCATTCACCTTGATCATGGGATTAACACCTCCTCTATCTAATTGTTAAATTAAATTGACATACTCATGCATTTATGAATAATTCTATGCGTCATCCTTCGAATTATTATTGGCTAGAGCTTTAGTGAAGTGGTTGTCACAAGTTCTGTAATTTGTTGTATATTTTCCCAATGCACATAGTCCATAATTTTATTTTTCTTTACTAGATGGTATTCTTTTTTCTGTAGGAGTTGGTCTGCAATCATCCCAACTATACAACATGACAAAATCAATTGTCAATACAATCATATGAGATGAACTCAAACTTGGATGAAACTGCTTAAACCACTTCGTCGACTCAAAATTACAAAAAAAATTGGAAACACATAACCTTACCTTTAAAACAAAATTAATTGTTTTTATAGAGTTATTATTGTTGATGTTAATATGCACATAGGTCTTTTCATTCTAATTATAGTTCCATCACAAAAAAGATACTAATGAAAAAAAACAATTGAGACAAACAAACATCATGACTAGATATTCAATTCACATTAGCCTATTATCACGAATCTTGTAGTTTCCCCATAGGGTGATCCTATCTAGGATGGCAGAGGAAAGGAAACTAAACTCCCGACCTATGATATCCAATACCTTTGAAAGAACTCATATGTCACGCTAGTCAAGGGTACTGACACTTCGAACTTGGTGAAAGTACTAAGTCAAGGGAGCGTCCATATAACCAGCATCCCTAAAATTAAGGAAGGAAAGTAGATAGTACATGGAAACTTGATTAAATATATTAGTATTATGTTTAATTAGAGTTTTGTACCATTACTAAGATATTATGAGTGTCTGAGTGAAAAGCCTCAATTTACCCTAGGGTTTTTATCATGGAAATTGAATCTAGGGGTAAATGGTGAAATTAAGTGAAATTAGACACTCTGATTGATTGCTAGGTGTAAGATAAGGTGATTAGAGGTGAAACTAACAATACCTAGTTTGTGGATCTAAAAATACCCACTCCTCCCAAGGAGGGCATCTTCACTTAAGAAGTAGACCAGTGTGTTAGGTGGAAAAATGGAGGCCGATGATCGTGAAAATTTAGACTTAGGGGTTTTATGATTATTCCAAAGTGGGTTTTAAGTTTTATACTTTTCCACAAACTAGAACCTACGAATCTAAGAAATGAGGGTTTTAAATGAGGGTTTGATGAAAGGAAATGCAACCCTAATTAAACACTGAGAAAAATGATAGATCTTACCTGGGAGAAATACTTGATGTTTCCGAGGATGGATGCCGAAGTGATAAAGCAATGATGAAAATCTATCTTTGTTGAAATTTCCCAAGGAAGCCAAATGCACCCTCTCTCCTGCCAAACTAAGTAATAAAAATGAGAACGGAAAGAAAAACGACAAATACTAACAAGAAGTGAAAAGATGAGTAAGAAATCATAAGACAATAATACTCCCTGTAGCCACCAATCCGCAAATAAGAGCAAGATGGACGTCTCGCACATGTGCGTTCCTCTCCAAATCGACTTCTCTGCTAGAAAAATAAAATGGATCCAAAAAAATATGCCACAGATTCACCAATAATCTCCAATGTAAATGAGAAATAATGTCTCTCAATCACAAAGAACATTCTTCAATCATCCACAAAAGACAAGAAATCCCAAAAAAAATTGTCTATTATTCTTCAAGAGTCAATGGTTCCAAATTTGTCGATGGGATACAATGAGGAGGGTCTCTTCTTTATATAGATTTTGAGAGACACAAACCCTAACTTACTTTTTCATCCAACAATTGAGATTAAGACATCATAGATGGTGGAGATCACTTTTACGTGGATTAGTACATGGATCAACATTACTAAGTCAAGAGGGGGGAAAATGACCTCATAAATCCCATTTTTACAACATTATAAATCATTATTTTTACAACATTATAAATCATTATAAAGATACAACTCGATTTACACACTTTTATTTTGGCCATTTTGACCAATTTCTCCCTATGGGGGACGTCCTCCCTAAGAGGGCCAAAATAATAACTGGAAGCATGAAAATGGATGAAAATTGTGTAGAAGTGTTCGCATAGCCAGAATAAATAATCAAGAGAAATTATCTTGCCATTTCCTTGACCACACATGCCAAATCAATTTCTTTAGTGATTTCTTAGTTCATTTTTTTTGTGGTAAATCCTATGAAAATAATAATAATCACCATAGCTCCATTCAGGTTGAGAACTAGGGAAAACATACTGCACATAGGTGTATGGAGTCATAGTAGAATGGTACAAGTGACTACTCATACTCCCCTGAACACTGTAGTGCTCTAGGAGAACCAAAACCACTGCAATAATAATATAATTTAACCAATAATAAAGTGATAATTATCACTGCTCATGCAATATGAGGCAAAACTCTGAAAACTGAAACTGCGGTATTAGTCTTGGGCATGTCTAGAGTAAATATAAGCATCCTCAAATTTTTAGCCACTGCCTTGAGAACCGTGTTTGACTTGATCAAATGAGTTGACTAGGTCAAAATACCCAAACTGAAGGTGAGGTGCTGAAATGAGCTGAACCTGCAAGAATCCAAGGTAAGAACTACTCCAAGATATATATTAAACCCAAATTAATTCATGGCATTGATAATCATGGTGACAATAATAATAAGAACTAGTAAGATATACTCGTGTCTTTGAAAAATCATTGAATCTTCTGGAAGTCTATTTTATATTCTATACTTACAAAGTTTAAATAATTTTCTAGTGCTGGGCGAGGATGGAAATCAAGGCTAAGTAAATGGGGATGACCTCTAGTTGTTTTTTCACCATGTGATTTCTCCGAATGATGATTACTACACTCAACCAAAATGGCATATGCATGACATATAACAATAGGGGATGGTGGTGTCTCACAAATGGATAAATTACTTGGGCTTGTTTCCTTCAAGCTCTAGCAAGTTTCCATACAACAAATTTAACAATGTGGAACACTAGTCAACCTTCAAAGAAAGGTGCCTTAGCCTTCTGGGATTCCAGAAAATGAAAAAGACAAATCCTTTGTAGGTTAGTCTCACCCTGTTTCCCTGTAGGGACAAATGAGACGAACATTATACAAGGAATGAGTGCTCATCCTTTGACCATTGAATTTTTCAAACAACCTTTAATTTCACATAAGATAATAGCCGACTTCCAAGGAAGGTTCCATGCAAATCCTTCTGGCCTCCAGTAAACGACTAAGGCCTAGCCCCACTCCAAGCAAGCATCCATAACCCGACGGGTTTGCCTCACCCTGTTACCCTTGTGGGGCGTAAATGAGCCTAACATTATACAAGGAATGAGTGCTCATCCTTTGGCCACTAACTATTTTATAACATTCACACTTTGCATCATTTAGATATGCGTTCTGATGCTTTAGTGCCTAAAGAAATTGTTGGATGGATAACTTGTTTTGAGAACTAAAGGAAAACCATTCGGTGAACTTAGCCACACCGACCAAGCCACATACTTCATATCTAGAGACACATAACAACATGGAGTCTATCATGCACAAGGGTCAAGATGGGGAAGACATTTAATCTCACAAGTCTCAACCAACATAGGTCATGGAAGAAAAACAATTATGGATGAACTGGATGGATGGGGACAAATGATACATGTAACCAACATAACACTAAGGTTTAAAATGTGTGTAAAGCATGGAATAAGAAATAGTATCCAACATTACACTCTTTAATTATTGGCAACACAGGTTCAAGCATTAATACATAAGTAATATAAGAATAGGCCACCATGATCATCCTAACAAAACAAGCTTAGGTGTTTAACATACATCAAAGAGAAAAATCCAAACAAAGAGCCATATACTTAATCTCACCATATACATGTCTTTATCTGATATGTCCATCTGTAACTGTGTGTACCATATCTGCTACTATGCTCGAATGAACTAGGTCACCATTGAAATCATCTCAATGGACAAGGAGATCTCAGTCTTGGAAAGGAAATATTCTATAACTACTGTTGAATAAGGTCTTTGAATGGATCATGCTGTAAAATGTGATCTGTGTTGTATCCCCATCAGTATGTCTGGCTCAAAAAAATAAAGAGAAACAATATGGATGCTGCATGTTGCATCTTGGAAGCCTAGCTACAATATATGTAATAACATCTGGCTCCATCTGGGACAAGTGCTCTAAAGGAGAGAGCGCTTGAGAACCTACGAAATATCTGGTCCATAGAACCATTTCAACAACAAAAATACAACACTTCAGGTTTTTGTTTCCTATTCAGGTGTACCTGTTTCTGCGCACATGGAAGCAAGAAATACCATAGCAACATGTATGGGAAAAATATACGCACATAAATAAAAAGGAAAATGCTGAAAATACAATACTGAAAAATCAATTCTACTCTAAATAAATGCAAGGGGCCAGACTTAATGGCCAACAAAAACTCCAAAGACTTAAGAAAAGACTCAAGACACATGCAACACTTAGAAAATAAAAGAATCAACTACTGCTCAAAGGAGCTTATTCAATCCTACCTACCCTACTTTAACTAGTCAGACAAGTGCTAAGTAAAACCGTAGATCCAATGTAACCACATGCTAAAAGGATCAATTAATCTTTCTTTACAATTGGCACAAGAAGTCAAATTACGGATTGGAATTAATTGAGTGAAAACTGAAACCATTCTAACTTGATGCTTAGTATTCATAAAAAAGATTTGGAAAATGTGGAATGAAATCACACCAGGGTTGGACACATTTGTTGTAAACTTCATCCATCAAGATGCTAATAGGATCATAATGTGAGTTAGTTCTTAATGGAAGAAGACAATATGACACATGACTTATCCATTCTAAGCATTCCTTTGTTTTCTCCTCTTCCCAACTAATACATTCAATTCCATTAACTTCAAAAAATATGGACAAACTAGATGGAAACAAATTGTATTGCAGTGAAATTAAAATTGAAATCAAACCCATTCATTGTTCGAAAATGGAGAAAAGATGAAGCTGATCATTATATACCTGATGTATCCACCCATAAGAAAGATTGGTCAACTGAAAAATGTTATTCATCCAAGCAGACGGGAAAAATGCATTTCCTCCAATTATGTGACCATGTTTAGAATTTTGACTGAAAATTTCGAAAGTAACATCTTGATTATAACACAAATCCATACAAGAAGACCCAAAAACTTGGGATGGGAGGGTGGATTGGAAATTTTCTCGGATATGACTTAAAATAATTGATCTCGAAAATTGATGAGAATAAAAAGTTTCAATTCAATTATAGGAATGATTTCAGGATTTGAAGCAAGGTTAGTATCCACACATTGAACCAATACGTCTTGATTAAGGATTGAATGAGAAATTTTATCGATATCATTAGGACAAGGATGTTTTTTATCAGGTTCAATTACACTCATATCATAATTATCATGTGATTGATCTTTTTGTGAGATATGATCAACATCTGAATCAAAATAATCGTTAACCAGACAATGAGGATCTTCGATGGATTCATAGATGAGAGAATCAACTATGGATAGTTCCTGATAGTGATTATTTTTTTCTCCCTCTTTATATATGCCTTCTTCAGGTAATGATGATAAGAGTCTAATACGTTCCCCTTATATATCAATACCAAGTTCATAGTCCTAAAGGGTTGATATTTGTTCATTATCATCATTCTCTCGAGTTGAAAGGTCATTCAAAGGAACATTTGATGTTGGTTCAGGGGAGGAGGAATTAATTTGGTAAGGACAATTGCCGACTATTTCATTATGGTTATCCTGATCATTTTTATCAGATTGATCCTCAACAACAAAATTATTATTTGGTTGTATGGACTTATCAATGTTTTTACCCCATTATTCTCTTAGTAACTTAGTGAACATGTCGTAGATAGTGATGGATCCTGGTGTTAACTGATATAACCAAAAACTGGCATTGCCTCTTAAGGGCTCACCTAAGGCTCGCATACAAACATCTTCATCCTCTGCACCCAGGGATTCCGTATAACACCAAAAAGCATCCAAATGAATTTCAATTGATTCAATTGCATTTGCATAGAAGTGAGGCAACTTTCGATGTATCTATTTGGAATAGGATGAGGTGCTCCATATATTTCAGAGAAATCAAGACAAGATAAAGGTTTCTTTTTAAGATTGGTTGGATTTTCCTTTATCTCCTTGAATTATTGGATGAATAAATTTGATTTCATTGTGATTTATGGGATGGGTTCACTTCTCACGTTGTGCAATTGCTAGCTGAACGAATTTTTGTGTTCACCAATGAATAATATTGTAGGAGAGGTGAGTAAAATTCATGTAGTGATTGTAAATATTTAAACATATAAAATGCAATAAGTGAAATTAGTTTGGATGTGATATGAATTATAAAAGATGTAAATACATTCACAGAAACTGAAGGTAAATTAGATGAACCAAGGTAATCCCCTACCTCTCCGTCAATGGCGCCAAAAATGTTGGAAAAGAGAACAAGAGTAGAGCTTAAAATAAATGTCAAACCAAGGTAGGCCTCTACCTTCCCCAACAACAACACCAAAAATGTTATCATGAATCTTGTAGTTTCCCCGTAGGATTATCCTATCTAATATGGAAGAGAAAAGGCAACTAAAGTCATGACCTATGGTATCCAATACCTCTGAAAGAGCTTAGATGTCACGCTAGTCAAGGATACTGACAATTCAGACTCAGTGAAAGTACTAAGCCCAGGCGGCGTCCCTATATCCAATATCCCTAAAAATAAGGAAGAAAAATGGATAGTCCATGGAAACTTGATTAAATCTCATAGTATTACGTTTAATTAGATTTTTGTACCATTACCAAGAGATTACAAATGTCTGAATGAAAAACCCCAATTTACCTTAGGGTTTTGATCATGGAAATTGAATATAGGGGTAAATGGTGAAATTAAGTGAAATTGGACACACAGATTGATTTCTAGGTGTAATATAAGGTGATTAGAAGTGAAACTAGCAATACACACTTTGCGGATCTAAAAATACCCACTCCTCCCAAGGAGGGCGTCTTTCCCTAAGAAGTAGACCAATATGTTAGGTAGGAAAATAGAGTCTAACGATCGTGAAAATTTATATTGAGGCAATTTATGATTATTCCAAAGTGGGTTTTAAGTTTTAAATCCCACCGCAAACTAGAGCCTACAGATCTAAGAAATGAGGGTTTGATGAAAGGAAAATGCAGCCCCAATTAGATACTGAGAAAAATGATAGATCTTACCTAGGAAAAATGTACCTAATGTTTCCTCAGATGAATGTCAAAGTGATGAATATTATTTCCGTATAGATCAAATGAACCAATGATGACAATCTAGCTTTGTTGAAATTGCTCAAGGAAGCCAAATGCGCCCTCTTTCCTGCCAAACCAAGTAAATAACAATTAGAACGACAAGAAAAAATGGCAAATGCTAACGGGAAGTGAAAATATGAGATAATAAGAAATCATAAGAGAAAAATACTCCCTGTAACCACCAAACCAAAAAGGGGAGCAAGATGGACGTCATCCATCGATGTGCCCCTCTCCAAATTGGCTTCTCTGTCAGACAAATAAAATGGATCCAGAAAAAATATGCCATGGATTCACCAATAATCTCCAATGTAAATGAGAAATAATGTTAGCCAATCAAAAAGAAAATTATTCAATTATCCACAAAAGACAAGAGATCCTAGAAAAAAATCTCTATTATTCTTCAAGAGCCAATGGTGCCAAATTTCTCGACGGGATACAATGAGGGAGGTCTCTTCTTTATATAGATTTTGAGAGACACAAACCCTAACTTAGTTTTTCATCCAACGGTTGATATTAAAACACCATCAACGGTGGAGATCACTTTTACGAGGATCAATACATGGATCAACATGACTAGGTCAAGAGGGGGGCGAATTACCTCACAAATCCCATTTTTACAACATGATAAATCATTATTTTTGCAAATTTGACACTTAGGGTACATGGGGGAGGCATTAGGGGGTTCCCCCATACATATTTCTAAATATACAACTTGATTTAAACACTTTTATTTTGTCCATTTCAACCAATTTCACCATATGGGGGATGTCCTCCCTAAGAGAGCCAAAATAATAATCGGGAGCTTGAAAATGGAGGAAACTAGAGTAGAAGTGTTCGGAGAGCCATAATAAATCATCTGGAGAAATTCTCTTGCCATTTCCTTAACTACACATGCCAAATCGATTTCTTCAGTGCTTTTGTAGTTCATTTTTTTGGTGGTACATCCTTTGAAAATAATAATAATCACCATAAATCCATTCAGGTTGAGAACTAGGGAAACCTGACTGCACATAGGTGTCTGGAGACATAGTAGAATGGTATAAGTGACTAATCATATCCCCTGGAACATTGTGGTGCTCTAGGAGAACCAAAATCACTGCAATAATAATATAATCTGAGCAATAATAAAATGATAATAATCATTGATCATGCGATATAAGGACAAACTCTGAAAACTGAAACCACAGTATTGGTCTTGGGCATGTCTAGAGTAAATATAAGCACTGCAAAATTTTTAGCCACTTCCTTGGGAACCAATATTTGACTTGGTCAACTAAGTTGACTAGGTCAAAATACCCAAACTAAAGGTGAGATGCTGAAATGAGCTGAACCTACAGTAATCCAAGGTAAGAACTGCTCCAAGATGTATATTAAAACCCAACTTAAATCATGTCATTCAAAATCATGGTGAAAATAATAATAATAACTAGTAAGATATACCTGTGTGTTTGAAAAATCTTTGAATCTTTTGGAAGTCTCTTGTATATGCCATACTTACAAAGTTTAAACAATTTGCTAGTGTTGGGTGAGGATGGAAATCAAGGCTAAGTAAAGGGTGATGACCCCTAATTGGTTTTGACCATGTGATCTCTCTGAATGATGACAAATACACTCAAGCAAAATGAAATATGCATGACATATAACAATAGGGGTTGGTGGTGTCTCACAAATGGATAAAGTACTTGGGCTTGTTTCCATCAGGCTCTAGCAAGTTTCCATATAAATAATTTAACAATGTGGAACACTATTCAACCTTGAAAGGAAGGTACCCTGGAGGGCCTTCTCGGCTTCTAGAAAATGAAAAAGACAAAACCTTTACAGGCTAGTCTCACCTTATTTCCCTGTAGGGGGAAATGAGCCGAACACTATACAAGGAATGAGTGCTCATCCTTTGACCATTGAATTTTTCAAACAACCTTTAATTTCACATAAGATAATAGCCATCCTCCAAAGACAGGTGCCCTGCAAAGCCTTCTGGGCTCCAGTAAATGACTAAGGCCTACCCCCACTGCTAGTGAGCATCCATAGCCCTGACGAGTTTGCCTCACCCTATTACCCTTGTGGGGGGTAAATGAGCCTAACATTATACAAGAAATGAGTGCTCATCCTTTGGCCACTGATTATTTTATAACATCCACACATTGCATCATTTAGATATAACATTTATGCATTCCGATGCTTTAGTGTCTAAATACATTGTTGGGTGGAGCACTTGTTTTGAGGACTAAAAAAAAACCATTCAGTGAACTTACCCACACTGGCCAAGCCACATACTTATAGCTAGAGACACATAACAACATGGATTCGATCATGCAAAAGGGTCAAGATGGGGAAACTTTTTTTAATCTCACAAGTCTCAATGAACACAGGTCATGGGAGAAAATAAATTAGGGATGAACTGGATGGATGGGGGAAAATGATACGTGGAACCAACATAGCACTAAGGTTTAAAATTTGTGTAAAGCATGGCATAAGAAATAGTCTTCAACATTAGACTCTTTAATCATTCGCAACACAGGTTCACACATTAATACATATGTAATATAAGCACATGTCACCATGATCATCCTAACACAACAAGCTTAGGTGTTTAACATACATCAAAGATAAAAATCCAAACAAGGAGCCATATACTTGATCTCACCATATACCCATCTCTATCTGATATGCCCATCTGTAACTGTGTGTACCATATCTGCTACTCTACTCGAATGAACTAGGTCACCACTGAAATCATCTCAGTGGAAAAGGAGATCTCAATCCTGGCAAGGAAATATTCTGTAACTGCTACTGAATAAGGGCTCTTAATGGCTCATGTTGTACAATGTGATCCATGTTCTATCCCCATTACTATGTATGGCTCAAAAAAATAAAGAGAAACAATCTAGATGTTGCATGCTACATACTGGAAGCCAGGCTACAATATATGTGATAACATACCCAAGGTGATATTTGTTGACAAGTGAAATATTATTTGGTCCACTTGCACTTTGGCCAACCAAGGGTCACATTCACTACCTCAAAAAGGACTAGTCTTTGGCTGAATTGTGTGATCCTGTAACCTGACTCGAAAAGATATCTCTTGATGACCTTGGTTGTAACATCAAAGCCAATAAAATGTTTCAAGTTATTTGTGAGGGATCAAGGCGATATTTTTTATTAGGAATTGGTCAATTGATTCACACAAATCTCAAGCAACTCAAAGCTGAACATAAATACCTAGGAAGTAGCAACATTAATCTCCCCAAAAAGCATTGATGACTACGTTCAACAAAATACACATTACTTGGTGTTGGATTGGTCAATGAGTGACATTTTTTTTGATCACCTGGAACCATGGTCAACCAAGTCCACATTAACAACCCCAGAATATGTATTACTAGTTATGCCTATTTTATCCTCCACAAATGACCGTTCTTTGTTTGAATTGTTTGATCCTACTATCCTGCTCATAAATATATCTCCTAATGACCTTAATTATATCATTAAAGCCAATCCAACATAGCAAGCTATCTATAAGGTCTAAAAGTGATATATTACATCTGGCTGACCCCATTTCCCTTTCTTTTTAAACAATTGTGCACTAGTCAAAATATTCAAATTCGTTTTTTTGCCACATAAACAATTTATTTATTTATTTAAAATTTGCCCTATATCTTGAGACTTAGTTACTTTTAGGGAATCCCTCTTAGTGATTTATTTGACTCACTAAAGTGAAGGGAATTAATAGTAAATGACAATTACATTACTTTCATAATTGCACTTGGCTAGAACCTTTTTTGAGTCCCTACATTTATGGAGCTAGTTATTGTGACAACAGAACTCATATGAAGATCACTAGAACTCATATGAAAATCACTGCCAAATTTCAAGAACAAATATATTATCTTGTAATATATAGGCTAAATCAGATGAGAATGAGCTTCCTTGTTCAAAAAATTGAAAGTTACAATTTAAAAGATATCAAGTACCTCAAGGATAAAGATACATATGCAAACTGTTACAACTAATTAACCATCTCCACAACTAATGTAAGAAACACAATCTTCAATCTTTTAGGATCCTAGTGTGAATACTTACCAAACCTAGAAGTATTGCAAAATGACTGTAAGAACTGAATAGAAGAAAATGGAACACACAAAAGTCATTGAGAGAATTAGAAATTATCAAAAACTATAAAGCTCCCTTAATTAATTTTATGACATTTTTAAAGAAACAATTATATTTAGATAAATCAACTACACCAAACTACTTCATTGAAGGTTGATCTATTCATAGTGCAAAAAATGATATGGAATCAATAGATACCGAATTAATAGAAAGATTTCCCTTTCATACTTTGTTGGGTGAGACCCTTGAACACAAAGCTCAAAACCTTTGACTTGGGTTACGAGTTCCCACTTATAAAACCATAAATTCGCAAACATTTATCTGTGCGAGAACAAATAAGATAGCTTACTCGTTTTCTGTTCAGAAAAAAATATTTTCTGCTGTACAACATCAGATAGTCCAAACATGTCCATGTTCAGAAAATTTTATTTTCATCGGATTAAAAAAAAAGCTTGTTTTCATTTTTGTTGTGAAAGACATTTCAATTTTTTCTAATGAAATAGCTAGGTATTAAAACAAGTACAAATATTCAACAAAATGCCACACCACCTTTTCTTGGAAAGGTGTCTCCCAATACTCGTCGATAAGCTCTAGCAAAATAATTGTGGAGATCAGACTCAACTCATTAAGTAAAGAAAGGCCCTATGAGCCCATTTCTTTTTTTAAGGCCCACTAGTCTAACGATATAACGATCCCTTTTCATGGATCGTCGCTAGAGTGATGACTGTGCATTCATTAAACGTCCAATGGAAAGAAATTAATGAATTGAGGGTTGGGTCAATTGTTTGATAGCTACAGCACGCCAAGATATCTCTCACTGCACACCTAAGCTCTGGCGAGTATGGAAACATTGGTAAGATTCCAATGTTTTGTGTCTAGAGAGTTTTTTTAATAATAATAATAATAATCTATTTTTAAGGTCACCGCCAAGCGAGCCACCAATTTGGTGTATGAGACCTCCTTGTTTGTGGGACAAAGGACCCCTTCTGCGCAGTGATTTAACTGCTAAAGTCTACAGAGGTATACATACACTACCCTCCTCAGGATTTGAACCTATGACCTCCTAAGAAGAAACACATGCTCTTAACCATTAGTACAATGGGCCTAGGATTGATCAATATCTAGTGCAGCTGTGAAATCCATACTTCATATGATTATATCATTAACGAGATATAGTTCCCATGAGAAGGGTACGACAACAAGGCTTCACAACACGATATAATTCTTTAGATTTGAACCTTGGGAATTTAGTGCGCCCCTCTATGTAATATTTTTCCTACCCTCTTGTTCCTTAATACAACATGCATGATATACACCCTGATAGATTATCAGTGCTACATTTGGTGGCATTACCCTCACTAAGGCCATTACCCATTTTGAAAATAAAAATCACTAACCCCACTCATAATACGATCCCCATAAAACTTCAAAACATAGAACACAGAGATCAAATTCGGTCACATAATTTCAGTTATAAATACACACTTGGAGGATGGTCATGCTTAAATGATCTCTTTGCCATGGATCGAACTTGGATATTTCTTTATCTATTTCACAAAACTACAATCCAATAAAACAACCAAAACCTAGAGCCACCCCAAAAATTTTAACTACAATTCAATTAAACAAACATAATTTAGAGCCGCCCTTGAAATTTTAACAACACATCAAGGGTATGGAAAAATATCATAAAATAAAAATAAAAAACCAACCTTAAGAATTGTGAAGTCCACCTAGGCCCTGTGCACCTAAATTTGAAATTCAATTGTCCTCTGTATCCATAGAACAATAGCACACAACAATAGCAGATGTAGGCCATGAAAATGCACAATGCAGGACCCTTCTGTTACTAACTTTTTTTTTCCAGTTCAATAGGCCCTTATTTTCATTTAATTTACTCTATTTCCCCTTTGATTTTTTTCTAATTTACCATTTTCTTCCAACTCATTTATGATCTTTTATTTTTTGTTTCCTTTTCTTCGTTATATTTATTAAATTGCTATTTATATTCTTTATTTATTTATTTTTTATTTATATTAATACATTACACACACATATATATATATGGTTAACCTAACCCCCACTGGGGGCTTGCTACATCTACGAGAACAAGTCATAGGGGGCTTATGATTTGGATTTATGCATGAAAAAAATGAAAGAACATATACAAAAGCATAATCACAGACATTTTGTGAAGATAACAAAGATACAATAAACACATATTATATTAAATGGCGGAAATATAACAGACTGTAATACAATGGCTAGAATGGCGCTGACTATCTCTGAGAAGAGATGTGACTGCTACGCTCATTCGTGCAAAGATGAATACAAAATGAGGCCAAATGGGCCTATTTATAGTAAGAATGAGGACGAGAACCCCAAAAGTCCAAAACATAACCCTAGAAGATGAATCGTCATAAAGTTTGCGGCCCCAAGGTGGTAAGTTGAACAAACAACTTTCTACGGTCATAACTTTTGCATACGATCTTTGATTTGGGCGCTCGATAGCTCGTTGGAAAGATCTACCTGAGATTTACATCAATAATGACAAATATCAAGTCCAAAAGGGACTCATATTCGATGCCAAAAAAACGCAAAAAAAACGTCATTTAGGGCCTCAAAATGACTTCAGAAGTTTGGGACCCAAAAAACCGTAGAAAAATAATTAAGAAACTGCCACAATGGACAATTGTTTTGAGCCAGTGGAATAGGTGGGTCGCCACTGATCTCCATCTGGATCAGCTCACCCGAAGGGGCCGCACCCCATTCGCTCTGATTATAGAGCTAATCTGACAGAGACATCAAGTGAGGCCTTTATATAGCAATGTATAGCCACCTAAGGATTTGACTTCAAGACCCTCTTCTCACAACTTACAACACTCGACCACTTGAGCTATCCCACTGATATATATATATATATATATATAGATAGATAGAGAGAGAGAGAGAGAGAGAGAGAGAGAGTTTCATCAAATGGCTTAATTTCAATAATTGTTTATCCTAAAAGGTTGTTGCACACCAAATGGTGTCTATATAGATTCACACTTTGAATTGTGGTGCTTGTTGAAGTCAACATACCCAAACTATAGGAAAAATTTGGCGGTGATGATCCAACTATGTTGGTGGTAACAATGCTATAATATATTGTTGAATCATTCACAAATGAACCAACACTTGGCAGAGGTAGAAATGTCATATTCACGAGGTTAAGCATTACCATTTATTCATAATAATATGTGCCACATTGATTTAATCTTAATTGATCCTATGATATTCATAGTTGCACAGTCTAATATGTAACCCGTTTAGGCAAAAAGAGGGAATAGAGGGCATAGAGGACAAAATTTTATTTTACAGAATTAACAGTTTATTTATTTAGTGTTAACGTGAGGCAATATTAAAATCATGATAATTCTATTTTTTTAAAGAATTTTACAAAAGGGAGGATTTCTTTTTCTTTTCAAAATGGAGGATATTGGCAATTGTTTTGCAGGGGAGAGACCCAAGGGAAAATTTTTAACTTTCCAAACTCATGTGCAAGCAAAATACATGAACTTGTCGAAACTTTAATAGACTATTGAAATGATCAAACGACGATGGTTTTGTTCAAATAAAATATGAATGTGTCCACTAGGACGAACCAAACTGAATGAAACCAACTTCACAACATGACAATGCCGAGAGGGAAAGACAACAAATATCCGAGGCTCGATTCAACCACACTATGTTGATGATGCACATAATGCAACTTGGGGAATTTGTCAAAGGGACAATACAAAAACAAAAATGGGGAAATAATATATGGACATGATAAGCACATCAAATTAGAAGTGACAGCACAGATGAAATGATCTTGCAAAAAGGTTCAATGGTTTCACCTATGGCGTCATGTTTTGACACTAGCTCATGTCTCTAAATCCATCTACAATGTTACAATTTATTAAATTTTAACAATGCAAATGGATTTACAGATTCTTTAGAAATGGGTCTCTGAAATCAAGGGGTCTCTAAACCCATCTACAATGTTAAAATTTAGTAAATTTTATAAATTCATTATCAAAATTTCAATTTTTCATTATTGGAGTGACACAACTAAAAATGACCAATTGTTATGTCCTCATTTTTAATTTAGATTTGTGGTACTTGCGATATCTCAGCTTTGGATGTTTTTATCAATGTGTGTACCACAAATGTATTGAAGATTAATTATGATACCTTGGGAAGGATGTAAAACTTATAAGTAAATTGCTTCTGCTTAAAGAACATAAGACTATGTATAAGGTCGTTAATGCAAGTAGTGCAAATTTGCTTCATGCGTTAATGCCGAGTTGTGACTCATGAGGGGGTCTACAATTTACTAAATTCTAACGCTGCAAATGCATTCAAAGACACTTGATATAGAAAGGGGTCTCTGAGTCAAGGGTCTTTGAATTCATCTGCAGTGTTAGAATTTAGTAAATTATATAAATTCATTGTCAAAATTGAAATTTTCTATTGTCGGAGTGACACAACTAACAGTGACCAAATAAATAACCAATTCATATTCTTAATGTTATTGTTATGTGGTAATTTTTAGTTTAGTTGCTTGTTAACTGATCATACATTTTATCCCATGACTCCATTGGTCATTCCTCTAGTATTTCTAGTTGACTCACTCAAGTTTGAAAAAACTGTGGCAACCAAATTTTTTGATCGCCGAGTCATTTATCACTCATTTTCTACTAATTTGTTGTTCCTTCCTTCTCTTGTTGTTTCCAAAATTGCATGTATCAATGTTTGATTTCCCTAGTGTTTTTAAACTCTCCTTCTTCTGGTATAAAGAAAAGTTTCAAATTGTTGTGCATTAAACTTAAAGGGTTGCAAGTCTCTTCGACCACAGAAGCATATGTATTAGAAAAGAGACCCAATTGCTTGTATACTTGGTTATTCTGCCATCGCAAAATAGCTACAGGGCAGAGCCCTTGACCTCGATGCCAAAATAGCTAGCGGAATGTCCAATATCTTCATCTAATTTGAACAGTTGTTGACACAGTTGCCCCAGCCAAATAGCGGTTCAATAGGATTAATCAATAAAGCCACGTTGCATATATCATAGGGAAGTTGACCCATACATGGGCCTTTGCGTGTTTGGACTATTTTCTAGATGATTCCAATGATGCATGAAAGAGCACATAACACATGAACTTATGTGGCAAATAAATTTGGGAGAAGCTAAATGCCAGCCTGGTTCATTCTAACAAACAATCAAGATCTAATTATCAATGCCAATTCAATAGTCAATGAAAATTTATTCAATGACAACATAATCAATTCGACTCTAGAATCCAACCAGACTTGGGCATCTAAATGGAAATTTCAGGGCCGGATATGTTTATAGTTTGCTTCTATATTATCGACTATCTCAATCATTTGTTGGTGTGCATATGTAGTATACAAGTAAGTAACTGAAAACAAAATTGAGAAAAGAAAACATAGAAATTAAGTCCAAGACGAGTCAAGCTCCTCTCTTATTTGATTGTAAAGAAGAAGTTGTAAATACAATGTATTTAATAACACTTCCATGTAGACTGGGCCGGGAACAAAAGCCAACTAATTAATTGATTTCCATTGTAATCCAGGAGATATTTTGTGTTTACAGATAGCATAGTTGATTCATTTATTTAGATCTGTGAACTATCTGTGATGACATCTATTGCGTCTTGGTTGGCTGTTATGGGGATAATAGTAGAAGTTATATTTTTTTCTTACGATTCCCTAAGAGCAAAATAACATATTGTGAATTTTATTTTCATGGTCTTTTCATAAAGGTGCTTCAAATATTGGACATTATTATTTACCCATGTTTTACACACGAGTGGTTGGTCCTGGGTTGCTGGGTTGCTCTTGTGAGATGATTTATTAGAACATAAGGAATTCATTATTTCTTAAAATTTAAAAGTGATCATGCTTGAATGACTTGAAGACAGATACACCACAGAGTAAGAACAATCTAATTAGATGGATCCTAGTTTTGTGCAAAGCACACTATACCAACACTCAAAATCATTTTGAAAAAAAAAATAGAAAGGGAGAGAGAGAAAAACTTGAGCTGAACACACAAATAGCAGTCAGTTGAATAGCCATTGAGACAGTCAACACATTCGATATCTCTGCTTCAACGTCCAAGGAGACATTTTCTTAAAAAAATCATTAAAAAAATAAGGTTGGATTCACCTTTCATTGGGCCTGCGTAAAATAAATAAAATTATCATATATTCATTATACACTTTTAATTCTGCATTCATAGACACTTGTGATCTACGTAAATAAAAAACAATGTAACCAGATACATACTAATTTAACGTAAAAGAAAACAAGCTCAGCTAAACAGTGATAAAAAAATCAGTTCAATAGTCGTTGGGCTAGCCACCTCCTTCAATATTTCTGCTTCAATAAATCTTCTTTTCTTAATCTCAAACCATGTCGGCTTTGAATGGCCAAGCATGCTTCTTCTTAGGAAATTCATTTATAAAAAAAGATAGATGCATTTTCTAATAGGCTTACATAAGATAGCAACAAAAATCATATATTTAGTATATGTTTTTAATGGTAGAACCATGAGAGATATTGGTGTCATGAAGGCATAACATTGTTATAGCCAACATAGGGTTCAATTCCTCGAAAAAATGGTATGCATGCTCTTTCAATGAGGGCGTTGTTAACATTGAGCTATTGTGTCAGTTAAGTCGGGCCAGGAAGGAAGCATCTTCGATAATATTATACTTTAATGTTTAGTGTCTTTAAAATCTTTGACATTATATTTAACCTGTTTAACTATATGTGTGTGTTTTTATTTTCTTGTTTGAATATATATATATATATATATATTCTTGTTTGAATATCTATATGTGTGTTTTTAATTTTTGTTTGAATGTATGTAGTTATTGTTAAATTTTCGTAAGTTTTTTAACCTATAATTATTCACATATTTTTACCGTGGTTGTCCATTTTGGCAACATTTTTTTAAATTGAAAATGGGTGAAGTGACATTCTCCCGGAGAGAAAGCATTTAAAAGCTCAAAGGTTAACCCAAAGGGTTAATGTGTTTGGTAGATGCTCTTGTACAAAAGATAAAAGAGATGTTAGGATCGATTAGTGGATGCTCTTCTACAATGGTTGCTAGAGCTTCAACTATTCTCAATATAATATTCAAATATTATATTAATAAATACTTAAATGGCTCGAATGACTAATTAATTCCAAAGAATGTAATATTTATATTATAAATGTTGATGTCACTATCTCTATAATTCTTGACATTTTAAGGTTGCTTACTGAAGAGAAATGAACATCCATTGCATAGCTCAGAGCTCTCTTTTTCAATAAACATATGTTCTAGCAACTAGTTAATTGTGATTGAAAAAATAAAAGGAAAATATTGTTGTGAAGTATTAAAGGATTATATTCTAAGTTTCTAGTAACTAGTTAATTGTGATTGAAAAAACAAAAGGAAAATATTGTTGTGAAGTGTTAAAGGATTATATTCTAAGGCCAGAAAACTCACATAAAGGTGCTTCATCTATCCTCCGTGGATAGGGTTTCAAAGAGCATAGGTCCATGAACATTGCAATTAAACTTGCAAAGGTTTTATGAGATTTATTTGGTGAGGGTAGAATGTGGTTCGAACATACGGTTTTCGATAAGTACTTTATAGCATAAATCAACTTCATCTCCAAAGACATTTCATGTTCACCTAATGGTGCTTCCTTAACCAAATGATCGATCACTTGGCTTCATAATGGTGCTTCCTTAACCAAATGATCGATCACTTGGCTTCATAATGGTGGTAGTTCAATCAAGATATTTGAGGGTTCTATTCTCATAGACTTCCCTTAAGCTTATGACTAGGTGTTCAACTCCTTGTGTAAAGGAAATTGAGCAACAAAATCCATGTCTAGGTGAATCTCCCACCCCCCTTATATGAGAATTGACATTCCTTTGTTTTAGTCGCTAATGTTTTTGGCTTTGATTGGTCCCAGCTCATTAGTTTCTTAGAAGGAAACATTCTTCTATCAGAAAAAAGCTAGATATTTTGCAATATGGACTTACAAATCCAAAAGATACTATGTTAGAAATCCTTTTTTGAGTTTTTTTGACATGGACACTTTCCATCCATTTGATTGACATTAGCAATTGTTTCTCATTAGAACTAGATAGTGTAACTGATTAGCACAACCATGCTATGCTAATCATATCTTGTTCATTGCCAATATCAATTGAGGTGTTGCATCGGCAAGCCGATGAGGCAAAAGGTGAGATTCCCAATTGGCACTAAGTAGAATGGAATTTGACTAAATGGCTCTATTCCCAAGACAAATTCTTTATTATTATTTTCTTTTTTATGATAAAGCTCAAATAGTTAAAACATATTCAAGGGAGTATTCATAGGTCTTGCAAGAGGTCCTTTGTGTTGTGGAAACAAGGGAGACTTGACTCTTCCTATTTTTAAATATCTAGTTTTAACCTTTGTTTGACGTTTGATCATAAATGAGGTTAAAATCCCGTTTTTCCAATAACATGTTTTACAAAACAACTATTAAATCGTTTATGTGCATGTTATCCATTGTATCTTAAAAAAATACAAATGTTAAATCAATCTTTAATATGTTGTACATGGGTAATATGCTCAATAAAATTTGTCTTGGCAAAAACAATATCATTTTTGGTGTAAACAATATGAGACCCAAGACTATGTACAAATGAAACATCCTGAGAGGTGTATGCAGATATGCACTTCCGCTTATTTATTTTATCTATATTTTATGTAGCTATTTTATGGTTGATTGTTTTGCACCTCTAAAAAAATGGTTGCATGTGTGTTTCCTGCTATTTCTTACAAAATCCATTGGTTGTCATCATGCCCGTTATCTCAATTTTGTAAACATGAGTAACTGCCAAAAACTAGACAACCTTTTATACAAAATGACTCATTTTGAAAAACTTGGTGTCTATGCATGTTCGTTGCTATTATTTTCATCCTTTCTTGCTTGTTTGATCCTAAGTGCGCTTTCTATTGCGATCATTCTACACCTTGCAAGAACAATAGCATATCAAAATTGTAAATTCTCATTTTGTTTTTCCTTCCCATCATATATATATATATATATACACACTAATTTTCCATAATGCTTATGTTGGTTGTGGAGCCTAATCTTTGAGATCCATAGATATTATTCAGTCATGTTTGTAACCCAAGTGTACTGTACACTCATTCCCCCTACCTTGGGGTTTGGGGGCAACGCTCCAGAGATATAGGGGTTCAGGGGCAGAGAAATTTTTTTGAGATATGTGTTGGCCAACAGTTTTGCAGACCTATGGTATTGGGTTAACCTTAGAAATCTCCCATTGTATTTCCCCTATAAAAGAAAGCATTGTAAAACGACTGAGTATGGTATTGCATTGTATTGGAAGAGAGACTGTGAGAGCGTGAAGAGGAAGTGCAGCAGTTTTGCTGCAGGCTGTATCCCTTCATCTTTCTGACTATAATAAAATGACTGGCAATTTCTTTGTGGACGTATCCCATCGTTTGGGTGAACCACGTTATATCTGTGTCTCTCTATAATGTTTTAATGTGTTTTGCATCTTGTTAATGATTTAATCATATATCTGTTATTGCTCTGCGGTATTGTTTTCTAACAACTTCGACAATAAGAATCTTGACCAGAATTTCATCCTTTGCTAGGATACCAAGCCTCCTTTCATGGTTTTTGTGTACATGACAAAGTTTTCCTTTCATTGGTCACATGTTCTTACATGGTCTCTTGTTTATAAAGAAGGTGTTGCAATATCATCTAAGGGGGGTTGAAATTTCAAACAACTTTCTATGCATATACTCAAAAAAACCCTATGGGATACAAAAATGCTTGAAGTTATCAAAGTATCCTAGGAATTTTTTCCTACTTTTCCTAAACCCAACTCATAGTTGTTATGCTAGCTTGGTTTGAATATCCTCTCTTTAGTCATGATATCTGCAATGTTCCATATTTATTTCTTTACATGTGTTATTTTCTAAAATTGCTTTATTTTCCCAATTGCCATAAACCAATTCTTAGTACAATTTCATATAATTTTTCCAAAATGTGTGTTTTTGGTGTAGTTTGGAAGATCTATGCAAACACATGTAGTACCCAAGTGAAAAAAAAGAAGAGAGAGACAGAAAAGAAACCACACCCTTATAAGCATTCTTTCAGAGTCGTCTAGGATTTCACTATTATTTTATAAAGTGGATTTTTTCATGCATATCCACAACATCCTTTGCAATTCTCATAACGATTATGCTTCATCTTTCTTTCCACTTTAAGCAGAGAGAGAGAGAGAGAGAGAGAGAGAGAGAGAGAAAAGAAACCACACCCTTATAAGCATTCTTTCAGAGTCGTCTAGGATTTCACTATTATTTTATAAAGTGGATTTTTTCATGCATATCCACAACATCCTTTGCAATTCTCATAACGATTATTCTTCGTCTTTCTTTCCCTCAGAAAGGGGGCTTAGATAGGGCTGCCCCCTCTCCCCGCTTCTTTTCTTGTTGATAGCAAAAGGCCTTAGCAAAGCCATTTTGGATGCAAAGAGAAGAGGTCAGCATGAAGGGATCAAATTAGCAAACAATCTCAACATCATTCATCTTCTATTTGTAGATGATATTCTTCTTTTCTGTAACAGTACACTCCGAGAGGTAAAAAAGCTTTCGGCAATTTTGAAGACCTTATGCAAAACTACAGGAATAATTTTAAGTGAATAGAAGTCCTCTCTCACCACCTTTAACCTAGATGAAGACATTGTAAGGAGTTTCATGAACTTGTTCCCCTTCTTAGTCACTCATTTGGATGATGGGTTGAAGTATCTAAGTTTCAGGCTCAAACCAAATTGTTATAAAAAAGAAGACTGGAACTAGGTTGTGGCAAAACTAGAGAAAAGGGTAAACAACTAGTGTAATAAATGGCTCTCGAGAGCAGGAAGACTACTTTTGGTTAAATCAATTTTGAAGGTAATCCCGATCTATTGGATGTCACTTTCCTGGATTCCAAAATCTATCCTAGAGAAAACAAGGAAAATTTGTGCAAAATTCCTCTGACTAGAAAGAAAGAACAATTGGTTCTTCCTTGGGTAAAATGGGACCAAACATCCAGGCCAAAATCTCTGGGAGGATGGGGGTTAAAGAACACCAACCTCTTCACCAAAGATTTGGCAGCAAAGGCGGGTTGAAGGCTCCTTACAACAAATAGCCTATGGTCAAAAGTGGTCTACCATAAATATATAAGCCCGGTTCCCCTATGGGACTGGATCAGAAATTCAATCACCATCCCTACTAGATTAGGCTCAATCATTTGGAAGGTAATTTGCAACGCCTTCCCTTTAATCCAGAATGGTCTCTCTTGGAAGGTGGGGAATGGGTCAAATGTACAAATAGGAGCTGATACGTGGCCAAATAGTTAACTTAGCCACCTCTTACCTCCACAGCTAGTTCAACACCTTCAACAAAATGGTCTTTTCCACTTAAACCAAATTGTTGATCCAGCTGCCACCAATCTATGGAAGCAGGGGTGGCTAGGATGTTGGGATCTTGAAATCACTCCTCAGTGAACCCAAGACTGGAAAAGATACATCTCATCTCTCCATATAGCCCATATCAGACTCATTGACAGAGAAGATGAGTTAGTCTAGGAACATGCTGCTCATGGAACTTACATGCCAAAAACTGGTTATTAGCAGTTATGCTCAACCTTTTTCCAAGATGAACCCAAATGGTGGAAGACAGGGATTTGGAAGCTTAAATGCCCTTTGAAAGCAAAAGTGTTCATGTGGTGCACTCTGGACAATAAAACTCCAACATGGGGCAGAATGAAAAAAAGATCCATAGAGGGGCTAGGATGGTGCTCCTTATGCAAAAACAATGAGGAATCTGCCAACCACCTCTTTCTAAATTGTCCATTCTCCTCCCAGGTTTGGAAGCATNGTATGCCGAGTGGGTACTCGTTGGATGCGGAATTTAATTCCGCATCCAACGAGCTCTCCCGATCGAAATTTGAGTAAAAACACGGAGAGATATGTCAAAAATACAAACAGAAAAAGTAGTTTTTTTTATGATACCTATCCCCAAATTTATATTAAAAAGGGGTTTAAGACCTATACAGTGTTTCAAATTTAAAGCAATTTCATTTGCTAACACATGATGACATGGAATTTGAATAAAAGTTAAAAGGCCCATTTTGAGTTGAAATTTCCTCTAATGCGCAGTGAAAGAAAAATCAGAGGTACTTATGGACTAGAATCACGCTGGAAGATGCTTGGAAAACGTGGCTCAACACCCCCCAACTAGCCCACTTAAAAGCTCTTCCTCTCATACACATTTGGGGGGTCTAGATTGCACGAAATCAAACAATTTTTCAAGACAAAGCCTCCTCACAAGAGGTCACAGCAACTAAAGGTATGGATATCCTTTCTTACTTTCCACAAACTAAGGACGCACGTTCAGTAAGAATTATCACAGTTGAACAGGTATACCACACCATTCCCTGGGCTTTCTTTGATGGCCCTCTCGGAATCTTGTCTGTGGGGGTGGTGCCACCCTCTACTTAACCCAAAACCATTTCTTCCAGATCCAAATGGGCCTCGGGGAAGGCACAAACAACTACGCAGAACTTTTGTCTCTGAAACTTCTTCTCCAATTTGCTCTAGAAAAGGGTTGCAAAAACCTTCAGATATTTGGAGATTCACTCATTATTATAAACTGGGTGAACAAAGTTCAGCATTGTAGAACTCTTGCTCTTAATACTCTCTATGAAGAAGTAACCAGACTTTGGACATCTTTTGATCACATTTCATAGTGTCATGTCTACAGGGAACGAAATGGATTAGCGGATTGCCTCTCAAAAGCAGGGGTGGGGATGGCCTTCGACACCTGGAAATTTTTTGAACATAAGGAAGGGGAAGTCTAGGAATTCTATCACAGACCTTTTGCAGAAGTCCTTTCCGCAAGACAAAATCATTGAATACCCTCACTATTATACTCTAGATCATTTTTGACAGTTGCAAGCACATCGACTCTCCTCTGGCAACAAGCCTTGGCTCAGCAAAAGTTTGCACAGGCTACAGGCCTGGGTTTTATTTTGAGAACAATTTAGACTCATACTACGGGCTGTATAATCAGTTGTTACAGAGATCTTCTCTCTGGCTTTTTTTGACACAATCTATTGGCTTAAACAAAGATGCTCATACTATAGACTGTTTTCTCTGGGAATAGTAATTAATTCAGTTTACCGGTTGTATAATCAGCGGTATGCAAATGCATATAGATCATGTAAAGACTCTTCTGGATTTAATAAAATAACAACTTTTTTTCCTTGGGAAAAGAAAAAGCATTCTTTCAGAGTTGTTGGGACTATTATATTGTAAAGTGCTTTTCATCCATTGAAAAAATTATGCTTGCACTTGTTCTATGCTATGTATTTTGTATTATTATTATTATTATTTTTATTGTGCCTCTAGGATATGAAATATCATTATTCAAAATCAATGTTGTTCTCAACATTTGAACATAGACAAACACAACATCCGTTCGATTTCGTATCATGCTTCTTTCCTCTTGAGTCTTTTCAAATGCCTTTGCTCCCATTCTAGTGTTTCTTCTCAAAGGGACAAAAACCTATGCTTATTTTCCTTCTATTATTTATAGACTTCCTACCTCTTCTTTTCTATTCTGAAAAAAACTCAATAACAAAATTTTGAAGGTGGTGTTCCTAGTCACATTTCTTTACTTAGTGTATTTTCTGTGGCTAGAAGAACAGAGCTAGAAAAACAACAACTTTTTATGGCTTTCTTTGAATGATTTCTATGAAAACATGGAGTAGGAAAAGACACAAAAACTATGCTCTAGGCGCATATGGACTTGGAATCAAACATTCTAATTGGAAGAAAATTCATGTGGCTTTGGCTCGAAACCGTTTGTTTCGGCTATGCAATTTTCACTATGAACCAGGAAATTTCCTTTTTGATACATTTGTCATGTTGTTTCATTTTCAATATACATCAATAGAGATAAGAGAAGGGATCGTTAATATTTTTTTCCATTGTCTAGAGAAAAAAAGACCCGACTGCACTATTTTATCTTCGCATAGACTTGGCAACTGCTTATTTGGTCGAATTGCAATCATTCTACACCTTGCAAGAACAATAGCATACCAAAATTGTAAATTCTCATTATGTTTTTCCTTCCCATCATTTATATATATATACTAATTTTCCATAATGCTTTGACAATAAGAATCTTGACCAGAATTTCATCCTTTGCCAGGATACCAAGTCTCCTTTCATGGTTTTCGTGTACATGACAAAGTTTACCTTTCATTGGTCACATGTTCTTACATGGTCTCTTGTTTATAAAGAAGGTGTTGCAATATCATCTAAGGAGGGTTGAAATTTCAAACAACTTTCTATGCATATACTCAAAAAAACCCTATGGGATACAAAAATGCTTGAAGTTATCAAAGTATCCTAGGGTTTTTTTCCTACTTTTTGTAAACCCAGCTCATAGTTGTTATGCTAGCTTGGTTTGAATATCCTCTCTTTAGTCATGATATCTACAATGTTCCATATTTATTTCTTTACATGTGTTATTTTCTAAAATCGCTTTATTTTCCCAATTGCCATAAACCAATTCTTAGTACAATTTCATATAATTTTTCCAAAATGTGTGTTTTTGGTGTAGATTGGAAGATCTGTGCAAATATGTAGTACTCGAGTGAAAAAAGAAGGAGAGAGAGAGAGAGAGAGAGAGAATAAACCACACCCTTATAAGCATTCTTTCCGAGTCGTCTAGGATTTCACTATTATTTTATAAAGTGGATTTTTTCATGCATATCCACAACATCCTTTGCAATTCTCATAAACGGTTCTGCTTCATCTTTCTTTCCCTCGAAAAGGGGGCTTAGACAGGGCTGCCCCCTCTCCCCACTTCTTTTCTTGTTGATAGCAGAAGGCTTTAGCAGAGCCATTTTGGATGCAAAGAGAAGAGGTCAGCTTGAAGGGATCAAATTAGCAAACAATCTCAACATCACTCATCTTCTATTTGTAGATGATATTCTTCTTTTCTGTAACAGTACACTTCGAGAGATAGAAAAGCTTTCGGCAATTCTGAAGACCTTCTGCAAAACTACAGGAATGATTTTAAGTGAATATAAGTCCTCTCTCACCACCTTTAACTTGGAAGAAGACATTGTAAGGAGTTTCATGAACCTGTTCCCCTTCTTAGTCACTCATTTGAACGATGGGATGAAGTATCTAGGTTTCAGGCTCAAACCAACTTGTTATAAAAAAAAATGACTGGAATTGGCTTATGGCAAAACTGGAGAAAAGGGTAAACAACTGGTGCAATAGATGGCTCTCGAGAGCAGGAAGACTAGTTCTGGTTAAATCGGTTCTGGAGGCAATCCCGGTCTATTGGATGTCACTTTCCTGAATTCCAAAATCTTTCATAGAGAAAACAAGGAAAATTTGTGCAAAATTCCTCTGGACTAGAAAGAAAGAACAATTGGTTCTTCCTTGGGTAAAATGGGACCAAACATCTAGGCCAAAATCTTTGGGAGGATGGGGGTTAAAGAACACCAACCTCTTCGCCAAAGCTTTGGCAGCAAAGGCAGGTTGGAGACTCCTTACAATAAATAGCCTATGGTCAAAAGTGGTCTACCATAAATATTTAAGCGCAGTTCCCGTATGGGACTGGATCAGAAATTCAATCACCATCCCTACTCGATCAGGCTCAATCATTTGGAAGGCAATTTGCAATGCTTTCCCTTTAATCCAGAATGGTCTCTCATGGAAGGTCGGGAATGGGTCAAATGTACGGATAGGATCTGACACGTGGCCAAATAGTCAGCTCAGCCACCTTTTACCTCCACAGCTAGTTCAACACCTTCAACAAAATGGTCTTTTCCACTTAAACCAAATTGTTGATCCAGCTGCCACCAATCTATGGCAGCAGGGGTGGCTGGGATGTTGGGATCTTGAAATCACCCCTCAGTGAACCCAAGACTGGAAAAGACACATCTCAGCTCTCCATATAGCCCATATCAGATTCACTGACGGAGAAGATGAGTTAGTTTGGGAACATGCTGCTCATGGAACTTACATGCCAAAAACTCGTTATCAGCGGTTATGCTCAACCTTTTTCCAAGATGAACCCAAATGGTGGCAGCAGAGATTTGGAAGCTTAAATGCCCTTTGAAAGCAAAAATGTTCATGTGGTGCACTTTGGACATTAAAACTCCAACATGGGGCAGAATGAAAAAAAGATCCATAGAGGGGCTAGGATGGTGCTCCTTATGCAAAAACAATGAGGAATCTGCCAACCACCTCTTTCTAAACTGTCCATTCTCCACCCAGGTTTGGCAGCATTGGCAGTCAAAGACAAATTAGAGGTACTTGTGGACTGGATCCACGCTGGAAGATGCTTGGAAAATGTGGCTCAACACCCCCCAACCAGCCCACTTAAAATCTCTTCCTCTCATTCACATTTGGGGGGTCTAGATTGCACGAAATCAAATAATTTTTCAAGACAAAGCCTCCTCACCAGAGGTCACAGCAACTGAAGGCCTGGATATCCTTTCTTATTTTCCACAAACTAAGGACGCACGTTCAATAAGAATTATCACAGTTGAACAGGTAGACCACACCATGCCTTGGGCTTTCTTTGATGGCCCTCTCAGAATCTTGTTTGTGGGGGTGGTGCCAGCCTCTACTTAACCCAAAACCATTTCTTCCAGATCCAAATGGGCCTTGGGGAAGGCACAAACTACTATGTAGAAATTTTGTCTCTAAAACTTCTTCTCCAATTTGCTCTAGAAAAGGGTTACAGAAACCTTCAGATATTTGGAGATTCACTCATTATTATAAATTGGGAGAACAAAGTTCAGCATTGTAGAACTCTTGCTCTTAATACTCTCTATGAAGAAGTAACCAGACTTTGGACATCTTTTGATCACATTTCATGGCATCATGTCTACAGGGAACGAAATGCAGTAGCAGATCGCCTCTCAAAAGCGGGGGTGGGGATGGCCTTCGACACCTGAAAAATTTTTGAACACAAGGAAGGGGAAGTCTAGGAATTCTATCACAGACCTTTTGCAGAAGTCCTTCCTGCAAGACAAAATGAATGAATACCCTCACTATTATACTCTATAGATCATTTTTGACAGATGCAAGCACATAGACTCTTCTCTAGCAACAAGCCTCGGCTCAGCAAAAGTTTGCACAGGCTACAGGCCTGGGTTTTATTTTGAGAACAATTCATACTCATACTACGGGCTGTATAATCAGTTGTTACAGAGATCTTCTCTCTGGCTTTTTTGACACAGTCTCTTGGCTTAAACAGAGATGCTCAGACTATAGACTGTTTTCTCTGGGAATAGTGACTGATTCAGTTTACTGGTTGTATAATCAGCGGTATGCAAATGCATACAGATCATGTAAAGACTCTTCTGGATTTAATAAAATAACAGCTTTTTTCCCTTGGAAAAAAAAAGCATTCTTTCAAAGTTGTTGGGAGTATTATATTGTAAAGTGCTTTTCATCCATTGAAAAAATTGTGCTTGCACTTGTTCTATGCTATGTTTTTTGTATTATTATTATTTTTTCTTATTGTGCCTCTAGGATATGAAATATCATTATTCAAAATCAATGTTGTTCTCAACATTTGAACATAGACAAACACAACATCCGTTCGATTTCGTATCATGCTTCTTTCCTCTCGAGTCTTTTCAAATGCCTTCGCTCCCATGCGTTTCTTCTCAAAGGGACAAAAACCTATGCTTATTTTCCTTCTATTATTTATAGACTTCCTACCTCTTCTTTTCTATTCTAAAAAAAGCTCAATAACAAAATTTTGAAGGTGGTGTTCCTAGTCACATTTCTTTACTTGGCGTATTTTCTGTGGCTAGAAGAACAGAGCTAGAAAAACAACAACTTTTAATGGCTTTCTTTGAATGATTTCTATGAAAACATGGAGTGGGAAAAGACACAAAAACTATGCTCTAGGCGCATATGGACTTGGAATCAAACATTCTAATTGGAAAAACATTCATGTGGCTTTGGCTCGAAACCGTTTGTTTCGGCTATGCAATTTTCACTATGCACCAGGGAATTTCCTTTTTGATACATTTGTCATGTTGTTGCATTTTCAATATACATCAATAGAGATAAGAGAAGGGATCGTTAATATTTTTTTCCATTGTCCAGAGAAAAAAAGACCCGACTGCACTATTTTATCTTCGCATAGACTTGGCAACTGCTTATTTGGTCGAATTGCATGGTGTAGAAGACCTTGACGAATATCTGAATCGCATATCACAATCTGCTTCACTACCAAATATTAAAAATTCCTATGGACTTTGGGGTAATTAATTTTGCATCAAATGGTTTTCTATATGGTTAAATGTTCCAATTGCTATTTGGTCTTTCACAAAATAAGTAAAATATATTCATTTCAATTCTGGGCAGCTTGGATACTGTTCCAATACATTGTTACATGATCAAACACCAGTTTCTGGCCTCTTTGAACCATTGTTGTCATACAAAACACAACAAATGAGCAGACAGACTATTGGTATGCTTCCTCAAGTGTGCAAATACAAAACATTGTTTACATAACGATATTGGCATGTCATCTTCAGAACAATTGTCTATAGAATTTTTTTTATAGTTCTCTCTTGATTGAATATGATTTCCATGATTCCTTATTTTAATCTATTTCCAAATTGACGCTTTTTGTTGATGGTCAAACTGTTACAAAGGCAGTTGCACAAGCTTTCTACAATTGCATTGTCTCAAATGATGTCAAAGCAAACAAATTCTTGAGCATGTACTTTAACAACAACAATTGCATTGTCTCAAATGATGTCAAAGCAAACAAATTCTTGAGCATGTACTTTAACAACAACAAACTAACAGATACAACTCTTGTCTCAGGCTGGGAAACATATGTTTTTCATTTTGCGGAGTCATATACCACTGGAAAAATAGAAGGAGATCAATTTGCGTTTCGATGGCTATGTGAGCCATTGAACACTAGCATATAACTATGGAATGATAACCTACAAGAAAATCTTGCCATATTCCATCCCATGTCACGTCCTCTCCCATCATTCCAACTATGGAGGGAACATGAACGATGTATGGGGTGCTATAATTCTGCCCCCAATGCCATATTATAAAATTCATAAACATGAAATGCATATGCAAATTAATATTAAACATACACAACGGAATTAAACTCTATCACTGCATACACACAACATGCAATTACTAGCATGTTCATCACATGCATAACGATAAAGCCATGCACACCAATGAAATGATTTTCATAATATTTACAGGCATCTAATTGAACAATTCATGTTGGGTCTGTGCATTCAATTTAACACAATTAACAGTCATTGATAACACATAAATTTAAGCATAATCAGAGATAGCAGTGCACACTTATCTTTTAATTGTAATTGACTGAGCAACTAGATATGGAAGAGCAACGTTCCACCCAACTGTTGGATATGGAAGAGCAACGTTCCACCCAACTGTAGGTCTCTGTCCAGCCTATATTCTTTCAGCCGAGAGACTACCCTCGACCTAGGTTTTGTATCCACTAAGGATGAACTACTCAGACTCACTCACAGCCATAGGCATAAGCACTCATGCTAGGCCAACACACAATTGGATTTATAGAGCTGGTAGGGAGGCAAGGAAGGAGAAAAATAAGTCAGTGAGATCAACGACATATCTACATGAATCTCAGTTTGATTTCAAACATTCTTGGCATCCACATTACCTACCACACCCAACACAAGGAAGGTCTCATTTTCTAATACACAGTCCCTCATGCACCCCTTCCCTCCAGTGCTCTTCAGGGTGGGCATAGAAAGGTCCAAGATGCAAAATCCTTAGAGATTCTTTCCTTCATTTGGTTTGTTAAGCAACTCCAACCTCTGATCTCACTCTCGCTTCAGTCACTCTTGGATTTTTCCAATTTCTAGGCATGTGACTGTAAATCACAAAGTTACAATTTTTGGCTTCAAAATCTGGGTTTTATCACGGATTTTTGGGCATTTGGAACTCTCAATCCCCCTAGGGTTTATATCTATGGATTCCCCACTATATTTTACTCCTCACGTGATTTTCTGGGCGATTTTGGCACTTCAAATCATGGGTTTAACCAAGTTGCGATTTCTACAAATTACACTGCTCAAAATGCATAGCTTGCTCATAAATTATCTCTGGTTGTTCAACAATAGAATGGGGAGGATGGAAAACAAATTCCCATGAGGAAAATGACTTGTGGATCAAATAAACCGAGCTCATACTCAACCTACAAAATTATGAGTTTTCTCATTCTCATTAAATTCACGAGCTCATTTCTCAGCTGCTTCCTTACAACATAAATAAATGTAAGCAAGGAAAGCCAAGATGGGTTCTCAAGTTGACATTTGGTAACACAGGGTTCGATCTCACAAACCCACTCACCTCTCCCTAGTGGATACACATAGCCCCCTCATTTTAGTTGCTTCCATCGCCAGTTTTTGGCATTGTTATTGCAATATAAATATTTACATGTTTTTACAATTTTCCATTGCTTACTAGCACATGCCTTTCAAAATATATATCAAAATATAAAATAATTGCCTTTAAACCCAAGCATTTACTAACAAGGCCTTGAGCTCCACAATGGATTTCATACATCACATATACACAACATCTACATTAAAATCCAATAAATTATAGGGGTCAAAAAGAGGATATTACATCCCACAAATAACTCAACAAGAATTTTCTCTTCGGTTCAATATCCAATAGATAAAATGCATTTGCATTTCCAATCGTTGATGTAAGAGCCATGTGCACTACAGACATGCTTGAAGTTCAATTGCAAAACACGCTTCCCAAATGCAAATTATGTATGTTGTTCCATTAAAACTTTGCAATTGATTAAAAAATACAAGATTTTCGAAACTAACATTGGCAATAACTTGTTCAAAGAATTGACAAACATTAAACAAATTAAAGGAAAAAGACAAGGATCTTTTCTTTACAAAAAGAAAGGCAAACAAAATACAACAAACTCAACTGAGCATATCTCCTCTGTTGTTGGACAATGTTCAGGGACCGAAAACAATGCACATGGGTGCATTAGCACCACTCTACCAACAAAATTGTCGATGCTAAAACAAAACATGTGTGCACAGGGAATGACCACTCACCAAAAATAAATTAATTAAAAAAAAAACAATTGTCACATACTTGAGGCTTGTGCAAGACACACCTATCATGTATGCTCTATTTGTAAGCGATTACAATTTAAAACAGGCATTTGTTGCATTAGCAAGTAAACCAAATTAGATTTTGAAGCTCTGGCCAAACACAGAACATGTACCATGCCTCGTTTTGCTCGAATAAATATGCAAGAGTTGTAAACGAGCAATTGTCGCTGGGAAATTTCCCATGTTTAGATCTCCTACACGTATTCTGTATCTGTTTTGACCCCTTTAGGAGAACGATTGGTATTACCAAGAATAGCCTTCACACAAATAAGACAACTTGGTTTTGAAAGAGCGCAATTTGGTCTAACTAGAACAATTATCAGTGTGCTTGCAAACCTGGATAAAATTCAAACAACATTGCCTAGAAGTCTAGATGATGGCTTGACAGTTGCAGTTATGATAAAACATATATTAGATTACAAAAACACATATTTGTCTGGAAATGTCCGCCCAAACATTGATATGGTTGCAATGAAAGATAAGTGCAAAACTGAAGGCATTACAATCAACAGTGACTAGGAAAAGCTATTTGATGAAACAACTAAGCAAGAGTCAAATAATTAATTTGCAAGTGAGCCAATAGATCATACCAAAAACGAAATAGACACAGAACCAATATCAAAACATTTATACATGGATATAGAGAAACACACCTAATAGAGGATTTGGACAATAAGATCATAGAAATTTATCCTTATGAGAATTTCGACCCATTGAACATTTTACAAGGCAAATATTCTGAGAAGTTGAATTTCCCAACACTTTTCTATGAACGCTACACTTGTACCCAAGGCACCTTCAGGTGTACCCAAGGGAGAGAAGGCCAAAGTTTTCGACCAAGAGAGGTGTTATCAAGCAATGGTGGTCATGGTTGGGCCATTTGGTCCTCCTTTAGAGGTATTATGGCTTAATGGCACTTATAAATTCCATTTAAAGATTTTTTTAGCCTCCAGATTGGTGTCTGGGTCCCCTAAGGGTTGACCATTGGGTCTCATGGCTCCATATCGTACTTTCGCGGTTTGGTGGCTTCTGCTTCAGACACAAGACTCTCGTATTCATTCGTAGCCACTTTGGACACCTTCTTGGCCCTTCAGTCAGTGGGTCCTTGCTTTCCCTAGCCTTATTTTATCAGAGGAAAGCCACCCTCCATGCCAAGCCTTTTCATGCTTTGAGGAGGGTGTTAAGGGATTTTACAACATTCTAGGGGTTAGATGGGGTATAACGCCCTCCCTCCAACTCACTCTAGTCTTTCATTCGGAGTGATTCGCTTATTTGAGCATGTTTTGGAAACTGGGGATACAAATACCCTAGGTAGCCTACTTTAGGCTATTTTTATTATTATTTTCTTTTAATTTTCAGTTGACATTTTATAATTTCAAATTGACTTATTTTAAGCCATGTCAGCCTAAATATTTTGTAAAAAGTGACTGTGAGATCATATAAATAGATCTTCTCACTTTCATTTTGAAAACATAACTTACGAGATAATACACTATGCATTTGTTTTACTCTACCTAGGGTTTCTTTGGAGTGACGCACCCCTCTTGAGGAAGGCAATTTTCTGGGTTATGCAAGCTTCTTCTTGGAATTCTTTGGTGAAATTCTTTGCAAGGTGATGTTTTATTTGTTGGATAAACATGAGCACATTGAGGTATGGCTTCTTATCTCTTTGTTTGGATGTTGGTAGATGATGTCATGATTAAATGGTTTCCCTAGCGTTGCATTTTTTCCTAGAATAGGTCATTTCCAGCCTTCTTGTCACCTTAGCAAGTGGAAATATGTTTCCTTGTGAGAGTTCTATAGGGTTTCCCTTAGTTTTTCTAGGATATTTGTCTAACTTAGGATATCCTTCTCATTAGGTAATCCATCCTCCTTAGAATCCCTACGTTAGGAAGGGTTTTTTCTAGGGTTGGTATCCTTTTGTTTTCATCGCCTTTTCCCTTCCAAAACCTAGTTTTAGGTTAGTGTAGACCTAGGTTAGGGTTTTACCTTTTCTTTTACTTCTCTACCCTAGCGACCTGCTAGTACAGTCCTCATTTCACCTTCGCTGACCTAATTCTTACCTTTTACTACCTCCCAAACCATCGCTAGCCCTCTTCCAACCTTTGCTTCTCCTCCCTATGCCTTAGAGACCCCTTTCTCTTCCATTAAAGTACTCGCCCTAGGTTCTCGTAGCCTTGGGTCTGCTCCCTTTCCCTTACGTTGGTCCACTCCTTATCTTCCTTTGTTCTTGTTTCTCCCTAGCAGCGACCTTCCCTATCTCCCTTCACTGCTGCAACTTCTTTCTCCCACCTTCGCTTCCCTTCAAAACCAACTCCAAACACCCTCTCTAGCCTCCTTCTAAAACCTCGACACCCTCTTCTTTCAAGCAACTTGCCCTTCTCCACTTCGCTAGCCTCTCCTATCCTATTGCAGCAACTGTCTCCTACACCCTCGCTTACCTTACAAGTCGACTTCCTCCTCCTTTTACCTCCCATCTAAGCCTGCAGCCCGTTTATTAGGTCTGTAGTAGACTTCGTGTGCCTTTTCTAAGCCCTAACCAAGTCCTAATTTTTCTCAATGGTTTCCCTTACAGTGGAAGCCCTTCGTCTTGGTCCGCTGCTCCTTTAAACACCTACTTGCACAAGAAAAACGTTGGTTATTAAATTAATTAAATGCTAGTGAAAGTAGACTGATAACATCTTGTATGCACACTTAATTAGAAACATATTCAATGCTTTGATACATGGTCAAATATCTAAAGAGGTGGGCAATCCTTATATACTGGACAGACTTTCCCTCGGGAGGGGAGCCTGTCCAATGGACACCGTTGGATGAGAAATCCGACGGTGTCCATTGGACAGGCTCCCCTCCCGAGGGAAAGTCTGTCCAGTATAGAAGGCGCTCTAAAGAGGTGGGTTATAATTGCTTGCCATGAACACGTGAATGACAAGATCACTATTTTTCTCATATACAACCTGTATGACTGCATGAAATAATCACTGCTGGCGCTTTTTTACACAAAACTATTTGCACATTATATGCATATTTTAAATGGTCACCGTTTCAACTTTGCACTTGTGTATCAACGTTTCCTTACATGCATGTTTGCAGTTTGAATGCATATTTAATGGTAGTGAATGTGATATTGCTAAAGTTGCATTGATGTATCTTTTATTACACTAATATGGGATGTTGTAATTAGTTTCATCACCGAGTTTATACTGCAGTAGTTAACTCCGATTTGGGATAAGCGTAACAAAGAACATGACCACTACGACTGCTTTTATACTAATTAGTGCATGAATACTTAGTGCATATTACTCTCACACAAACTTGCATTGATGACTAATACTCTTACTGCTAATATTCCCGAGTGTCATTACTGTTGTTTATTAATAATTTAGGACATATTGAATGCATTTGCACTATTTTTATTTATATTCCATATATATCTTCTCTATTTTCGGTTTCGGTTTGACTCCATTAGGCGTTGGTCACTAACGTCACACGTATACAAGATATTTTTTTGTGTTTTAGTGTCTTTAGCAGAGTTATCTTTAGGGATCTTCCCTAAGAGGCTTAGGGTTCTAAAGAAGTTGAGAGAAGTGACTAAGGTGAGAGTGGTCACTTTCTCCACATATGCTTGCCGGTGGCTTGGACAACCATTTCAACTGGTAACACCGACCAAAGGAAATTTTCAGTCATCTTTTTTATCAATAAGTATCACAATGGAAACTAGAACATGAGAGTACATATTTCGAATCACATGGTACAAACATATTCAAAGCAATTAAAGTCATAATAACTTGGCCCTCCCACATTTTTTGTAACATTTCCAAGCGCTAAATATATTTGGACACCTTTATGCAATGCATTGAAAAAAATTGAAAGGCGCAATTTTGGAAATATGCAAAGCAATTCCCTAGAAGAAAATATTGATATTCTAATATGAAGACATTCGGTGCTTTGCACTTGCTACTATAGACATAGAATTGTTAAACTGAAGTCTCTTATCTTAAAGAATAGAACATTTTTTGGTAAAGTAACCTATTTTTTCTTTACAACTAAATTCCAACAAAGAGGATGTGAACATGAACATGGACTTCTTTGTGCCAGTTTATGGAAAAATATCTAATGAGGACATTATATCTTTTGTCAGTTGTTAAATATCAACCTGTAGATTTTTCACTAGTTTTCAGCCACCGGTTTCAAGTAAAATTTATATCACTGTTTATGACATTCTCAGAAAAATAAAGTGCTGAAAATAAATAAAAATTTTCAGACTTAAAACACTGTTGTAAACAATCTTTTCAGTGACAGGAAATAAAAATCAGCTCGCCATTTAATCACACAGAACACTAGGATTTTTGGCCAATGGCCCTGGAAAAACCCACTAGGGGAAAACCAGTCAGAGAGAGAGTATTTTTATTTTTTTAAGAGAAATTTATCATTTACAACAATACACAGAAAATATCAAACCAACTTATCTCAACCCGGAAGATAAATTTTTGTTTCGATTTGCGTGCTGAGCAGCAAAAATCAAACTCTGATTTTTTCTATTTTCTGCCTCAATTTCCATGCCACTGTACGGATGAGCTGTGCAGACCGTACGAACTGTACGGACCTTGAAATCCGTGCCAATTTTTTTGCTCAAAAATCATGCTTGTTGCCTCGAAAACCGTATTGTACGGACTGTATAGACCAGAAATAAATGCTACTATCTTATCCTCGATTTTTGTGCCCTCTTTGTTGCTGTCCTTTCCCTTGATTTGCATGCTGCAAAATTTTTCCTCTTGCTTAGGAAAAATGGAAACTTTCTCTCAGCTCTCTCTTCTCACTTCAATCTACAAAAGTGAAGCAAAATTCCTTTCCCATGCCTTTTTGAGAAAACCCTAGGGTGAGTCTAAACCAATGGTGGAGATTAGATTAGATCAAGGGCTGAAATTAAATGCTCATATTTTATTTCTAAAATATTAATTTCACTTACCCATTTAAATTGATCAAAAAGTGACTTTAATGCTCTCAAATCAAATTAAATGCTTTTACTTAAGTCATTTAATGCAAGGGTCACTTTATGTCCCCTCTCTAAGTAACTAAGGCAAAAGTCACTAGCGGAACACTTCCCTAGGTACAAAACTAACACTCCCTCTTACCGAGGAAGTTGTTCTGCACCACTCCCAACTTGTCTTTGAAGAAGACAAACTTGCCTCTCCCCAAAGACTTCGTTAGTAGGTCTGCTACCTACTCATCAGTGGAAATATACTGAAGCGTAACTGCTCCTCTCTAAACATAGTCTCAGATGAAATGATATATGATCTCTATGTGCTTTGATCGGTCATGAAAAACTGGATTCTTAGAGAGCTGGATGCAACTCTGATTGTCACAGTAAATCACCATATGCCTAAGCTCTTGACCAAATAAATTCACAAGCAACTTGCAAAGCCACAAGGCCTCGCAGCTGGCCAAACTGGATGCCGTGTACTCAGCCTCTGCAGTACTCAATGCAACGAACTTTTGCTTTCGACTGAACCATGACACTACTATCGAGCCCAAGCTGAAACAACATCTGGAAGTGCTCTTTCGGTCTGCCACACTGCATACCCAATCTGAATCTGTGTATATCCAACCGATTTGATCCCCTCTGACCTCCTGTAGTCCAAACCAAAATCCATTGTCCCTGAAAGATAGCGCAACACATGTTTTGCAACGACCCAATGCACACTCCTAGGCTCAACCATGAACTAGTTAAGAGTGTTCACTGCAAAACACAAATTTGGCCGAGTGTTGACCAAATACATCAATGACCCAATAAGCTGACGGTATAAAGTAGGATCCACCAACTCTCCCTCAAAAGCATGAAGCTTCTTCCAGTTGGTGATCATAGGTGTTGACATAGGCCTACATTCCTCCATCCTGAATCTCCTCAAAATATCAACCGCATACTTTTCCTGCCCCAAGAAAATATGTCCAGGCTCTTGCCAAACCTCCAATCCCAAAAAATAATGCATCAGCCCAATATCATTCATCTCGTACTCTGTTGCAAGATCCTTCTTGCAAGCTGCAATGGGTCTCTCTCTCCCTGTGATAAACAAGTCATCAACATATAGCAGAAGAACAAGCGGATCATCTCCAACTATGATGAAGTAGAGATTCAGATCTGCTTCACTCTTATGAAACCCCATACTAAGCAGGTAAGAATCAATCCTGGAGTACCAAGCTCTTGGACCTTGCTTCAGCTCGTAAAGGGCCTTCTTCAACCTGCATACATGTGTCTCTCTGTCATGTATCTCAAAGCCCTGAGGCTGCTCAATGTAAATCTCCTCCTGTATGATCCCATTGAGAGATGTGGTCTTCACATCCATCTGATGAATCTTCCAACCCATTTCTGCCGCAATGGAAATCAATGCCTTAATAGATATATAATGAGCAACCGACGCAAAAATATCATCATAATCAATGCCTTCAACCTATGAAAACCCCTGCGCTACAAACCTGGCTTTGTACTTCTCCACACTCCATCTGCCACATGCTTCAGCTCGTAAAGCCAACGAGAAGTCACCACTGACTTCCCCTCTGGTTTCGAAACAATCTCCCTTACATCATTCTTCATGATGGAATGGTACTCATCCATCATGGTATCTCTCCATACTGAATGCTGGAAGGCCTCCTCAAAAGTAGAAGGCTCAAAATCTTGTGTACAAGCCACCAACACCATGCCCAATCTGCCAGGCATCTTGATGGCTCTCACCTTGTCACCGGGTGTCCCAACCTTTAAGGAATCCTTCAAGGTCTCCTGAAGCCACTTAGGCTTCTTCTTCCCTGAACATTCTTCCCACATTGGCCTGTCCTCATCTGAAGAACTACCAGAGCTAGAAGCCCCAATCACTTGTCAACCTGAAGTTGGTGTGCCAACACCAGGTTTACCCTGTAATCCTGATCCCGATCCCCCGTAAGGTGTACCTGTAATAGTAGACCCATCACCTGTCCCTGAAGACCCTGCTGGCTTAACCACTAAACCTGGTGAACCTGTGCCAACAATCTGTGGTCTTGTAACCCCGGAAAGCTGTGATCCTGACTGCTACGTAGATGGAACCTATGCCACAACCTAAGGTGCAGGGACCTGTTGCTCTCCCTGCTCTGACTCTCTCGACCTCCTGAAGGCTCTCTCCTCCTCAAACTTCACATCCCTTCTCACCACCATTTTCCTCTAAGAGGGAAGGTAAATGCGGAAAGCCTTCACAGTCTCATCATAACCCACAAAGATGCCCTTCTCTGTAGTGGGCTCCAACTTTGTCCTCTTCTCTGAAGGGACATGAGAATAAGTCAGACTACCAAATATACGAAAATGGCCAACTTCAGGTTTCTTGCCTGAAAAGCACTCCTCAGGTGTCATATTCCCCACTGCCCGATGGGGACTCTTGTTCTGAAGGTCTACAGCGGTGTTGCATGCCTCATTCCAGAGAAAGAAAGGAAGTGACTGGTCATGTAACATAGCTCGGCCTGCTCCAACAATGGACCTGTTCTTCCTCTCTGCTACTCCATTCTGCTCTGGAGTATACGGAATTGTCAACTGTCTCCTAATCCCCTCCTGTATGCAAAATTCATCAAATTCCTTGGAGGTATACTCACCCCCGTTATCCAATCTCAAGACTCGGATCTTCCTCCTTGTTTGGTTCTCCACAAGAGTTTTGAACTCTTGGAACCTCTGCAAGACTTCCTCATACTTCTTGCTCTTCAAAAAGTAGATCTAGGTCTTCCTGGAATGGTCATCAATGAATGTCACATAATACTCGTATCCTCTGAAGGACACAGAAGACATAGGTCCGCATAAGTATGAATGTATCAAGTCAAGAGTACCAACTGACCTGCTATCACTGCTCAGAAAAGCAGTCTTGGTGTACTTTCCCAAAGCACACCCCCTGCACACATCACTCTACCCTGTGCTGAACTCCGGTAAACCTGTCACCATGTGCCTCAACAACCCTAAGGTTGGATGATGCAAGTGAGCCATCCTCCTATGCCAAAGCTCACACAACTCACTGCTACTCCTATGTGCTAAAGCATGCTGCGGCTGAAACAAGAGCCTATATAGTTTTCCACATCTCGCTCCAATGGCAACTGAAGCAGATGGTCCTGCAGTCTTGGGAAACATATGCACATGTCCATCTAGGAAAGACACCCCAAGACCCTTATCCTCGATCATGGAAATTGACACTAGGTTCTTCTTCAGCCCAGGTACATACAATACATCCCGCAATACCATGGGACTCATGGACTCCCTCTGAAATGTAATGGTCCCACGTCCAATTGCACTGACTACTGAGTCATCTCCCAACTCAACCTCCACATCTGTATCTTCCTGTGAAAGGTCGGAGAACATCTCACAAGCACCTATCATGTGGCTCAAGGCTCCGCTATCTATGTACCAAGTGCTAGAAGTAGATGCACTGTAAGAATGGTTTGTCACACAGGAAACTCCCTCTGTCTGTCAACATCTGCACTGGTGAGAATGGATACTCTCTCTCTCTCAATATGCCTAGTGCATAGTGAAAACTCACTTTGAAATCTAGCTGCAAAATCATCAATCTTAGCTGAAGCGGTTGTCTATTGCATCTTCTTCTTCTTGTTCGGACACATAGCAGCATAGTGTCCCATCTTGTGACATGCAAAGCAATTCATAGTGCTCATATCCTTCTTCTGCCCATCCTGCTGCTGCTTGGCCCCACCCTTCTTGCTCTTCTTCTTCTCCTTCGCTGTCAATGCCACATCATCCTCATCCCCTCTACTAGTAGAGCCACTGCACTGCAAGAAACCCCTCGGAGTCTCCTCCTAAACAAAGTCATCACATACTCTGTCCCAAGATGGTAAGTTCTCTCTAGCCACCAACCCCTCAACAAACACATCCCAAGGTGCAGTCACCCCATTCAGGGTTGTCCGCACTAACTCAGGAGCATCAATGGCCACCCCAACAGCTGCAAGCTCATCTCTCACCTAAGAGATCCTAGTAAGATAAGTCATACATGTCTCTCCTTTGACCATCTGGACATTCTTCAACTTCTGTCTAAGTACCATCTTCATGTTTTCATTAGTACTAGCAAACAAACTGGTCAAAGTAGTCTACATTTCATGCGCATGATCCTTCGCTAAAATGTGAGGAATAACATGGCCTTTAACATCATCTAAGATTATCCTCATGGATTTAATATCCTTCTTATTAAAGGCTACAAGTAATACTGCATCAGTAGAAGGAGGAATAGTAATAGGATTTGTTGTAGTGTTTTTAACTACTTCCTCCCACAACTCATTCTCCCTCAGCACAAGTAAAATCCGGGCTTTCCATGAGACAAAGTTCGCTGCCCCATCCAACCTATCTTTAGTTCTCAACCCCACGGAAGTCATTTTCTCAAGGAACAAGTTTCAACAAAATGTACTACTGTCACAAAGGTTTTTCTGAATTCTGGAAATGACTATTTCACTGCTAAAATTTAATTTTTTGCCACAACCCTCTCTGATACCATGTAGATTTTTCACTAGTTTTCAGCCACCAGTTTCAAGTAAAATTTATATCATTGTGTTGATGCCTGGGAAATCACAGGCGACAACAGCAAGGGATTCTCCCCAGTAAACGTTTTCAACTAGCCCGTTACTGTTTGGTATGGGGAATCCGTCTGGTTTGCAGTTCGGCTACCGTAGGTCAAGTAACAAAAATAAAAGGTTTTACCAGTTGCGGCCCGGTTCACAGTGTATATTTTTGTGTTTTAGTTTTAAGTATGATATGCAAGTTCCTATCTAAAATGCATATTGATAGAGAATACGAGGAGCGGTCACAATGTGATACGCAGGTTCTTACCTCTCGTCTTAAACTCTCTCGCATCTAAATCATACACAGCAAGAAATTAAAACTAACTATCTAACTGTCCCTAGGGAGCGAGATTATCATTTAATGAGTAATGTATTACTATTCATGCATTAAGAAAAATCACAGGTAGCTATTCTTATTTCAAAACACATAAACATGAATAAATAGATGAACAACAAGATAACTCATTGTTTATGAAAACATTCATTACTCATAGTGGAAATTATCATAAAATAAACCAGAGAACATTTATACAAGAACATAGGTTCAACAAGTTAGAACAATCTCACAGTTAATGAATAAAAGCTGAAAACGAAATAGTTCCCCTTCAACATCATCCATTGCACAACATTTGAACATTCCACCAAAGCTTTCTCCAACAGGCAAAATTGTAATTTTCTATTGCAAAACGAAATAGTTCCTCTTACAACATGTCCTCACAAGTCTAACTGGGAAAAAGTCCTTTCTCCTATCTAATTTTCCTATACTTATACTACAAGTAAACTCTTGGGATGCCCCTTAGTGACCTTTGGGCTCCTCAACCGTTTAATCTTACAATTTTGTCCTTTTGTGAGTGCTCATGATTTAGACAATACGTTACATTTCATTAAAAGCTAATAGTAGTTTTATAACGAGAGACCAGCTCAATCAGTGATCAACTTTTCCTTGAGCCTCTGCTGCTATCGAATCCGATGGTACTGTTTTTTATCTTGCTTCTCTATGCTTCAGCCTCTGCTTTCCTTGCTGCCTCCCTTCCGCTTTGGCTTCTAGATATATCTTGTTGCAGTAGTCATCCTGTCATGAACATAGCAGATTTCAGACCATCAAAGTAACACAAACTGTACTAATACATGCATTCTATAAAATGAACTATAAACAGTATTAATGCATGAAAATAAAGAAAGTCAAGGCAAAAGAAATCCTGCAAGTTTATTCTTAAAAACCCCTGTTCAAAACTTAAACATATGCCCGATAGAATAGATGCTTCCTCCCAATCCAGTCCACATCTGATGAAAGCATGAACCAAGACAAAGTAATGACCATTCTTCAAAACACCAAAACCTCAAACTGCGCTCTTCAACTCAGACAACCTTAACATCAACCCGCGCCCACGGGAAAACTCAGCCATTCTATAGAACAATGTAAAAACACCAAGAAGGCGGGAAAAAACCCCACCGATAGTACTAAGCATCGGAAAGATAACCAACTTCGGCAGGTTATCATACTACATCATAGGGCTATTAGTTCATTAAGCCGTCGCAACGGTGAAAACCATACAAATAGTGGTTTCCTTGATCAACATAAAAAACATCGACGAGCGGAAGAACAGAGGACTCCGGCAACATAGTCCTATTCAAAACCGTAATGGCGGGAGACGAACAGATAAATGGCTCTGCGGAAACCGAGAACATCGACGAAATAAACACTAATCGCAGCCTCGAACCACGGAAACACTACGGTATCAGATGACTAGCTCAAAGAGGAGCCGCAACGACGAAAGTCACACGGACTAAGGGTTCCGCAAAAATAGAAAACACCCGCAAAAATCAAACCATCGGCAAAAAATATAACAAACAAAATCGGATGGTTAGTTCGCTTAGGAGCCGCAATGGCGGAAAGCAATCAGACTACAGCTTTCGATCAGAGCTATAAAATTTTCCGATAGCGAAAAGAAAAAACAATAAACCCAGAATCAGCGAGGATAAGCCCTAATCCATCGGAACATTTATTATTAAGCTTCCGCAACGGCGGCTGTATAGAGGACTATAGATGCGATTCAGAGTTCAAACAACTTCCGAGAGTGAAAAGGCTGAGATAAACATCCGTAAGTCAAAACTCAAATTCAAATTAGCAGCATCAATAGACAAAGATATTCATTCAACAATCAACCTCAAAGATCAAACTCGCAGCAGAGTCAAACAATTTCAATAAATCTAAGCAAGACAAAATTTAAAGGAGGGTCCCAAAATTTTAAGAAATTTGGGAAATTGTTGCAGCTGCAACACACTGTTTATGACATTCTCAGAAAAATAAAGTGTTGGAAACAAACAAAAATTTTCAGACTTAAAACACTGTTGTAAACAATATTTTCAGTGACGGGAAATAAAAATCAGCACACCATTTAATCACACCTAACGCTATGATTTTTGCCCAATGGCCCTAGAAAAACCCACTAGGGGAAAACCAGTCAGAGAGAGAGTATTTTTATTTTTTTAGGAGAAGTTTATCATTTACAGCAATACACAAAAAAATATCAAACCAACTTATCTCAACCCGGAAGATAAATTTTTGTCTTGATTTGTGTGCCGAGCAGCAAAAATCAAACTCTGATTTTTTCTGTTTTTTGCCTTGATTTACGTGCCACTGTATGGACTGTACGGACGAACTGTGCGAACTGTATGGACTGTACTGACCTCGAAATTTGTGCCAATTTTTTTCTCGAAAATCGTGCCCAGAAATCTACCTAAAAAATCATGCCCACCGCCTCGAAAATCATACCGTACGGACCAGCAATAAATGTTGTTGTCTTCTTCTCGATTTGTGTGCTGCAAAATTTTTCCTCTTGCTCAGGGAAAATGGAAACTTTCTCTCTTCTTTCTCTCAACTCTCTCTTCTCACTTCAATCTGCAAAAGTAAGTCAAAATGCCTTTCCTATGCCTTTTTGAGAAAACCCTAGGGAGAGTCTAATCCAACTGTGGAGATTAGATTAGATCAAGGGTTGAAATTAAATGCTCATATTTTATTTCTAAAATATTAATTTCACTCAGCCACTTAAATTTATCAAAAAGTGACTTTAATGCTCTAAAGTCCAATTAAATGCTTTTTCTTAATTCATTTAATGCAAGGGTCACTTTATGTCCCCTCTCTAAGTGATTAAGGCAAAAGTCACTAGTGGAACACTTCCCTAGGTACAAAACTAACACAACCAACTCGTCTTTTCTTGAGGAAAATCTTGTTCAAAGTCAAATGCATTGTCACACAAAAACATGCAAAAAACACTAACATTCTACATGTAGATTCAACTTCCCATTGCCTCCTATGGATAACACCATAATTTTGGATCCATTGGAAAATCCTTCTAGAGATCTTGTTGAAAGAGCATAACAACATTTGTTGTTCGAGAACAAAGAGAATTCTCTAAAAACAAGTTGTTTGCACAATTGCTTATTGATTTGCAAGTAACCAAAGATGAATACATTATGCTTCTCTGATGTTTTCTTACTCGCCCTACTTTGATACTAGAAAAAACCTGTTGACCTTTGGATCAACTCATTTGCAAAACCAATACCATCCTTGTGGCAAGCAAATAAAGATGCACTATTTATCTTGGATGCCTATGCTACAACAGCATATGTAAGTTCTTACATGACCAAATTTGATAGATTATGGAAAATGCTTTCAAGAAGATCAAAGAACAATGTCTTATTGAAAATTATGGAATGATTGAAACAATACACAAACTTGGAAATGCTCTTCCAAACATGCAACAAATGTCTATTAGAAAAGAAATTCATATCATACTCTCATTTCCCTTGCATTTGCGTTCATCTTCAAGGAAGACAATTTTCACGAACACTTCTCCAATATACAAAAGAACAATTGTTTTGAAAAAATCATTGCTCTTGGAAAAAGAGCCAGACAACTCCGAAGACATAATTTTCCCTTCGATCTTAGACAAGTATGCCACATGCCCTGTTGAGCTCAAAAACATCTCGTTGGTAGAATATTCATCTTACTATTCTTGTATGTATTTTATTACATCAAAAAGAAACAAAGCATGTATCATATGATATATTCGCTATAACAAATAAAAATATCCTGAGGATTTCTATATAGAAAAAAATCATGCGCTTTATGCCACAGAGAGACATTTTTGGATTTCCAAAAGGGAGTTACAAAACATGGTCTGAAGCATATGCCACTTTCAAAGAACAAATAGACATTGTAGAACAACATTTCATAGCAATAATGCCAACAAAGTGGGGTGTCATTGACAGCAGGCCCAAGACATGTCTATGGCTCCTTTTACAAAGGATAAAACACTATCTATTTCTGCACTTGAACAATACGACATCCAACATGATTTTTTTTTGCATGCATTCAACTTATGTAATAGAAGTTGAGAGTGTATGTAACTTCAAAAAAAAAAAATCTTATGGACATAGATGAATATCTTGCAATTCGAAGAAATTTGAATATTGAGCAACAATCAGTTGCTAAAGAAATAATTGCAAGAAAAAAAAACAATCCCCACATACCAATCCACTTCTTCTTGACAGGAGGAACAGGAACAGGTGAAACTCACACCCCAAAAGTATTATATGGCAGCATGTTACATTTATATGACAATGAAATTGATAGTGACCCTTTGAAAAAACAAGGCCTTGTAGTTGCATTTACTGAAAAGGCGGCATACAATGCATGTGGAGTTATAGTCCACTCTACATTGAGACTGCCATTAAATTCAACAAACAAGATTCCATTAAATTCAGATAGTCTTGACCTTCTAACTAAAGACTGAAAAATTGTGAGGGATATTAATCGATGAAGTCTTCTTAATCCGACTGTTTTACAACCTGGACAAACGACTACGTGAAATTATACACAGACCAACAAAACCATTTGGAAACCTTGATGTCATATTTTGTGGAGATTTGTGCTAGGCACAACCTGTGCATGATTCTTGGATATTTGAGCAACCAAGATTACATCAATAGACATTTCCTTATAGTTTTTGGTCTGACATGATAAAATGTTATGAACTTAATACAATTATGCGTCAAACAAATGAAAAATTCATATCATTTTTAAATAAAATGAGAACATGTTCTCAAACAATGGATGACATTGATTACTTGAATCAAAATTGCTATAAACAACCACCAGAAGATGCAGCATTCCCATTTCTTTTCCATTTCAACAAATATGTTCAGCAACATAACTCGAAAATGTTATCCGCTATAAAAACAAAAACATTCACACTAAAAGAGCATGATAGCAAAGTAGATATGACTGATAGGTGTAGGTTTAAAGAAAACACAATGTGCCTTCCTTCTGCGATAGTGGTCAAAAAATACATGCTAGTTGCGTTGATTGGAGGCAATTATTCAACTGAAGATGGCTTGGGTTATTTAAAAACTATGCCCAAACAAAACTTGATATTATATGGATTGATTTTTCAGACCCTAAAGTTGGCCTCATTCAATGTGCTACTATGCAACATATTTATTCACGTGGCATAATGTCCAATTGAACACCTATCAAAATAATTCAAATACAAACTACGCTTGAAAATAAGAAAAATGTTATAAGAAGACAATTTCCAGTTCAATTGGCATGCGCACGAATGACTCATAGAGCACAAGTCTTGACGCTAGAAACACTTGCATTTGAACCAAAAGGAATTAGAAAACCTAAGCTTGTTTGCACTGCATTTTCACATGTCAAGGATATCAACTATATTAATCTTCTTAACAAATTACAACAAGCAAATTTCTCGACTTGCATAAAAGTCGTTGCTAAAATAGACGGATTTAAAATAGATGCAATTTGGCAATTTGAATAAGGTCTACATTCAATGCCAACAACTAGGCAAATACTAATATCAACGTTGAACACATGTAGTTTTGTTCTGCATTGCAATGATGTTCTCAATGATCATGAGCTTATGCAGGCCGACATTTTGTGTTTGCAAGAAACACACATATGCACACTTGGAAAAGAGACGAGTTTACTAAAAAGCTACAATTTTTCTTAGCATTTTTGGTACATGGAGTTCTTACACTGATTAAAAAAACATAACCATAATCGGATCACAAAATTATGAGAAAAAATTTGCTGAAGCAATTTGCATTGATCATGAATTGAATAACATTTTCTTCAAAGTAGTTGACATTTACAATAGACTAAATGCTCCTTCTGACGATATTTTCTAGATACTCAATTGCATTTTCTCAAATTGCACGTCAAATAGCCAAACTATTATAGCTAGTGATCTCAACGTTGACATGTTGAAGGAGACAATGCAAAAAAAAATTACTCCAATTCTTTATGAAAATGAAAGGTTTCTCGTTGAACACAACAAAAGAAACAACAAACAATGGTTATGATTGATCACTTTTGGACAAACTTGGAACACGGGCGTATTTTCTTTAACATTTCAAATTCCTATTGCACTGATCACTATGCAACTTTTTTCATGTCCCAAATTTTTCATTGGGTCACAATGGCCTAATCACATTTGCCATATTCATGAGATTTTGTCAAATTGATGCTAAGGGTCAAATAATTGCCAAAGAGAAAAATTACTAGTTTCCTAGGTTGGGGATGGAAGCTTTGGGATTTGGAATAAAGGGAACAATAAATGATGTTCAGACATTAGAATGGAATAAATATTTAATAATGGAGCTTATTAAATAAATACAAGAAAAAATTGAAGTGGCAATGGAGCATGGAGACACATGGAGACTATGGGGCCCACGCAAGCTAGAATTTATGTGCCACATGGCATCCTCCTATTGTAATTTCGTATCCATGGGAAGCCCAAATGTTCTTGGATGAGTTAGAAGGCTAATACACTTGGCCATATGCATCAGAGGTTGAATTTGAAAGTAAATGTAACTTACATGGGAGATGAAGAGTCATTTTGTAGCTAGTGAGACACTTGGACTAGATTCCCTAACTCTATGACAACAATAATTAAGATGTTATGACACCTATGACACAAATCAGATCTGAATGCTGACATCTGACATATCTGACATGTCAGTTCGAAATAGAGCATCCAATAGGGCGCTCATGTGAGTTGGGGAAGCTCAATGGGTTCCTACTCAAATTGGGGGAAGATGGAAGGCTAGGAAAGGGAGGACACATGGAAAATCTTGAGCCCACACCCAAATTAGAATTGGCTTGAGTTTGTGGATGGATTGGTAACCTTAGAAGGCTAAGGATGTTTATAAAATACAGGAATCAACCAAGAGAATATCTTTTGTTCATTTGAGAAATTGCCATTTGTGAATTGTGAGAGCTAGTGGATGACTAGTTTTCTTGCCTTAGCCAATTTCGAGGGTGAAAAATTCTCATCCAAGTTGGTGTTTGGAGAAGTCACTCAAGTATTTCATGGAGCTTTAATGGATTTTTATTTTTAGGTGTAAGCTACAGGGCATCTCGTGGTTCCTTCTATTTCAGCACTTTCTCTCAACCATTTCTAGTTTCTATGGCATATTCTTGCTCATTGAAGGATTGCACTTTGGGTGAGCTATTGATCTCTTTGCGGAAGATTCTAATGCCCCATTATTATATGTTCTGATGTAAATTCTCTTTATCTCAAGTTCATAAGACTCTCGGGTCGAAATACTGAAATATTTCATGTAAAAATGTTAATCAATGAAGAAATAGTGTCATTTCCCCACTATCTTGTTGTGAACCAATGTAATGTTGATGGATTAGAATGGATAAGTAAACTACTAATGGTTTATTGATGAATGGACTATTATTTCTGTATTTAAAATTTTAGAAGACACTCAGGTCAAAATACCCAAAATATTTCATGTATTAATGTTAAACAATAAGGAACGATGTCATTTCCCCACTACCTTGTTGTGAACCAATATAATGTTGATATATTCAAATAGGCAAGTAAAATACTGATGGCTTATGGATGAATGGATTGTTATTGATGGATTATATGAATTTAATGTTCAGTACATAAGCATTTGGATTTATTTTGTTGAGTTTCATAGCATTTGGAGAAGTTTGCCTATCATTCCCCCCAAGGTTGAAACTAGTCTTTTTGCATATGATTTAAGGGAGTTATAGCATATAAAAATCATGGAACCTATCTTTGAAGGAATGACCAAGAATATTATGAAAGGATTCGAATTGTTGGCTATCCAAAGTTGGAGAAATTATATTGATCTTAAGAAAACCAAGGGGAAAAATGCATCAGTTTGCTTGAAGGAGCAAAAGGAGGAGACCCATGAACCACCTAGTTCTGAAATAGGTGAAGTAGAAGAAGTAGTACATGAAGAGGATCGAAAGTCACTCCCAAGTGACTCTAAAAAAGATGAAGAGACATCACATGAGTATAAAGAAGTTTCTATTGAAAACATTGAAGATCATTTCGAGACACATCCTACTTTGGAAATGAAACAAAGAGCATCTATTGAGAAAGTATTCTTAAATGTTCGACCGAAATTTGTTGACACAAATCAAGTGTCGACATTTGGAAAAGTAAGAGAGATGCCTAAACGGTTCGATCAAATACTTAGGAAGCAACTTACGAGAAAGGATAGTAAGGCCAAAGATTTTTTTTAAAGTTTCTTAGCATTAATCCATGATAAGGATGTTGTCGTAGAATTGACAACACTCATAAAAGAAACTCCAGAAGAGTTGTGACCCGAAAGAAGAGTTAACTATGTCGGGAAGAGATTAAAAATTGGTCGCGAGTTGTGAAGGACTGCGCAGATAGGAGACTATGATATGGATTATATCATCTTAGATTTGGGTTCTAATGTCAATATTTTGATAAGACAAACATGGGAAAGCATGAACAAGCCACGGTTGGATTGGTCTCCTATTCAACTAAGACTAGCAAGTTAGTCGAAGGTTCTACCCATTGGTTGACTGACTCAAGTACTTGTCGAGGTAGAATCCTTGAGAACACATGCAGACTTTGAAGTGATCGACGTCGTCAATGATACAAACCCGTACTCTGCACTCTTTGGGATTGAATGGGAAATGTATAATCAACCATCATCAATTTAAAATAAGAAACTTGTCATTCGAAAACTTGGAGATAAGGGTGGTCGCGCCAATTGATCCGCTCGAAGGACAAAGATATGTCGAACCAGTTAACAGTGAAGGGCAAGGTGATTACCTTGATCATTTATATAATATCATGTCGTAAAGAGATGACTATATAAACCCAACACTTGATGGAAAGCTGAGTTGGTAGAGTTTTAGCTCTTATACATCCAATTCAGATGAAGCATTAGAAAATTGGCAGAAACGGTTGCATAAAGTTTCCATGAGAAGATGCGCAAGAATTACAAGATCTGTGTGATGGGTAGGAGCTGAATCAAGTGAACTACCTACATATGAGGGCTTGCCTAACCTTGCATCCTTTCTAACAGATTTTGAAGAAAAAAGTTATAGAATCACAACAATTTTTTTCCTTGGACTTTGTGCTGAAAGCTACGCCCATTAGATGGTGGGGTACACATAAACAATCTATCTCTAAATGGCTGCAATGCAGAATATTGTCGAAGATCAGATTTGGAGAAGAGGTCAATTATACTGATCGCAAATATATAGAATTAACAATTCATGTCAAACATATTGAGCATTGTCGCATGACATGGCAGGAATATCCGCGAGAAGAATGGGTTCATCACTTCATATATACATCAGACACAATACCTAGGAATTGGTATACATCTATTGAACTGTGAAAAAAAACTCTTGAATGGGAAGAACTAGCCACTAGTTTCACACATACATTCGAGTTCGCATATGATCACCCAACAATCGATCTTGCACTGCAAGTAATGAAAAAGAAGATATTTGAAGAAATCCCTATCGCAGTGATAAATTTCCATCAATGTAGCACAACAATCCACCATTGGATGGAATGCTACAATGTGACGAGAGAACCAGATGATGATGACCCGCCTAATATAAACATACTTGAGTCAGAAGGTATGCACGCAGTGGAGGGATTTGGTATTTCTAGTGGTCAATTCCTGAGTCCACTCAAAATCAAAAAATTTAATATTAGCTCACCTAAAAATCTAAAGTTCATCAACATTGGAGATTATTGGGATGAAGAGACTGTAGGAAATATCATTGATTTATTGCAAGAGTTTCAGGATATGTTCCCTACCATATTTTCAGAAATGAAGGGAATAGTCGGAGATCTCGGTGAAATGAAGATAGCTTTGAGGCCTGATTTAAAACAGTCAAGCAGCAACCATACCGATTGAATCCACGATACAAAGAAAATATGAAGGCTAAATTGGACTGAATGTTAGAAGCAGGTGTTATAGAACCTTGTCGAGGAATCATAATGGATTAGTCCGATAGTAGTCCAGGACAAAAAGACCTCAGGAGAGGTAATAATTTGTGTCGTCGTGAGAAAATTGAATGATGCTTTCTTACATGACCTGTTTCCGACTCCATTTACAGATGAGGTATTGGAGAGTGTCAAAGGGCAGGAAATGCACTCGTTCACTGATGGATTTTCTGGTTACCATCAGATCAGGATTGGAAAGGAACATTGACACAAGAATACTTTTGCAATGGAGTGGGTATGTTTCCAATATACGGTAATTCCCTTTGGACTTAAGAATGTTCCTGCAAGTTTTCCCCGAATTGTAGTAAATGCCTTTAAAGATTTCATACACAAATTTCTTGAATTCTACTTCGATGATTGGATAGTATTTAGGCTCATAAAAGACCATATTGAGAGCCTTAGAATGATGTTGGAACGTTGTCGCCAATATCAAATTTCACTAAATTTGAATAAATGTGTATTTTGCGCCCCGTTTGGAACTCTTTTGGACCATGTGGTCTCTCGCGATGGAATTTTGGTCGACCCGGCCAAAATTGTGGTAATTCGCGACCTACCACCACCTACTACAGTTAAATAGTTGAGAGAAACACTGGGACACACTGGATACTACAAAATTGTTATAAAAGGATATGCGGAGGTGACTGCTTTGATGAAAAATATTTTGAAAAAAGATGTTAAGTTTCAATGGACAGAGAGATGCCAAGAGAGTCTAGACACATTGAAAAACAAGATGGCTATTGCGCCAATACTTGTATTTCCAGACTGGAAAAAGGACTTTGATGTTCATGTTGACTAATCCTCTGTCGCGCTTGGCATGATACTGACACGGCCTAGTGAAGGATCGATCGATCATCCCATTTCCTTTGCTAGCAGTAAGTTGTCGACTGCAGAGAAAAATTATACCACGACGGAAAGAGAAGGTTTAGCAATGGTATATGTGTTGCGGAAAATCAGACATTATTTGTTGGGTGGACATTTTAAGATGTACACTCACCATTCCACATTGAAATACCTGGTCAATAAACCAGTGTTGGGGGGGAAGATCTGCAGGTGGCTTCTCGTCTTCCAGGAATTTGATTTTGAAGTAATTGTTAAACCCAATCGATTGAATTTGGGGCCAGACCATCTTTCAAGGATAGAAAGTGGTGAAGAGCCTAGTAACCTAGACGATAATCTCCCTGATGCACAACTGTTTGCGATAACCATGTTTGATAATCATTATAGAGATATCATATAATTTTTTAGTACAGGTTATATGTCAGCTGAATTCACCATTATAGAAAAGAAACAGTTGGTTGTGTGAGATGCGGATTTCTAGTTGATCGTTGGACAATTTTATAAAATGGGTCCTAATGAGATTCTTCATCGTTGTGTTTTTTAACACGAGTGACTGTTGATATTAAATGAAGCACATGTTAGTGTTGGAGGAGGCCATTACGCAAGAAAATATATGGGACCCTACATTTTGCAAGCAGGACTATGGTGGCCCACCATGCATCCGAATGCCCGGGATCATTGTCGAAGCTGTGATGTTTGTCAAATGAATGGATAGTCGTCGCGACATGACGAAATGCCATTACTACCTCAAATAACTTTGCAAGCATTTGATAAATGGGTTGTTTATTTTATCGGTCCTATAAGTCCGACAGGAAAGCTCACTGGTGCACGTTATATTATTACTACGACTAATTACCTAACTAGATGAGTCGAAGCAACGCCAGTAAAGGATTGTACTGTTGCGACCGCTGCAAAGTTTTTATTTGAGAATGTCGTGACACAATTTGGATGCCCAAATATTTTCAAAAGTGATCAAGGTACGCACTTTTTCAACCAGTTGATTGTAGAACTCACAAAGGAATTTCAGATTCAGCATAGAAGAACAACACCCTATCACCCTCAAGCAAATGGAGTTGTCGAAGCCTTTAACAAAATTCTGGAAAACGTATTGACAAAGATTTGTAATGCCCAAAGAGATGATTGGGATCAAAAAATTTCAGCAGTACTATGGGCATATCGCACGACTTGTAAGAAATTAATAGGCCCAACTCCATTTTGTTTGGTGTATGGACAGGAAGCTGTGATGCCTATGGAGTATATTATCTTGAGCTTAAGAATTGATGCGATCATAGAAATGATAGATCTTGATGTTGTTGAAGAAAGATTGTTGTGTTGGTTGTGGATCCTGATCTTCCAGATCCAGAGATATTATTCAATTGTGTTTGTACCCCAGGTGTACTGTACACTCATGCCCCTTGCCTTAGGGTTCAGTGCAACGGCCCGAAAAAGGGGGTTCGGGGGCCGAGCCTCCAAGAAATGTTTTTGGGATGTGTGTTGGCCAACAGTTTTGCGGATCCATGGTATTGGGTTAATCGTAGTATTTTCCCATGGTATTTCCCCTATAAAAAAAGCATTGTAACACGACTGTGCATGGTATTGTATTGTATTGGAAGAGAGACTGTGAGAGTGTGTAGAGGAAGTGCAGCAGTTTTTCTGTAGGTTGTATCCCTTCATCTTTCTGGACTGTAATAAAAGGACTGCCAATTTCTTTGTGGACGTAGCCCATCATTTTGGTGAACCACGTTATATCTGTGTTTCTCTGTAATGTTTTAATGTGTTTTGCATCTTGTTTATGATTTAACTGTATATCTGCTATTGCTCTGCGGTCATGTTTTCTAACATGTCGCAACTTGTGCATCTGGAAGAAGAATGTTTTGTCAGAGGCTTTCATCAAAATGTTGAAAAACAAAGGTAAAAAGTAGGCATGATCGACCTATTAAGAACAAGTCGTTTCAGGTCGGAGGACTATTAAGAACAAGTCGTTTCAAGATGATCACTAATGGAGGAGCAGTGAAATTGCAAAATTTAAATGGAACAAAAGTCAAAGGAATGGTGAATGGAAGTCGGTTGTAGTCATATCATGATAGCAAAGACTTGGTCGCATGAAGAAAACAAAAGAGAGATTTTTTATCGCAGACTGCTAGTCTACCGCAGAAAGAGCACAAGAGAGAAAGAGGAAAAAAGAAACACTTAGAGCCTTTTATGGATTTGTTGGTCGTAGACTGGTAGTCTGTCGCATAAAGAACAAAACTTGCGTAGACTAGGTGTATGCCACAGATCAAAAATTCAGGGCGAAGACACTTAGTATTTTGCAACAAAAGGAGATATGTCAAAGAGAAATACAGGTCGCAAGGAGTGCGACGTTATCGCAAGGAATAGTGATATCGCAGAAGTGATGGCTGGAGGCAATTAAATTCAAAATACTGAGAGATTTTAGCGACGTACTTTAAGTCACTTCAGTCATGATTGCAATAACGTCATAGCAAAAAGTGGTGTGTTACATGGCAGTTTCTGTATGATGATTCAAACAGGTGATCCACGTGACTCATCATGTTGCCACTATTCCACTCGATGTTTGCGTGTGTGAAGGTCTGACAGATCAAATGAGTAGGTATTACCTGCATTCACCCTTCACTTTCAATTTAGTCTAATTCGTTGGAATGAGGAATTGCTCTCTGCAACTCCGAGGGTCGAAGTAAGTTTGTTGTTTACAGAAGTATGGTTTCTATGAATCCTAGTGACACTACACTCACACGATCCACGATTGAAGCTATGCTACCTATGTCGATCAAGGAAGATGTTGTCGGATATATTCCACTGCAAGCAAGGATGGGATTGGAAACTGACCTAGTTCCATTCATCCCTGAGATAAGGATACGAACCGACCTACCAGGTTCGTCAATGAAGAAGTGTTTTGGTTCCCGCAAGAGTGAAGCTCTCTCAGCACTGCTGATGAAGGATGAAGATGCAACGGTTGAAATTCGATTTCCAAATGACATTCCACCAAAACAGTCAGATAGACTTGTGGAACGATTCACCAGAGTGCGCAGTATCCATTGCTAGAACTCACTGATCTGAACCAGTGTTCGAATAACGACAAACAAAGATAAAGGCCACCAGCATCGCCATCATTTGTACAAGAATCTCAAAATATAGTTGGTGATGGTGTTTAAAAGAAGAAGATACGTTGGCTAATTTCCATGAAGAAACGGAAAACGTCGATATGATGGAAAATTTCATCGTCAAAGAAACGGAAGACGTCAATGAGATGGCAGACTACATCATTAAGAAAACAGAGAAGACAATTAGATGTTGAATTTCATCACCGACGAAGAAGTTGAGAAATAGGGTTTTCCTCTGAGAACGAAGAAGCTAAAGAAAAGAATGCTCGGGCAAGCACTTGGGATTTCGTCTTTAGCTTTCAGAAATAGTGATGTCGATGAACTTTTCCATCTCGCCCGTTTGTCCGCTCCGAAACAGTAACTTTATATGATAGGAAAAAAAAGGAAAGCAACGACAGAGGCTACGAAGAGAACCGAAGAAGATGAGTCATCATGTGCCAAGGTTGTCGACCAAGTGTCTTAGACTTGGGAATCCAAAATTGACGACGTCGAACTAGAGAAATTTGTTGAGGAGTTGCACACAACTGAGAGAAAAATAACTCATCTGAAGAATGAGATGAAAAAATTACCCTTGGCAGAGAAGATGGCTAAGGCATCAGAAATGAATGGGCTGCAATGGAAAGTGATGGTGTTTCGCACGCAACAGTAGCAAAGGGCAGATAGAGTTGAATATTTGCAGGATGAAATAGAGCGAATTATAGGAATTATTCATCATGTACATCAAAGGGTGCAACAAGTAGTGGAAGCAATAAGGCTCATACCGTTGGAACACGCCAGTTTCGACTTTGTGGAGAAGTTGAAGAAAACATAGAAAGATGTGCGAGAAGAGGCAAAGAAATTAGTGAAAATCTTGCAAAATTTTCAAAGAAAAATTAGCACAAGTCAAGAAACAAAAGACTAACTTCGTGTGGCTCGGAACAAGCCACATGTGAGTGTTGGGGGGTTGTTGGGCCTAGGGAAAGATATGTAGAATTCAGTTAGAACTACACTCAAGTAGGAAAAGAGTAAGGTCGCAAGAAGGAAAAGGAGTTGCGACAGAAGCAGTCACGGAAGGAAGGAAGGACAAGGTAGAAGTAGTAAAGAAGATGCGATAGAGAAGGAACATAAGAAGACAAAGAATAAAGAGCTAAGGAAAGAATCAGCCGAAGAGGAAGCTACAACAGTAGAAGAAGAGTGTTCGCGAAAGAGAAGAGTTCCTGATAGAAGAGAAGTTGCGACAGAAGGAAATGATGCGGCACGGAAAGAGGCGACAAAATAAACCATGTTAGAAGGCTTACAGTGGCATAACGGCTGGAAAGCAATAATTCGAAAAGATCGAGGGTACAAGGTCGGCTAGAGTTAGCAGAAGCCGCACGTATGGAAGCATCTTTGTAAGTTTGGTCGTTAGTGCCTACTGACATGTGTAGATAGAATAGGAAAGACAACCTATTCGCTAACTGTATGAAGTCAGATGACAGCGACATGTAAGAGTCTATAAAATGAGGAACCCAAGCTATATGCGAGTTAACTCCTAGTCAGTTCGATCCAGGTCATGTGTTAGCTTTGTAAGTTGTGTTGTCTATTAGTGTGTTGAGTCGTAGAGAGGAGTCGAAGAACATGTAGGTGATTGTGCAGAAGTGTAGAAGAGATTGAGTCAATCCAGGATGTGTGCGGATTGACAGTTGAGTCGATCTAGGTTGTGTGTGGATCATCTGTAGAATTAAGTAGAGAAATGATGCGACACATAAAGAGGCGACAAAATAAACCATGTCAGAAGGCTTGCAGTGGCATAACGGTTGGAAAGCGATAATTCGAAAAGATCAGGGGTACGAGGTTGGCTAGAGTTAGTGGAAGCCGCACGTATGGAAGCATCTTTGTAAGTTTGGTCGTTAGTGCCTACTGACATGTGTAGATAGAATAAGAAAGACAGCATATTCGCTAACTGTATGAAGTCAAATGAGAGCGACATGTAAGAGTCTATAAAAGGAGGAACCCAAGCTGTATGCGAGTTAGCTCTTAGTCAGTTGGATCCACGTCATGTGTTAGCTTTGTAAGTTGTGTTGTCTATTAGTGTGTTGAGTCGTAGAGAGGAGTCGAAGAACCTGCAGGTGATTGTGCAGAAGTGTAGAAGAGATTGAGTCGATCCAGGATGTGTGCGGATTGACAGTTGAGTCGATCCAAGTTGTGTGTGGATCATCCGTAGAATTAAGTAGAGAAATAATAACGACCGAAGACCAAAAAGCATGAAAAGAGAAAGAAGTATGTATAGATAAGGAAAAAATATCTAGAACAGAGTATGAAGCTTAGTGCGTAGACAAAACGATACCATATATTTCTCATGCCAAATGAAGAGCGCCTTTATGGTTTTTCCTGGATGGTTTTCCACGTTAGATACTGTGTCAAATGTGTGAATGATGAATGTTGTTGTGAATGAGTGTTATGTATTTTCTTACGAATAATTTTATATGTATATGTTGCACCGTTATCATTGAATGTGTCCATGCCACATTGGGTTTAGTGCTATAATACATGTTGACGGATTAGTTGTGCCACAAGTACTTACCTATGCATAATAAGTATAAAGACCCCTCCCAATAGCTTTGGTCGAGCGCCTTGGTAGACTACCAAGGGACGAGAAATCCCCCACCCAACTGCGGAAACCTAGTTTTGGAAGTTACCCATAGAAATATATATTGAGTAAGACTACATCTACGTCGCAGGTGCTGTCGATTGAGCTTTGCTCTGTCGAGCCAATATCTTAGGCTTTGTTGCACACAAAGGAGGGATTGAACCTGGGTCAAAGAGAGGAAAACGCCAACAAGTAATAAAAATAAAAATTATACTTTGTAGCTCAAGATTGAGTTTTAAGGAAATTTACATGTTATCAAAGCTCTGTTGAGCTAAATCTGAGAAATAACAACAGTATTGATAGATCAAGGGCAGATATACTGAAGACACAAACCTAGAGTTTCAGATCTAGGGTTTGACAGGTACACTTTACTATGGTCATACAGTTGAGAATCAATGATAGAATCCAGGGGGCTAAAAACTTTCCTACATGGAAAGAGAGGATCATAAGGATCCTGGATGTTAGTGATGCAGAGGAGCACATTGATTCCACGAAGGTTGCACCCACATATCCGGCAGAGGTAGCAAGGTGGAAGAAGGTAGATTCCAAAGCTATGTTGATCATCTTAGATGGGGTGAAGGACCGCATAGTCCCTCATCTTTCCGGGAAGAAGACCGCATTGGAAATGTGGAAGAATTTTGAAGGTCTTTACTATAGCAAGAACAAAAACTGGAAGATGGTGCTACAGGAGAGGTTACGTAGTACCAAGACAGCCAAGGGTGAAGGAGTGGTGCCTTATGTCACAAGGCTCACACAGATCAGAGATGAGCTTGGAGCAGTTGGCTCTAAGACTAAGGATGGGGAGCTAGTTCAGATAGCTCTCAATGGCTTCTCTAAGCCATGGGACACCTTTGTAAAAGGTGTGGTGGCTAGGGAGAAGATCCTTGACTGAAAAATATTATGGGATGAATTTGTGTAGGAGGAAACTCGTATGGGTCAAGGTTCATGTTCATCCAGCACTGCCTCACAAATTGTGGATGGAGAAGCTTTGGTCCTATCAGGGAAGAGAAAGGGTAAGGCAAAGAAGAAGAAGGGTAGTAAGAAAAACATTGACATGTCCAAGATCAAATGTTTTATCTGCCACAAGCCATGACACTTTGCCTCCCAATGCCCATACAGAAAGAAGAACAAACCCAAATGGAAGGTTTTACAGAGGTGGAGGAGTTCAGCAAAAACTACGAAGAACACTTTTGTTTGATAGCTTGCATGGCAAGCACCACAGGCAACAGTATTTGGTACATCGACAGTGGAGCATCTTGTCACATGACAAGACAAAAAAGGTTCTTCAAGAGCTTGCGGGAAGGTGGAGTAAATCTCCACATGGAGCTGGGTAATAATGCGCAATATCAGACGTAGGGAGTTGGTACTTTTTCGTTTCAGAGGGAGTCTGGCAAACCCCTTAGTTTTGTTGATGTATTGTATGTTCTGGGGTTGACCAAGAACCTCATATTCGTTTCCACTCTGTAAGACAAGGGATTTCAAGTGAAGTTCCGAGATCGAAAGATGTATATCAGGCCCAAGGCATCATATAGGAGTTTGGATCGAGTGATTGGGATCTGGAGCGAGAAGGTGTACAAGCTACACTTTGAATCTGCAAAGGCTCTAGCCAGCAGCAGCAGTAGTCAAGGTGAGTTGTGGCATAGGAAGATGGCACACTTACACCATGGAGCACTGAGGCATTTGAGACAGGCAGTTATTGGAATTCCTCAAGTACAAGAGGAGAAGCATAACCACTGCAAGGGTTGTGCGTTGGGGAAAAACATCACGAAGCATTTCCCACGAAGTGAGCATAAGTCTAAGGAGACCTTGGACTTAGTGCATTCGGATGTTTGCGAACCCATGAGTGTCTAATCTTTCAGTGGCTACAGTTACTCCGTCACTTTCATTAATGACTATGGAAGACTTGGATCTATTTCCTGAAGGCCAAGTTAGAGGTCTTCGATCGGTTTCGAGAGTTCAAGACTCTCGTGGAAAACCAGAAATGAAGGAAGATTCAAGTTTTGAAGGACAACGAGGGTGAGTACACCTTCAATGAGTTCTTGGAGCATTGTTCATCGGAGGGGTTCAAGAAGGAGCACATTGTTCTTCATACCCAGCAGTAGAATGGAGTGGCGAAGAGGAAGAACAGGATATGGTAGGAGCAGCCAAGGCCATGCTATTTTATCAGGAATTGCCATTATTCCTATGGGTCGAGGCATACAGGACTGCAGTTTACATTCAGAACAGGCGTCCCCAGACAGCTTTGGGGAGGAAGACACCCAAGGAGGTCTTCACAAGCACTAAACCAAATGTGAACCATCTACACATATTTGGCAGTGTTTGCTATTGTCATGTTCATGCTGACACGATGAAGAAGTTGGACCCTTCTGGAGAGAAGGGGTTACTTGTTGGTTACAGCAAAACTTCTAAGGTATACAAGGTATATATTTCGACCCGCAAGAGGATCATTGTAAGCAAGGATGTACATTTTGATAAGGACGGAGCCTTACGAAGATCTATGGACTTACCAACACAAGAACAACCAACACAAGACACGAGGGCCAAGTTGGGGGAGCCATAGGTACAGGTACAAACACAGGATACATGTTCTAGTATTCAGAGGGAGTCAGGTGGACAAGATCCTTTGGTCATTGACTTGGAGGATGAGCCGCAATAGGAGGATATCCAGCAGCCGCAGCAGGTAGACACTAGGCACGACCTAAGTGGTTTAGGTCCACAGTTCAGGATTCCAAACATGTGACTCTTCCACAGAGGTCCATGAGGCAAAGCAAAGCACCAGGTAGACTTAGCTATATGGCACTGATGACAGAGTTGATTAACTCTGAACCTTCCAGTTTTGAGGAGGATGCACAACATGATGTGTGGCAAGAGGCTATGGTTAAGGAGTATGAATCCATCATGAAAAACCAAGTGTGGGAGGTTGTGCCAAGGCCAGAAGGAAAACGGGTAGTTGGATCCAAAAGGATCTATAAGGTAAAGCATGCAGCAAACAAAAGCATAGAGAAATACAAGGCACACTTCGTGGTAAATGGGTTTTCACAGAAGGAAGGTATTGATTATCAAAAGACTTTCGCCCCTGTCGCCTGACATTCTTCTATTCGAACTATTATCTCATTAGTAGCAGAGATGGGTTGGCGCGTTCATCAAATGGATGTAAAGACTTCCTTCCTCAATGGAGTTTTAGAGAAGGAGGTATTCATTTAGCAACCTGAGGGATTCAAGGTGGAGAACAGGGAGTCACATGTATGCAGATTGCGGAGAGCTCTTTATGGGCTCAAACAAGTACCACAGGCATGGTACTCGAGTATTGACAACTATCTACGGGAGATGGGATTCCAACGGAGTGAGGCTGATCACAACCTGTACCTCTTATCAGGTGAAGTACCTCTCATACTGGTCTCGTATGTAGATGATCTCTTTCTTACAGGAGACGAGAGGTTGATTGACGACTGCAAGTCCAACCTTACAGTTGAGTTTGAGATGTAAGACCTTGGATTGATGCATTACTTCTTAGATCTTAAGGTTTGGCAGAGAAATGGGTTCTTCTTCATTGGACAAGGGAAGTATGCAGTAGAGATCTTGAAGTGATTCAAGATGGAGGATTGCAATCCCATATCCATACCTCTAGTTTTCAACTGGAGGAAGATTGATGCGTCGAGGTCAAAGGAGTTTGATCCTACATTGTATCACCAACTTATCGAATCGTTCATGTATCTGGTCAACACATGGCTAGACATTAGCTTTGCAATCAACTCTTTGAGTCAATTCATGGTGGACCCTTGAAGAGTACATTGGACAGTTGTGAAGCATGTGCTTCACTACATTAGAGGTATAGTGGAGTACGAGTTGGTTTATGAGGGAAGTGTGAATGTATAGTTAGCAGGCTTCACAAATGCTGACTGGGCAGGATGTGTAGAAGACCGGAAGAGCATTTCAGGTTGTTGATTTAGCATTGGTTCAAGAGTTATCCCTTGGTTCAGCAGGAAGCAGAAGTCAGTTGCATTGAGCTCGACAGAGGCCGAGTACATGGCAACCAGTTTGGTTGCATGGGAGGGAATGTGGTGAGAAAGTTGCTTTCAGGGTTATTTGAGTGTGGGCTAAAGGCTACAGTGGTTCGCTGTGACAATAAAAGTGGCATCAGGCTATTTGAAAACCGAGTGTTCCATTACCGAAGCAAACACATAGATATCTGGTATCACTTCCTGAGAGATTGTATACATAAAGGAACCATTTAGTTGGAGTACATTCAGACAGATGAGCAGGTGGCGGACATTTTCACCAAGTCACTTTGCAGACACACTTTTGTGAAGTTCAAAGACAAGTTGGGGTTGTTATCGAATCCCTTCCTCGTTGAGAGGGAGTGTTAGAAAGTGGCAACAAAGAATGTCTTCTATCATTGCATGTGTCCTTGCATGCTAGAAGACATAAAACAAGAAGTCAAATGTATTAATGTGATTTTCCAAAGTTTAGACTTAGAAAAAGTACATTAAGTGATCTATTTATTAATTTACTTAATGGAGTCACTTTTATAAAGTTTGAGTGAAATATAACTGAAGTGATGGCTAATCTAATCTTGGCCATTGATCTCAGTGGAGGATCTCATCCATTGATCCATAGTGATAGTTAGGGTTTTCGCTTGGCCATTGAGTTAAAAGGAGACTTGGTGGAGAAGACACACACACAAACATACAAAGAAGTTAGAAGAAGTTTGCAGAGAAGACAAATAAGCATTCATCCAGAGGATTGATAGAGTGATCAGGCAGATGAAAGGTTCGTACGCATTCGCTAAGAGGGAGGTCGTACTAATTTGCAGAGGTCATACAACAACCATACAACATACCGCATGTGTAAGCAGGGTCGTACGAAACCCGTCCGTACAGCTGACGTAGAGGGTTGTATAGCTACGTAGAGGGCCATACAAATTTGTGGGGTGTTCTTAGTGATTTGCAAAGGTTTGATTTTTCCAAGTTGGGCAAATCGATTTTCTGGATTGTATTTGTTCTATATCTTCGTAATAAAATTTCTTCTCTGACTATTGCATCGGTTTTCCCATCTTGGGTTTTTTTGGGGGTTTCCATACCCAAAGATATTGTTGTCTCTATTGGTGTGATTGTTGTTATATGTTTCTCTGTATTTATTTTTCGCTGCATTACTTGTAAAGAGACTCATTTGTGATTATCAATGATAAAAATTAAGATTATACTGTGTAGCTCAAGATTGAGTTTTAAGGAAATTTACAGAGACAACTTAAGTATATTTATTAAAAGTCACTTTAATAATATACCATGTTAAGAACCATCGTCCCCTCATGGCAAACACAAACATGAGGAAAGGGCATTTCTCGTTAGAATTTTTAACACATTATAACTCTTGAATTACTAGAGAACAATCAACCTTCTTATTTTATTGTGTCTCTATCAATAACTACATATACATGAATGAACAAAAAGAAACTTAGTAAACAACAGAAAGAAAATCCCAAGTGAATAAAGAAATCCCATAACTGAAGGAAACAAATAGCTTACACATAGTCAATCATTGGAAAACGATATTACTGCATGTGTTTAATCATTTTGCAAAATACAATTTTGTCATTAGTCAATCAAGGGATGAATCCATCTTCATGTGGAGAATCGTCACTGCTAAAATTGCATCTATTACAATTGAGTGTTCTACATGGAAGTGTTATATACACTTCATCCAGCTTTGGTGCTTTATTTTTGTGAAGCTTGATAAATTAATTTTGTAGAGAATACACAACTCAAGCCCCCATTTTTCACTTACTGTCAGTTAAAGAATTTCAAGAGATAACGTGCAGTGGATGATTTTCGAAAAGGTCCCAAGGATGCCAAATCTAAAACTCTTAGTTGGAAAGTGTAATTTTGAGTTCTCTTGATATATACTATTTGCTGTCATTTGTTGGATATGAAATATATTATTTTATATTATCTTATTACAGAGGACATTTATAAAATTATCTTATCTTATACCACACTGATCTTATATGAATATTTTTGTTGGATTCTCTTTCCAGTCGAGAAAACTTAATATTAAAAATTTCCATTCTTTTGAGACTTCCAAAAGGTATTATTTGATGATCCCAGATATTTATCGTTCTTAGGTGGAATGGTTTGTTTACAATATATTTTTTTGGGTCCTTACTAGAGTGGAGTTTCTTGTGAGAAAAAACATACAATGTGAAACTAAGAATATCAAGCAACACTGTACAAATGCTCTGAAGTACTAACATTTGAATTTACCAGATATAAAACAATTTGAATATGGTATAGATGATATCACCACTAAAAGAAATATGGTACGGTCACTGTAGAATATTTGTATTCAAAATAATAAAGCCTTACAATGCCACATCTAGTACAAGAGGTATGTTATGGTGCAAGAGAAATGTATCCTATTTAATGTAGTTCACCTTGGAATTCCATTGGTCATTGTCAATCCCATTATTTGATAATGCATGTTATCAACTAGTATAGATCCATTTTAAAGCCAGATCTATCAAGCACCGAGAAGGATCCAATTTCTTGAGGGGTACATTTTTTATCGTTTGGATCCCTCTGAGTACTTGATAGATCTGGGTTTAAAATGGATCTATGCTAGTTTAATTTAAATTTTTTTTATTTAAGCCGATATGTAATTTATATTCTTCATTTTTTTAATTTTTTATTATTTTTACTTATGTCGGCTAGCATAACGTGACAAGATCTCCCCCATACTGAGTTGGAGAGCAACGAGTTCAATAGGTTTTTTATTTTGACTTGCCATGAATATCAATGTCAAAGCCATAGGCCTGGCTGGTTTATCTAAATCTGGATGTAACCATTAACTATTAGGTTTCCATTATGTTCCATTATGCATAGAGACCCCAAGTAGCCAAGTTACCAGAAAGCAAGAGTTACTGTAGAACCATCAGTGACAGTCTGACTTTAAAATGCCTTCAAAAACAAAACACATTCAAACTGTAAATCACTAGGAAGGTACTCTGGGCTAATGCTTGGTACATCCTAAAATCATAACAAGAACTGCACCCATGATTGATAGCACCCCATTTCTTGATCGAAGATATTCTTTACAGGTCAATGGTCCACTAATATGACATGCGATTTCATGGATTTGTTCTTTTGTTGCCTCCAATGAGCCTGAGTTGTCTATCACAATGTCAGCTCTTTCACGTTTGGAATCCAAAGGCAACTGAGAGCGTATTTTATTCAAAGCCTGTTCTTCAGATATTCCATCTCTCACCACAAGACGTTGAAGTTGGCTTTCCGGATCAACCCATACCACAATAATGGGCTTTGTTAGCCAGTTCATCTTAGCCTCAAACAATAAAGGAACATCCAGAACAATTACTCGAACCCCTCTTATCCAAAGCTTTGCAATTTCCCAATAAATGCCAAAACCAATATATGGAGCTAATGTCCTGCACAACAAAAAAAGGAAAATAGATGATTTGAAATTGAACATCTAGAACACTTACTAGGATATTGATGTCAAATGGTTGAGAGAAAATTAATAAACTAGCACTGTTTTCATTCAGGGAAGTTTTTGCAACTCAAAAAAAATGTTTTTATTCCATGCCCTGAATGCATTAAAAAAACAGGGTTTCCAAAGGGCTAAAATTTTGTCATTTGTTTTGCAAGGAGTTGCTAAACCTTTCAATTTTAGAGAATGATTTTGTTCAATTCCTACAAGAGACCATAACAGACTAAAACCTCCAAGTGGGACAAAACACAAAAATAAATTCTTGAACTCTGGCTGAGGACTCACCTAAAATGTTATCGTGGTCCTGCACCAAGAGTTTCTCCTGACTCTAGCCTCGATTGGATGTCTAAAGTGTTGTGTTCACTATTGATAAAGCACTATCTGTCTGACTGCTTCAGTCAATCATTGATAGAATAACTAAAATTATTGTAGGAAAAAGGTAAAATCTTCTTTGATATCAAAATAGCAAGTTCTTAAAGAAGTCTCTCTTCCTGAATGAAATGTTACTTTTCATGAAGGTCCAGTGTATGTAGCAGGTATGAGTCACTACAGACAGCCTTGATAGAAAGGATGATGCATTGACTGATGCATTGACTAAACAATCGCTTCATGAAACGAAAATTTCCTAATATCCTGCCAAAATACGTTGCTAAAAAGGCTGACATAGAGCTCAGATCATGATATATCATCTGATTAAAAAAACATATTCTAGTTGACAGAACTGAATTGTTGCTCCAAGTATTGAAATATTTTGAATTTATTATATTGGTTGCAACCAATTGGTCGGTAATTTAATTTGGATTTTTGAAGGAAGAATGAAGATTGTTATGGCAGGTGTTTTGGCCCCAGATAGAAGAGCTATTGCAAAGACACCGTTCACATTACACATCTTTAATTATTAATATGCTAAAGATCAGTCTACAATCTTAATAAAAAATAGGCATTTAGTATGTTGGCTTAAGTAGAAAAATATTAGACAGAGCTGACTTTAACACCCTACATCTCAACAATGCAAATGACTAGCATGCAGAAAGATATTGGACTGGGACAGGGTCAACCTTAATACTCCACTTTGCAAATCAATAGCATTGACCTTGGAAGAGTCCTAGTTCAATCTAGACATGGAAGAATCGACTAGTATATATATTACTAAAACCAAACACACAAAGAAACCAAGAATACAAAGAGAGAACTGAAAAAGATAAATAATTTTTCAACTATAAAATGAAGAGAACAACCTTCTCTTTATAATAATGAGATGACATAAACCCTAACTGGTCAAGCCCTAGTTGCACAAACCCTAAAATGACTTGTGTACTTCAATACAAAAACTCAACATAAATATGCCTAGGTATATAGTCTACATGACCTTTATATCGTAACACCCTCCCTTAATGGTCAATCTAGAAAATACACCAAGTCTTGTCCCCGCATTTTATAATTTTTTCTAGACCCAAAGCCTTGGTGAGAATGTCTGCAGTCTCATCCTTGGTAGGGCAGTGTTGCAGCTCAATTGTTCTATCTTTTACAAGCTGTCAAATGAAGTGGCTATGAATGTCAACATGTTTGGTATATGCGTTCTTTCTTGCATAAGAACTCCCTGATTATCACAGTACAATAAGGTAGGTTCGTTTTGTTGGAGCTTCTACAAGCATCCATCTGAGCCAAACTACTTCACATGCTCCTTTCACTGCTGGTCAATATTCTGCTTCAGTCTAAGAATAGGAAACAACATGTTGCTTTTTGTTGGTCTATGTCACTGCTCCAATGCCAAGGCTAAGAACATAGCCTGATGTGGAGCTCCTGTCATCCACTAATCCCACCCAATCTGAATCTGTATACTACACAACCAAGGTTCTAAATGTCTAGCATATAGAATGGCAAAATCTAATGTTCCTTTCGCATATTGTAGCACTATTTTTGCTGCTGTCCAATACAGTGTTGCAAACACCTCAATAATATTGCTGACATCATGATATTGCGATGTGACCTGGAGGGCGATATTGTCACCGAAAACATCACAATATTTTCCAATGTTGAAAATATCATGACATTTTTAAAACATTGTGATATATTTGGAAAGTACTGCTGGTCCACTGACAGTCTGGCTTATAACCCAAAAATTCCCCTTTTTTCCCAATTTCAAAACAGTGTGAAGGGTTTAAGAGCAAAGGAGGTCTCCCATGTTTTTCGTAGGAGCAAAGGAGCTAAGGAACAGAAATAGAGCATTTTCATTTGCCATCACTAGTTTATTGTGGATTGGGGATTGATTCCCGTCAGCTCTTTCCTCAATTGCAAGTCTATGTAACAGTTTCTACATGGTTTTATTTGTTTCTTTATATTTTTTTATAGGTTTTGCAATGTCCATCAGTTTCCCACTTCTTCCCAATTTCTAAGGGGAGATCTACCATTTATTTAGAATCTAGATCTGGGTTTTTTATTTGCATCATTCTTGTATTTTAAAATTTAAAATTTTATACCTTAATTTCCATCTATCTTTGCCCTAGGTTTAATCATTACTATTTGAAAATGTCAAAAGCTTTGGATCCTATGTGGAAATATGGTGATCCTGTAAATGGGCATAATCAACAAAAGTTGAATTGTAAGTTGCATGAAAAACAAATGATGGGGAGTGTTGACCACCTAACCAACTAGGTGGGCAACCATGTTCCATGTACATTGATGATGAGAAAGATGTACTCGACAAAAAAAAGTTCAAGCGAGATTTTTTTTTCTCTTCTGATCTTTTCTCCATGAAATTTCCGCACCCCTGCAGGATTTTGAAATGATATGTCAGGCTGAGGGTCAAATATTGTAAAACTTAGTTGCCTAGAATTTTATCATTAGGGAGGTCCTTTCATCGAGTGTTTTTTCCCTTGGATAATTAAAATTCATTAAAATTCATTTTTAGTGATTTTAATTATTTAAGTTTTTCACTCAAAAATTCCTCCAAAGTGGTGAAAAGCATTCTAATGATCAAGTCGATGGGGTGATTAAGGTCTAAGAATGTTGTATATTACCATGCTAGACGTTATCGAGAGTCTTGCGGAATTTCATTAAGTTTTGCCTAGGATTTTTTAGTTTTTGGTGAATAAAAAATGTCCCTCGGCATAAAAAAACTTGTAATGTAAATTGCAGGAAACGTGCCCCCCCCCCACGTCCCCAGCCTGTTTCCGTACGGAAACTTGGAAACCCGTGCTGTACGGCAAGAAAACTTGTTTTCGAGAGTGAGAGAATGTTTCCCGTTAAGGAAACGCGTTTCCTTTGGAAGGAAACCCATTTCCAAATAATTTTTACCCAAAAAGTGGCGTTTCCTCTATCAGTCCGCTAAAACACGTCTTTTTTTTTTTTAAATGGCTTTTTCCTTTATCGACTAGGGATTTGGAGGCTTCCAGAAAGTTTTTCAAGGCTTGGGTTTTTTATAAAATAACACCCAATGCCCATTTTTCCCACACGACTCAACATTTCTCTCATAGATTTCTTCATTGACTCACA
>LPNX010896411.1:207984-223927 GCA_001517045.1 Pseudotsuga menziesii | reverse complement strand
TATCGTGTTTCCTCGTTTCCTAAATTTAGGGGGTTCATGTTTCCAACGCGTCCCCGTTTCCCCGTTTTGTGCAACTTAGAAAGAGGGTTAAGTGGCACCTAATGCCCATAAATAGGTATGGGTACTCAAAATCAATGGAATGAGACTCCCCACACCCTTGGACCAAGTTTGAAGTCCAAAATACCAAGAAAATTGGCCATTAATTAGGATGACAAAATTTGTAGAGTGACTAAAATCGCTTGGGGAGGGGAAATTAAGTTTCCAAATGTTATATTATGTTCCTAAAGTGACTTTAGAGGCAAAAAGGCCCCCTCCATGCAAGTGTTTCTTAAGTTTGAAGTTGCCCTCTCTAGTAAGTGTGACCCCCTCTCCATGGGCCATTCCCTCACTCATGTGAAAAGTGGCAAACATACAAATTGGGTCTCCCTTCACTCTTTTCCTATTTAAGGAGGCCTCCCCTCTTCATTTTGGTTACAATCCCTCATGCTCTTGCTTTCTCTCTTGCTCTTGCTTCCATTTTACTCTCATTTTGGGCCATTGTAATTTGCAGCCATTTGGCTTTGTGAATTAAATTATTTGGAGGAAATATTGTGTCTTTGTTGCTCTATGGTGATTTGCTTCCATGCTCAATAACTACTCATGTTTGGGGAGGCCAAAGAAACAAACTTCTTTGCTTTGGTGAGATTTATGGTATTTTTGCCATAGATTTTGTGAGTTTTCATTTTGTAGTTAAGAACTTCATATTTTTCTTGGTTGAAGTTTATGATTTATTGGCTCATCATATGAATCTCACATTATTTTTGGTTGTATAGCATAAATCTCTTAAATTGCAGGTTGCTTGAATTGGAGAGTGGGATTCCTCGGTTGGATGCCCCACTTCTTCAAACTTTGAAGAGCAAAGGGTATTTTTCTCCATTTCTAATTTAAATTTCTGCATATTTATTTTATCATATTCACATTTAAAATCTTGTTTAACTACTTGCAATTTCAAATTCTTTGAACCTAGTTACTTGATAAATTTTTTAGAAATTTGTACATATTTTTTCACTAACACTCATAGTGCCCCCAAAGTGATTTTGGACATTTTTACCACTATATTGCTTGCTGCTTTTTAGCAGGTTTATGACAGGACATGGGGAAACTCTGTAGAATTTTAGTCACAAAAGGGTGCAAAGGCTACCCAAAATGAAGGACTTCAAAGCCACTGCCAAGAAGGGGTGAAATCCCACTTTTCCTACTTCTTTACTCTCATTTCTTTTGCTGAAATTTTTTTCATTGTAACAAGTTCAAGAGTCTCTTGGACTAGACTCTTTATTTGTTTTTTTCAAAGTTATATTTGAAGTTATTTTTCAACCATCCCTTGCATGCAAAGGAAGTTTGGCTTGCCCACCCTTGCATAACAATTGAAGAAGGGCTAAAATAAATTGTTTTCATATCCACAAGTTTATTTTTTGCCCCACCCTTTCCATTCGGCAAGTGGGTTGTGAAGCTAGTGTTAGTTTGTTATTTTGCTTCAAGTTATTCTTTTGTGCCAACACCTTGCAAGTGAATTGGTTTTCCCATCCTTGCCATATCATGTTGGCTAGCATAGTTAAATTTCTTTAAAGTTCTTTGATTCTTTATTTCAAATTTAAATAAATATTGCCCCAATTTTTGCCCCATATTTGTTGATTTTTCTTAGTAGCATCGAGAGCCATTCTCTTAGGAGACCATGGTCCGGGACCAGGGTGTGGACTCAACCCAGAGTGGAGTGACCATTATGTTGAATGGGGATATCTGGTCCGAGACCAAGATATGGAACCAGTCCAGCACTAGAGGATTCAACCTTGAGTTGAGTGACCATTATGTTGAATGGTGAAATCTGGTCTGGGACCAGGATGTGGAACCAGTCTAGCACTGGGGGACTCGGCCTAGAGCTGAGTGGTCATTCTTTGAATGGAGGCTCCTGGTCAATTACCAGGAATTTACGTAGTCCGAGACTAGGGACTCAGCCCGGGGCTGAGGGCCATTCTCCGAGACAATGGAGGCGCTTGATCTGTTACCAAGTATTTGACCTAGTGTCAAATTATGCAGCCTGTGGCTGAGGCACCTGGTCTGTTACCAGGAAGACACTATAAGCCCTAGACCGGGTCTAGGCATGTGTGGCACTCTGACCCTCTATCAGTGGCCTTTGTGATCTTCTCCAAGGCTTAGCTACCATTGGTTAAGACACCTTAGTATCAGTTCTTGGCATCACATAGAGTGTGAGATGAAAGCATTAGTAATTCTCTTTGTTTATGATGATGTACTTTGAACGGGGATGAAAGACCACCTTGACCACTTGTTTTGACCACAGGGCACTTGAAGAAGGCTAAAGCAAAAGTCAGAAATACATAAGGACCCTTAGTACCACTAAGGTGTAAAAGTGAAAGTGCTAAAAAAAAGACCTTTATTACCACTAAAGGTAAAAGTCAAAGTGAGAAAATAATAAAATAATATTATTTTCTTCTTTTGAGTTTTGGTCCACTTACAGGTGACTCAAAGGATATAAAAGAAGATCAATCCATTTCATTATTACACACACTTGCTCTCACAGGTAGAGCTGCTCCAACAAAAGAATTTGTTGAAGAGTAGAAAAGGTTTGTGTATGCCCTAGCATGGATGAGTCTAGCTAGGGCATTTACATTTGTTCTTTGATCAAACCCTAGAATAGGGTTTCAACATCAGTTTTTGTAGCATTTTGATGCCGTAGGGTTTTACCCTAAATCTACCAGTTGAAGCTCTTCTACCTCTCTTCTTCACAGGCTGGTTCACGGTCAGCCCCTTCTTCATCTCGGGCAGCCACCATCTTCCACTAGGAAGCCTCTCCACCACTCGGGCAGGGTTCCCTTCTTCACGGCAGCCCTACCTTGCCTTTGAGCTGCTAGAGCAAGCTCAGGGTAGGCTACTACAGCAAGCTTCGGGTAGCCTACAAGTGCCCACCGATTGCTATAGCAGGCTCGGGGCAGCCTGCTAAGGCCTCCGGCCAGCAGCAACAGGCCCAAAGGTAATCTGGGCAGGCCACCAGCCTTTGGGCCAGCAGCAGGCAAGTCTAGCAGCCCGGAGATGGCCCAGACAAAACATGAGCAGTAGATCTGCCCTTCGAGCAGACAAGGCAGCAGATGGGCAGCAAATCCAGGCAAGCAAAACAGGAATCCGAGCAGCCTGCAAATTCTGGGCAGGAGAGAGAATATTAGGGCAACAAGCCCTAATTGGGTATTTTTCTGTGTAAAAGTTTATCTCCTGTAATTGTGGATTTGTGGTACAAACCCAATTAAGGTTTGTGGAATTTCGGAAAAACTCGTTCATCTCATTTACGAGATGAATTACTAATGCTTTTGGGGTTTTTGTCCTTTAAAGGTTTCCCCACTGAAAAATTCTTGTGTTCAGTGTGTTGATGTGTTGATGTTGTTTACTACACTTGTCATTTGTTTATGTTAGTCTGCAAATTTTAAAAGTATTCATGCTAATGCTAAAATTCAACATGGTATCAGATCTTAGCATGTGAAGACCCAGTAAGAAGAAATTGTTGTTGTCTTCCTAGACCTTGGGATATTTTGCAGACTTGACATTTGACTAAGTGGCAGAGATGGCCATCAACATCTTCAAACCGGAAGAGAAGCTACAAGGTTCAACTAACTACAACTCCTGGAAAGCTAGGCTTACAACTATTCTAGAAGAAAATGACCTTGATGACATTGTGTTCAATGTCAGTGAAGAGCCAACATCTAATGCTAGCAGACTTGCTTACAAGAAGAAACAGGCTAAGGCTAGAAGGATCATGTATGATTCTATCAAAGAAACTGTGATACCCAACACCACGGCATTAAAGACGCCCAAAGAATGCTTTGACACCTTGGCTGACTTGTATGAGAAAAAGGCTCCCAGTCAGAAGAGAGTCTTGAAGAAGAGGCTATGAACTTTGAAGCTGAACAAGGATGAAGGGATTGGTTCCTTCCTCACAAAGATTGCATGGGTAAGAGATCAACTTATTGTTATTGGTATTGCTGTTGATGATGATGACCTGGTGCAGACTGTGGTTGATGGTCTTCCAAGCTCTTGGGAAACCTTCCTGGCATCTGTTAGTGGACGTGTGAATCAACCAAACTTTGAAAGACTTTGACATGATTGCATAGAAGAAGAAGGAAGGACTTCAGGCAAGGAAACTAAGGAAGGTAACCTTGCACTTGCAGTTGTTACCAACTATTTTGTACCATAGTTGAACCTCATGTTGAGCCGCCATTCGATGAACTTAGTCAATGTTCATATCCAGTGCAGCAGATGTTCAGAATGTTTTGCCTAGCCAATTTTGGCTAGTCATTTTTATTTTTATGCTGAAATGACCATGCCCTGTGGGGTTTTTGTAATAAAGTGTGCTAGTAGGGGTTTTGAGTACCTCGTCCCCCTAAGACGTAGATTTCAACTAAGGTATTCCAGGGAGTTTTTCCCTTATCGATTATGCTTTTCCTATAGTCGAGTATAATCGATGTGTTTTTCTCCCGCTTTCTTCAAAGCTGGAATGCCCGATTTTGAAATTTGGGCCGTGGGGGGTAATTAGAGCCCAACTAGTAAATATGAACCTACTAGATATTATTGGTATGTTCTATGGTCATTTCCTAAGTCCCAGGATGCTTTAAAATTTTGAAAAAAGAAAATTTTATCGGCGGCGTTGAGTTTTTTAATTTTTATTTTTGACTATAGAGAATTAATTAAATTTTTCAATTTATTAAACCATTTTGACCATGTTTTAATTGAAAATTTTCAATTTGTAATAATTAAGTGGGCACCATTTATAATAAACACTTATTTTCTAAGCCAAAACACTCATTTAACCCCTAGAAACACTTATCCTAAGTTTCGGACTATGATTTGGCCTTGAAATTAATATTTTCTCAAAAAACCCAAAAATTGAGAAATATTAATTAAAATAATAAAAAATAATAAATTGGAGAAAATCAAAAATATCCAAAAAATGCCAAATTGAATAAAATAAAGGGCTAATTAGCTTGGCTTAATTTATCAGAGATGATTCCAATCAGCATCAATCAGTTTCAGATCAAGTATCGAAGTGCAACAGTTAAACTCTCAATCAAAAATCTGTCCTCCTTTAGCTGGCAGTTCAATTTGTTAAGTGTTGTTCATCTATTGGTTGGGTGGTAAGACCAAGGGGGATTGAGCCACCTCACCCCCCCTCATTACTCCAGCGCTCAATTACAACTCAGTCCAACTCCAAATCAGTGTGTCGAGCTTAGTCAATCAGGAGTTTCACTCCGGTGTTACTCTTAGTCTGGATTTAGGGTTTTATGCCCTATCTTTCTTTTCTTTTTGTATAAATAAGGGTCTCTTCTTCCCATTTGCATATGGAGAAATTGCAAGAGAACTCTGCCAAGATTGTAACCGAGATTTGATAATGGAATAAAGTGACTTTGGAGGTCTATGTGTGGGTTATTTGCATGTGGTTTTCACCTTGCAAGGTGATAATGTTTCTCAACCTTCTCTGTACTTTAATGAATGTTTGATCAATGTTAGCTCATGAAGGCTATTAATCTAGCACGTCAGGGTAGTCATTTAAAGTTTTAATTTGATTATCTATTTAATTTTCATTATATATTTGAAGTAGGCAAGAAGTAGTCAGAGTTATACCAATGCCTTTCATTATCTATTTTGATTATTACATCCTAGCATTTGATCACTTTATTTGTATTGAGTTGTGTTGGTTTCAGGAATCGCCAGGAGAGGAGGGGTTGAAGTTCAACCAGTTTCTCATCAAGGGTTTTTTAACTTCATACTTTCACCATGCAGGTTCTTCAGAGCATTTAATCCGGCATCAAAAAGCATACGGCTAAAAAGGGGCTCTTCCTTACCTCTATTAATCAAACTTTAAAAATCTTTTCCTTTGGTTGTAAGATCCTCGCATCCTTCTTCTCCTTCTCTTTCTTTGCCTTCTTATCCATCTCTTCTTTATTATTTTTTGGTTTGTTTCTTTTGCCTTCACTTTTTTGTCTTTTTACTCCTCTTACCTCTTTGTTTTACTGGTCTTTACCCTGTTTTTCCTCGCTTTTTTAAGCTCTCTTTTTCTCCACTCTTCGCTGTCCTCTTTCTCCTTTAATTTGCAGCCATACAACCCTTTTGTTGGCTGTCCTATTTGCCCAAATTTTGCAGCCAACTTTCCTCTTAGTTGGCTGCCCTCTTTCACACCTATTTTCAGCCCTTTTGGGCACTTTTCCGACTCTCTTTTTGCCATTTTTCAAGCCTCTTTTCCTCTCTGATTTGCAGCCATCTTTCTTCCTACTTGGCTGCCATGTTTTTGCTTTTTGTTGCAGCCATCTAACTCTTTTGTTGGCTGCCCTGTTTTTCCATCTTTTCAACTTTCCATTTTACTCTTTTCTTTGCATGTTTTTTCCCTAGTTTTACTTCAAAAAACACTTAATTTTGCATTAAAAAAGAGTTATTTTTGCACTTGGATTAGTTTTATTTTGTCTAACAAATAATGGGTGCATGAGTATTTGTTGGTTTTGTGCAAACATCGATGAGGAAAAATGAACCAAGAAGGACTTGAAGATTGAAGAAATTGTAAAACCAAGAAAAACTTGCATCCTTGTAAAAGCCATTAAGGCTTCATTCCTTAGTTTTTCTTTCTTGCTTTCTTCTCAAGGGTTAAAATCCCTTTGATTGTAATTATTAATAAAAAGGACTAATGGGGTTAAGCCTCCCACACTTTTCTGCTTCCCCTATTTGGGGGAAGGGTGTCTTGTCTTTTCTTTGCTTAGTCTAGCTTTCTTTTAGACTTAGTTTTATTTCCTACTAATTGCTAGATTCAATTTTATTATATGCATGCCATTTACTTCATCATGTTTCTTGCTCTTTGATTAATTATCTTAAAAAGCACCCAAAGACTCTTGAACCTGTTTTCTTTCTTGCTTTCTTCTCAAGGGTTAAAATCCCTTTGATTGTAATTATTAATAAAAAGGACTAGTGGGGTTAAGCCTCCCACACTTTTCTACTTTCCCTATTTGGGGGAAGGGTGTCTTGTCTTTTCTTTGCTTAGTCTAGCTTTCTTTTAGACTTAGTTTTATTTCCTACTAATTGCTAGATTCAATTTCATTATATGCATGCCATTTACTTCATCATGTTTCTTGCTCTTTGATTATTATCTTAAAAAGAACCCAAAGACTCTTGAACCTGTCATAAGACAAGTCAAGAGCACTCTCTTTCAAAGAGCACTTGCATTGCATTCGCATCATAGATTAGATAAGACTCTTGAATCTCACCATAAGGTGGATCAAGAGCACTCTCTGTAGAAGAGCTTGGTTTGTTCATCAAATTTGCAACTCATCATCCCCTAAAATTGGAATTTACCATTTTACAGTGTGTATGCTCTACCCGTTTGAGATACCCAGAAGCACTGTAGCTATTTAATTCACAGATTTAATTCCAATTTCACACTTAATAAAATTTACCACCTCGCATTGAGCACAATATTCTAAGTGGAGAAATCTTTACTATGGGCGTTAGGTAGCTCTCTTGGTTTCGCAGTGGTTGAAAAGTTATCGAACGCCTCTCTGCAAACCGGATTTTCCAACATGTCTTCGAGCGAGGCCACTTAGAATATTTTCGGTAATTCTCCTCGCCTAATTAACAAGATCATTCATAAAACGTACACTAAAATTTGACAAAGTACATTTGCAAAACGATCTCACAAACATCAGAGACTTATATTTTCAGCATCCTGACTCCATTTTAGGCACTGGTCTGTTTATTCTTGCATCATCTTCTTTGGACCATTTGTCCATTTGTTTAAGTTATTTTATGCGTGGTGGCCTTAATATCTGTCTTATCATTCATCTCGTGTTTTGCAAATAGCAACGTGGATTGCGTAATTGGTCTTTTTCGTGTATATCAAAACTCCTAAACAACACTAATTCTCATCTTCCATCTAAAAGTCATTAAAAACATTTTAAAAAGCCTTATACAACCATTTTAAGGACTACCCCCCTTGGCTTTGTTAGGAGTTAGCCTAAACGGAGGAGTTGGAATCAGGTGACAGCACCTAGCTCTTTGCTTGCCCCCAAGGCCACACCTTTCCCACTTAGGGAAACAACAGTCCAAAAGATTTATGCTGGTGGTGTGCGTTCGGCGGACAACAGCAGCAAAGACAAAGAAGTTCAAGAAGCCCTCCTCTCAGCAAAAGAAGGGAAAGAAACCTCAAGGTAAGTTCTCTGATGTTTCGAAGGTGGAATGTTATAATTGCCACAAGTTTGGACACTTTGCCAGGGACTGCAGGCAAACCAAGAAGAAATTCAAGAGACGATTTCAAGCGTCTGCTCCAGAAGAAGAAGAAAAAGAACACCAGGGCTAACAAAGAAGACAAACCAAGAAGAGAGTACTACCTGATATCTGCTCTCTCTGGATCCATCACAGACGGTGCTAGCTCCTGGTTGGTGGATACTGGTGCCTCCAGGCACATGACGAGTAACCGTGGAGCTCTCACTAGTTATAGAAAGAAGAAGTTCACCACACAGGTGGAACTTGGAGATGACTCCAAGTACAAGATTAAAGGAGTTGGCTCAACTTCACTTCAACTTGATTCAGGTATGGTTTTACATATTGATGATGTCTTATATGTTCCTGGTTTGAAGAAGAATCTTCTAGCTGTTGTTGGCTTAGAGGACAAGGGCTACAAAGACATTTTCATGAACAAGAAGGTCCTTCTATGAGAAAAAGATGAAAAGCTAAGCTCAGTTGTATAGATTGGGGTTCGAGAGGGAGGCCTTTACAAGGCTTCAGAAGATTCCACTCATGCTTTGGTACATCATTCAATTGATCCATGTGAGTTGTGGCATAGAAGGTTTGGACACCTTCACTACACAGCTCTTCCAGGCTTGCAGAAGATGGTCACAAGTATGCCTGAGGTATCTTCAAAACATTATGGAATTTGCAAAAGATGTGCTCTAGGTAAGAACACCAAGAAATCATTTTCCAAAAGCAAGAATAGATCTAAAGGCAATTTTAGATTTGATTCACTCTGACATTTGTGGACCTATGTCTTCGCCCTCTTTGAGTGGGTGTTTATATTATGTCATGTTCATTGATGATCACTCTCGGAAGTCATGGATTTACTTCCTCGATGCCAAAAGTGAAACTTTTGACATGTTCAAAGAGTTCAAGGCACTGATTGAAAATCAGACTGGTAGACACATCTGTATCTTGAGATCAGATAACGGAGGTGAGTATGAATCTAATAAGTTTGATGATTTTTGCCGAAAAGCAGGAATCAAGAAAGAGTTGACAGTACCATACAACCCTCAGTAGAATGGGGTTGCAGAAAGGAAGAATAGAACGATCTGTGAAGCTGCTAAAGCCATGCTTACTGATCTAGATCTTCCTTTATCCTTGTGGGCTGAAGTTGCAGGTACTGCTATGTACATCCACAACAGAAGCCCTCATGCTATCTTGGGGGAGAAGACTCTAGAAGAAGTCTTCACCAGGAAGAAACCTGCAGTTGACCACATGAGGATATTTGGCACTCCGGTGTACATTCATGTGCTAAAGGAAAAGAGGGCCAAGTTAGAGCCTTCCGGTAAGAAAGGTATATTTGTCGGGTACAGTGATTGCTCGAAGGCCTATCATATCTATGTACCTGGACAGAGGTACATTGAAGTCAGCAGAGATGTGATCTTCCATGAGTAAGTTGTGTTTCGTCAAACACAAGAGATTTCAAAGGAAGATGAAGTACCTCCCCTTGAGTTTCCGAATTAAGAAATTCAAAGGGAGGAAGAGGAATTTGAGGATCAAATTCCAGATACACTTGAGGACACTGAAAGTCCACCAGAAGAACTACTTGAAGATCCTCCTTCCAAAAGGAGACTTGCTTGGTATCGAGAAACGGTACAAGAAGGAGAGAAGCATAAAGCTCCTCCTGGGACTTTCAGAGAAAGCATAAGACCACAGAAATACTCCGGTCTTATGAGCCAACTCATTAGTGCAGAACCTTCCTCATACAAAGAAGCAGCAATTCAACATGTATGGGTTGTGTTACCAACTATTTTGTACAATAGTTGAACTTCCTATTGAGGCGCCAGTTATTGAGCATGATGAATGCTCATCTCCAAAGTTCAGAAGTTCAGTGTGCTCCAGAGTTGGCCAGTTTTGGGCTAAGCCTTTTATTTTTTGTAAATACATGTTCATACCCCCTTGGGGAAATTGTAAAAAATGTCCTAACATCTAAATTTTTATAAAAGGCTCGGCTTCCCGGACTTGAGCATCAAGCCAACTAGCCCTGAGTGTTTTTTCCCTTGGTTATTATTGGTTGTAGAACAAACGACTAATAATTTCTGAGTTTTTCACTCACACCTCCAAAGTTGGGGTATTTGTCTTAGTGTTTCGGCCTTAAGAGGTTATTAGAGCCTTCGTGTCAGTGTTTTTCAACATGCTAGGCATTCCGGTTGAGTCGTATGAACATGTACTAGGTCCCCTTAGAGTTTCGTTGGATTCCGAGAAAAATAATTTTTTCCGTTTTTTAAGCCATTTTCTAATGGTTTAAATGGAAAAATTCAAAATGTAAAAAAATATGTGATCCAAAGTCTGTTTTCGGCGTGATTGGGCTCATTTTCAAGCCCGGAGCAACATCTTTACCCCAGGGGCCACTTTCACTATGTTTCGGCCACCCGAAGCATCCCAAAAGTCATCATTCGGCTAACTAAGTGTCAGAGTGGCATTTTAATGCTAACTTTGGACAAAATGCACTAAAATCCAAATTTAGAAAGGTCAAAATTCAAAGTCAAAATTAATATTTTATTGGTGGGGAAGATTTGGCATGTGGGTCCAAGTAATTTACGACCCTCTTCCACACGATATGAAATGAAACTTTGATTTAAAATTGAAGTTTGGGTTAAGATATAAAAGGAGGGTGACGTGAGGTGTTGGAATATAATCTGTCGGGATTATACAATATGTAAATATTGTAAATATATTCTGAATGTGAATAGTCATGTACGAATATGAATAGGTTGGTCGGAAGTTGAATCACAACCAACATATGAATTGTATAAATATATGCATTAGCAATGGAATAAGATGAATCGGGAGTTATTTTACCTATCAGTGGTATCAGAGCTTCCTGTCATAACTCCTGCCTGCATGCCTGCCATTCTGCCTGCCAGACCTTAGTTCTGCCCTCTTCCATATCTATTTCAGGCTGCCTGCCCGTTGTTAGTCTGCCTCTATGTGCGTTTCTTCTTCAATGGAGGAGAAACGGTAGAGATCCACTCCATTACCCTCTATTCTTGTAAATCGCCACCCAATCTGCATAACATTTTTCTCAGTTATCTCTTTCTGCATTCGCGGTGTTGAGGGATCCTCCACCTGCGATTCTGAATTGTGTTGGGTTTGTGTTTAACCTGGGAGGGTTGTGAACCAACCCTTTGCTAAATCCACGACGATTGAAGAAGAATGCGTCTGCCATTCTCCTACCAGCTTCTCACGTAAACCCTAATCGATGTAAGTGAAGATTGTTGCGTATTTTTTAGAACTATGTGAGACACACCTGCATGAGACTCTACCATCGTGGAGTGAGTTCACGACTGCTGATACCTTGATATATCCTGTTGATACCGTTGTGCTGCATCGTGGATAGAGCGCTGGTCTCCCAAGAGCTGTGTACTGGTGAACGCCCTCTGCGTGAAGGTGTGTATCAATCCTTAAATATATGAAGCTACTATATAATGTTGTTTGAAGACTGCTATTTGGATGGTGTTTGAAGACTGATTTCCCGTCAATGCCCTTGGTGTGGCTGCGATCTCCCTTGGTGTTCAATGTATGTTGCGTTGAAGACTTAATTGTTGGAGTTGAGAGTTGAGGCTCGACCTCCTCCTCCATGTACTGCTACGATCTCCCTTAGTGTGACTATGTTGGTGAGTTTGTGTCTGGATTGAATCCGTGAAAGAACTTGCAAAGGCTGATGAAGACTCACGCTCTCATACTGCGCGGAGACTCCTGTGGAAGTTGGTACTGATTGGGTTGAAGATCAAACTGGATGAGACGCAGTACGATTTTGGTACTTGTTATGAGATTGAATGCGAGAGTGACGATCCTGAGAAAGTGAAGAAAGTTCTGGAAGATTTTCTCGGTAAAAATGGCGTGCCCTTCATGCATTCTGTGAAATCGAAGTTTGCCATTTTCAGGTCTGGAAAACTGCCTGACTAAAGGCGTTGTGAAGACTGAATGCACAGAGGTAATTTGTTATATTGCTTGGTGAAAATACAAAAACCCTAAATTTACCCTAGATTTTGCGTGAAGTTTGAAGTGAAATATTTTCATATTTATGAATGGTGTGGCTGAATGGTGAGGCTATTGTATGAGCCTGAGATCGTTGAGTATATATGCTGCGTGGAGTATATATGCGTCGAGTATATATGCGCTGGTTGAGTATATATGCTGCGTGGAGTATATATGCGTTGAGAATATATGCGCTGGTTGAGTATATATGCTGCCTGTAGTCTGTAATTTCCATTCATGTTGCTGGTGTATATGATATATTGGAGACTCCATTGAATAATACATGCTGCTGTCTACTTCCTGAAATGCTGCGAACTGAAGCTGCTTATATCCACTCAAACGCCCAAAGGTGCATTTTGGACGTGTGTTGAGAAGACTCGGTGCATGGAGTGTATGCTGCACTTCACCTTTCTGAAGCGAATTTCTTGTTGAGAATTGCTGCAAGTTCTTGAAGCTATGAAGACTGAGCCTGAACGTGAGTGAAGAACCTCACGCCTGTATTCAACTACCTGGAGCTGGTTATTTTTGGAGTGGTGCTGCAAGATATTGTATTGATGTATTTTTCATCCTCGATGAAGATTTGAAATGTATTGTTTATATAATACCACTCTAGAATAAATGATATAGAGTTGCAAAATTAAATATAGAGCAGCTGCAATATTGTTTTGATAAGGCTGTAGAATTAGTTTTGATAGGCTGCAGAATCATATTGTAATTTGTAAAGGAGCAGGAATCTAAACCTGCATCCCATATCTTTTTCTAAGCATTCTGTAAGTTACAGTTTCCAGATTAGAGATGCACTCTTTGGCATCTATTATTGGTGCTACCCTTGCTGGCAAAGACCAATCCAATGACCATCCCAAAGGAGAAAGCAGCAAGAGAGGCAGAGGAAGAAGAAACTTCAACAAAAGATCAGATTTGCAGTGCAAGCGTTGTGGAAAGACTGGACACACATCAAATCAGTGTTGGGCTTCGTGGGACTCCATCAAAGACAGACATAACCAGAAGAAAGATGACAATAAAAACCAAGATGCTAGTAAATCTTCTGATTCTGCTCATTGTATTGTTGCACATTGTAATCTTGGAATTAATGAATTGACTTCACTTTCATCTTACAAAGATTGTTGGCTACTTGATACTGGTGCAACATCACATATGACTTTTAGAAAAGATTGTTTTGAAGAACTTAATGAAACAATAAATGGCATAGTTTATTTTGCAGATAAGTCAAGTCTTAAACCAAAGGGAATGGGCACCATTCGGCTGAAGATGCCTGGATTCCCTGATTTCTTGTTGAAGAATGTTCTTTATCTTCCAGAGTTGCAGAGAAGCCTGCTGTCCTTGGTGGAGATTCGACAGCAAGGCCATTCCATCCACATGTTTGATGGAATCGTAGAAATAAGAAAGTCCTCTGACAACCAAGTGATCATGACTGGATACGAAGAAGGGAAGCTGCTGAAGCTAAAGGGTTCATCTGCAAAAGTTCAGAACTATGCCTACCTCTCTCAGCATGGAGAAGGTAATTTGTCATCAAGTTTATTGTGGCATGCAAGATTTGGTCATTTGAATTATAACAGTCTTCGTTTGTGGAAAAAGAATGGTGTATTTGGTTTGCCCACCATTCCCAAAGAGAAGAACAAATGTGATGCATGTATATTAGGGAAACACAGTAAGCTGCCATTCCATGAATCTAATTTCAGAGCAAGTAGGAAATTAGAATTAGTGCATTCTGATTTATGTGGCCCAATGCCAGCTCCTTCTGCCAATGGGAATAAGTATTTTATGACCTTTGATGATGACTACTCAAGAATGTGCTAGATTTACTGTTTAAAGACAAAATCAGAAGCATTTCAAACATTCAAAGACTTTCATGCATTGATAGAAAAACAAGCACAATCTAAAATTGGTACACTTCGTACTGACAATGGGAAAGAATACACTTCAAATGCTTTTGAAGATTATCTTCGCCAACATGGAATTGCACATCAGACTACCGTTCCCTACAATCCTCAACAAAACGGTGTAGCAGAAAGAATGAACAGAACCATAATGAATATGGTTCGCTCAATGATATTTTTTGAGAATGTAAAACTAATGTTTTGGGGCGATGCAGTAAAATGTGCAGCCTATTTGAGAAACAGAAGTCCCTCAAATGCTCTTGATAACAAGACTCCACATGAAATGTGGTTTGGCCATCTCCCTTCAGTCAGGCATCTCAGAGTTTTTGGTTCCACCTGTTATGCCTTGATTCCAAGGGAGCAAAGAAACAAGCTTGGTGCTCGAAGCAGAAAATGCATTTTCCTGGAGTACGAAGAATACTCCAAGGCATACCGTCTATATGATGAGGTAAACAAGAAGTTTGTTATTTCCAGAGATATCATTTTTCTTGAAACTAATAAAAATGACCAGTCCATTGAGAGACAGCTTGATCATTTGGAAAAATATCCTCATCCAAAGAAATATTCTGAAAATGAATATGAAATTCCAAACCTTGAAGGGGGGATTCCTATTCTGGAACAACCTTTGGAATTTCCATATGAAGCACCAACTCCCCCGCATGAAGAAGTTCCTGCTACTTCACCTCAACAAGAGATTCAACTAGATGATGTGATTGAGAGAATTGGAAGACTCTCAATCAATGATGAAGCACCACCAGCTGATCAACAAGGACCATCACGGAAGATTCCTAAATGGGCCACAAAGACACTTAAAAGTGTCCATCCGGATGAAGTTGGAAAGACGGGAACAAGAAGTTCGAAAAGACATGAAGATGGAGGAGAAGCAGATAATTCAGGTGATGACATGGATGTATCATTTGATTGTGAATTTAATTTATCTACTAACTTTGAACCAACTTCCTTTGAAGAAGCTTCTACTCGAGTTGAGTGGAAAGAAGCTATGCAGAATGAGTATGATGCACTCATGAAGAATGGAACTTGGAAGCTGGTTGACCCTCCAGTTGGAACCAAACCAATTGGCTGCAAGTGGGTGTACAAGAACAAATACAGATCAGATGGCTCACTTGACAAGCACAAAGCGAGGCTTGTAGCAAAAGGCTATGCATAGAAGGAAGGAATTGACTATGAAGAAACATTTTCTCCTATAGCAAAATGGGCTACCATCCGTACCTTACTCTCTTTAGCTGCTCAGAAAGGGTGGAAAGTTCATCGAATGGATGTGAAGAATGCTTTCTCTAATGGAGACTTGAAAGAGAATGTCTTCATGTCTCAGCCAGAAGGCTTTGTTGTGAAAGGAAAAGAACAAAAGGTATGCAAGCTTGTCAAATCCTTGTATGGCCTAAAACAAGCGCCTCGCGCATGGTATGAAAAATTAACCAAGCATCTTTTGAAGTTAAATTTTGAACATTTTGATCTTGATGATGCAACACTGTTTATAAAGAAAGTTGGAAGATCTGTTGTGTATCTTGTGGTGTACGTAGATGATCTTTTGATGACAGGGAACAATGAGAGCTATATAGCATCCATAAAAAAAGATTTGAAAAAGATCTTTGAAATGACAGATATGGGACATCTCCACTATTACTTGGAAATTGAAGTCACTCAACATCCTAAGTACATATTCCTATCTCAAGAAAAAATATGTTGGAGAACTACTAGACAAATTTTGCATGACAGAATGCAACCATATA
>LPNX010896411.1:186878-207765 GCA_001517045.1 Pseudotsuga menziesii | reverse complement strand
GACTTACTAACACCCCTTCGGATTAAGGGGGGGATTGTTGGAATATAATCCGTCGGGATTATACAATATGTAAATATTGTAAATATATTCTGAATGTGAATAGTCACGTAGGAATATGAATAGGTTGGTCGGAAGTTGAATCACAACCGACATATGAATTGTATAAATATATGCATTAGCAATGGAATAAGATGAATCGGGAGTTATTTTACCTATCATGAGGAAAGCTCACGAGTGGTTGAAAGCATGAGCATAGTTGTAAGCCTATGAGGTGGACCCCTTCAAATATAAAATGGCAAGCATAAACCATGGCATATAAAATACATGCGAATTGTTTTATGTGCGAGTGGTGACGTCAATGCTAGAGCTCTCACGCTAGCTCATGAGATGGTTGCGCTAGCATATAATGAACCCCTCTGCACGTAATGGATGTTAAATTAAACCATAGCATATCGTGATGGTTGACTGTATGTTAAGCGAATATTCCATCCATAGCATATCGTGATGGTTGACTGTATGTTAAGCGAATATTCCATTCACGTAGCCGTACACTCGCGAAAGATGGAGATTAACGTCAGCATTAAGATGGAGCTCGCGTTGATTTGGAGGTGGGCGGCTTCCTTGTTTTGGGTTCACCTCATGGCTTGGCTCCCTTCAATCGCGAGTTAACTTTCACTCCAACTCAGACTTCATCTCCCACAGGGGACTCACGCACATCTCAAAGGTTCATGCATATCTCTCTTGGCAGCTTCGTATTTGATGGGTGATATCTCCAAAGCTTGAGTGGGGGGCGCCTTGCCAAGGTGGAGGCCACCTCCCCACTCTCCTTTATTGTAGCTCGAGTCTATCTACTCCAAGCTTACTATCACATGGATTTGATTGGATCATGATTGGGAATTCGATTTGATGACTCATGCTATTGGCTCCTTCCTAGCCAATTCGAATTAGGGCAACCTGTGGTCTAGTTTTTTGTATAAGTAGAGGCTCTTGGAGCTCTATTCTTCAGGGATATTTTGGGCAAACTTACTCTACCAAATTGTAATTGTGTTATAGCTTTTTGCTATTGGAAATAAAGTGACTTTGGAGGTCCATATGGTGTGTTGATTCTTGTCATGGGAAGTGCTTCATCTGTATCAAGGTGATTTTGTTCTTGTTTATTACTTATATTTCACTATTTTGATCAAATTGTTAGCTTAAAAGGATTTAGTAAGTCCATAGGGTGGGCATTTGAGTTCAATTTGTCCATTTATGCTGGGTTTTATGTGATTTGGAAGGAGTAGATTGTAGTTGGAAATACTTATACTCTTTTAATCCCATTTTGCTTTGCATACAATATTTGATCAAGATGTGTTTGTAAGTGGTTTCTTGTGCAGATCTCCCAGGTTTGAAGAGAAGTTTGAGTTTGGTTGCTTCTCTCATCTCTTCAAAAGACCTATTTTTTATGATATTGTGTGCATTTCAGGGCCTCCTAAAGTCGATCTCAAGCCTCAAAAAATTTGGCAAGAGGCACTAGTTCGAAGATCCATCTCTCAAAACTACATCTTAAAACTCGGTTACTTGCTACCTTGGAAGCCCTAAACCTCCTCCTTTCTTTTTTGGCCTCCTACCTTCTCCTTTGTTCTCGTCTCCCTCCTTCTAGTTTCGTTTTCCCTAGCCTTTCCATCTAGTCTCCTTTAGTCCCTCTCCTTCAAGCCTTCCTCTTCCCTTTCGTTTTTTGACCTTCCCTCGTTCCTTAGTCTTTCGTTTTTCCTTCTAGATCTCCTTTCTCCTAGCTCTCTCATCCCTTCCGTTTTACCTGTAGATTTATTCAAGCTTCCTCCTTTTCATCCCCCCTTGAGCATTTCAAAAAAATCACAAAAAGCAACAAAGGTTATTTGGTTAAGAGTTAGTTTTGTCTCAAATTGAAAAGATTAAATAGTAAAATCTCTTTCCATTGTATGCTTTTTCCATTCGTAGATCTCACAATCACATTCCTTTGAAAAAGTGGCATTAGATTTTACTTACTTGTTGCAATCTTAGAATCTAGGGTAGTTTCATTTCTTTTTTTTATTGATTTTTAGCTAATGCCTAATGGGTGCTTTGAGATGACTTGTCTTGTGTAGGTATTTGAAGGATACGAGAACCAAAAGGCTACATACAAGCAAGTTTTGATCCCAAGGAGCTAGATCTAAAAGAAAGAATTATTTCAAGAAGAGAAGCCATTTACACCCAACAAAGAACAAAGCTTCACAAATACCAAGGAAATCCAAAACTCAAAGTCCAAACTCATCTTCTCCTTTGTATAAGCCCTCAAAAGGCTTTAGCTTCATTTCATTAGTTGCATTTCCATTTTAAGGGTTGAATCCCCTCATTTTGTACTTGATTAATAAAATAAGGCTAAGTGGGATAAAGTCTCCCATAGTTGGTTTTTCTTCCCCATTTGGGGGAAGAGTGTTTTGTGTGTTCTTAGCTTAAATTTGCTTTAAGTATTTAGAATAGTTTCATTTGTGCTTAAAACACTAATTGTTAATTTAGTTCATTTTGCAAGTAGTACATTAACTATTGAGGCATTTGTTTATCATTTATTTGAGCTATTCACTTGTGTTTCCTTGTTTAAAATTTATAAATCTTTAAAAGGAACCAAGACTCTTGAACTTTGTCATAAGACAAAGTCAAGAGCACTCTCTGTCGGAGAGGTTCATTGTGCTTTAATTAAAACTCACCACTCATATCCTCTTTCTAAAATTTATTTTGTTGCTTTCCATCACCAAGTATGCTCTGCCAACCCTTAAAAGTTGGATTATTACTCATAACAGTGATTGGATTTGTTAATCTTACAAGTGATAACCATAATAAAATCTTCACCCCCATAAACCAACAAACCGGCATTGTTTCGAAAGATACTCAGGTAGTGGGGAAATTCCTACTGGTGGCGCCGGAAATTACCGTTGTCATAGAGTTCTAGCTTGCTAGTAAAATCCATTGGACACCTAGCCTAGAATATTGGACGGTCCGTCGAGTCACCAAGGGGAGCCACTAAAGAAATACTTTTCCGGTTGGACTCATACCTTGCTTTTTTAGCCTTAATAATCAAAATCACTAAAACTCATAAAATCAACCAAGATAATTTGCACAACATTCTCACCAACATTATTCTGAGACTTGTATATTCAGCATCCCCAAGCACTACACATTTTGACTCCATTTGGCACTGGTCACTTTGAACTTTCATATATTAATTAATCTGGGCCATTTGTCCATTGGGAATCTGTTTAAGTTATTATCTATCTGTGGATGCCATTTTATTGTATAAGTCTTCATTATCTTGTTTATCTACAATCTTGTATCTGCAATGTGGATTGTGGTGCCGCTTTTCAGACATCTAGGGGGAACGTGGCAGAAATCTTCAAGCCACTCGGTGTGTCCTTGGGGGCAAGTCTCGAGTCAAGGTTGTCACCTTGTTCTTGACTCCTCCGTTTAGGCAAACTCCTAATGAAGCCAAGGGGAGTAGACCCTACAAGTTACTAAGGCTAGTTACTTAGATGATGATGGTATTAAATGAGTAAGTTTTTTAGGAGTTTTGATTTAACAATTCTAAACAACAAATAACATGATGAGACTATCACAAATAAGCATGATACGACACCCAATCACGTATAGATTGAAAGAAATAAACAGTTGACCAATGCCTTAAATGGAACCGAAAATAATTAAGAGTGCTTGCAAGTGCTGGAGTGAATGTTGTGCAATTGTATCTTGGTACGTTTTAAATTAATGTAAAAAAATGAGTGAATTAAACTAGGCGGAGGGGACTCCAGATATACCCGAGGAGTACTTGGAGTATGTCCAAAAGTAACAACTGCTAAGGCTACCCGCAAGGAATGTGTGGGTTGGAGGGAGTCTTTGAGATTATGTTCGTAATACACCCGCTAGGATGTAACAAAGATCGGCGCCTCGAGGTCACTGTCCAGTAGTTCCCACTTCCTTTGGGTATTTTGGATTTTCGCCTGCGGTGGTTAATTGCGAAAGTGAATCCTAATTATTCTAGTCACTCGTGTTGCTTTTGATGTAGCTTGATTGATCAGACGAACCACAGCCAAGTGCAGAGCATACACACCGGAGTCTTGTAAATTTTAATAAATTTTAAGAACGTGCTCTTGTTAAAAAAAAGACCCTCCAAAAATCTTTCAATCAAAGTGGACCTCAATCAAGAAATCAAGGAGGGGTTAATTTTACTGTTTTGCTTGTGAAAAGTAACAATGAAAATAGAAGCAAAAACACACCACAGGTTTTCTAATTAATCCTACCACAATCCTCTTTCACCTTTCGGTTCAATCGGGGATTCGTGGGGTAAGTATTAGTATTACTTTGATTTCAAAATATGGAATAATGACAAATATGATCAAAGTATACAATCCTGCACGACAAGACTAAGCTAGAGCAAAAAACAGGAAAAAGTGCAAAAAAGTGAAACGGACGCGAATACCCCCTGGGGGGATGGGGAGTGGGCTCAAAAGAGCCTACTCGAAGTGATTCTTTATTATTAAAGACTACAATATCAGCAAACTAACTACACTTTGGTCCTTGTTATCTGGAATCCAAAGGCTTACAACAAGCTTACAACAACCCTAATAAAGAAGCACAGCAATGGGGGAAGCCTCTGAGAAGCTCCAGTTCGCCCAAGAGTCGAAAAACGGGCAGAGTCTCTTTCTCTTTTTTGTTAAATCTGCTATAAACCAGCAAGCTATTAAAATCAAATGTGCCCAAAAACACTTTAGAAGTGTTTTGGGTCACCACTACACTAATTACCAAAAAAATGACTAGTTAAAAATTGTTAAAAAGGAACAATTTAGTTTTGCTAAAAGGAACCAAGGAAAGCAAGCTTTCCTTGGGATCTTGGCTTGCCTTTTGGGCAGCCAATATGATGTGCACTTTCTTATAGAATTTAAATATTTAAAGAACGAAAAAAAGAAGAAACTACCTTATGAGCAAACTTTAGATCTACAATTTAGCTACTTGCAAAAAGGAATTTCTTCGCCTAGATCTATCTTTAAAATATGATATTCTTTATGAAATTTCAGATCTAAGGAACTAGATCTAACAATGTATAAGCAATTTTTAGAAGTAGATCTGATCATAAGAGGACGAACAAGTAACTGGAAGATTGATTTTAATAAAATGGAGGAAAAGAAGGGGGAAGGCCTGTTGCTGGATAGATCTGCTAGGAGAACTTGTTAGTGGAATGCAGAGAGGCAATGCCTCCACAAAAATGTCGGATGTACAATGGAGCCAAACTCGATCCACGGCTCGTCCAATCCTTGCCACCTGAAAGCTAAACACACAACCTTGCACAAAACCTTATGAGATCTGGATATATATATGAAAAAAAAAGACAAGAATTACATGCAAATAAGCTTATTAAACATCTATAATCTAGATCTTCAAACACATATGCTATCAGATACAAAAAAAACAAGTAATCTTACTTGCCCAACTACACTCCTATTGATTCAGCTGAATCATTCAAGCCAGACAAGGTTCAGATGCAGAAATTGAGAACAAAACCGACAACATCAATAGCCGCAAGACAATGCTTATTCCACACACATGAGAGCATTACACCATTTAGCCTCCAAAGCTTCTTTATTCCAACAATGAAAAGAATATGACAGTATTACAATAGCAAGCCTATTCTCTCCAAGGGGGCACAAATCTTGACTGGGAGAGGAGCTGGGAGATGATCTACAGTGAACTGGGTGAGATCTGAAGTGAATCAGGCAGTCTGGGTGTGCCACCTCTCACCTTAGGCGCCACCACACTGTTGATGAAGTTGTCATTGATGCCAACAGGTGACTTGGCTCTTTCAGTGATCATTAATGCCCATGAAGGCCGTGGAGCCACTATTGCCCTTTGTAGTGGACAAGCTTGATGAAGTGGTACAAATGACCCATTCTATGGTCATTTGTCAAAGATGGTGTGGCTCATGTGTGTGGAGCCCCTGTCTTTGATTGTGATGGCTAAGCCATGGTCTTGCATAGAGTTATCCTCAATGTGCAAATGACATGGAAACACCATACTGTAAGGTCGGCTCCATTTAATACAAGAAAAGATTAAAAATCAAATTGTTATTTGGTAAGTCGGCCCATAATTAAAAATAAAAAAAATACTTTGCAAAGCCGGCTCCAAAAATAATATTAAAAAAAAAGCAGGTCGGCCCAGCAAAATATGGTGAAAATTTAGTATAAATATCAGCTCAAATCTTCACTTTTGCAAGGTGAAATTTCGGTGGAGCTCTGAGGAATTTCGCAGGTAGCAAAGAAGCAGAATTTTGACAGTCATTTTTTTTTGGTTCTTAGCAGCAACAGTATACTGAGTTTTCGTGGGCAACTGAGGAAATTTTTGGAGCAGCAATCAAAGACAGAGGCAGCCTCAGACTCGAGTTTTCACAGGAAGGATTTTTTTTGGGGGGGTGACAGTTCCAATTTTTCTGTACAGCAGTCCTCTCCCACAATCGAAGGTCTGACCTTGCCCTAGAAGGGCTGTCGAAGTTTGCTGATGTCTGAACTAGCCAACCAAGGGTCTGAATATACCCTAGTAAGGCCTCCATGGAGGTGTTGATACCCTAGTATGGCTCCCATAACACTGATCAGGCCCTAGAGGGCTACCAAAGCTTGCTCAAGGCACCCGAATCTCCAGACAGTCACCTACAGCACTCTTCTCAGCCACAGAGGGTTTGTACAGTCAACTGAAGCCTCAGTTCAGTCAACTGAAACATCATTCTCTTGGATTTGATCAGTGGCAGCAGCTCACTGGTTCAGTGACAATCATTTTCTATGGTTGATTTCTTCTTGGTATGAGTGCCCTAGAGGCATCTTGATTGCCATGTAAAGTTTGACAAGGTATATCTCTCAGTTTTAAAGTTTCCTTCTCAGCATACAGTCCAAGATTTTGATGCCTGTGTTGATATCTGAAAATTGTTTTATTGCTGCCTCTTTTACTTAACAATCCGAGCATCACTCTATGAAGGGTTTGCATTGTAGAGACAACAATGCATTTGGAGAAGGAAGAATTCGTGGTCCGAAGTGAATAAGGGATCCGATGACTCTACCCTAGCAGGGGGGTCAGAAGTGAGGAGAAGCCTAAGGAGTTTTTCTTTTGTCTCGGTAATGAAGTAAATTCGAACAGTCAAGGATTATGCAATGATCAGCTCCTTGCATACACAGACCTTAATCACCTTACTAAAGGACTGGTCTTAATACCCATTCCGAGGATTGGATGCTGATCTTTAAAGGGTTCACATACAGTCTAATTCGAAGAATGATCCTCTTATGTTTTCTTGTATCCTTTCTTGAAAGGATTAATTGCATCAGGACAGCAGTATTTTAAGTGATGGAGTTCAAGAACAGATCTCTGAGATGATATGTTGACAGTGAACTTCATTGTAGAACCATACACAGTCCGAGGGAAAGGTGGTCTCAGTTTTTACTTAAGTTTTGCAGTCTGAGATAAACAATGAAATGATGGCATTTCTAAGGATGAGTTGATGCCAAGTTTGATCTAGTGTTGAAGGCTCTTTCACACTACTTAGCAGCAACTAGATCCAGGTCAGTATACAATGATGATGGTGTATAAACAGTAAGAGGTAAGTTTGCTATACTCTACATGATGAATGTACAAAATTGTGAAACAATAATGTGTACAAGCACAGTGATAGAAGAATGTATACAATAGTGCATCTACAACAATGTATACTTGGGTAGAAATAGTGAAATAAGCAGATGCTTACAATAGCATATGAGCAGTGTATATGGTGCATTACAGCACATACACAGTTCTACAGCAGATTGACATGACAGAGTTGGTGAATATGAGAAGCATTGAAGGCATTTTTGGTTAATATTCTTCTATGAAAATTTGTGGGTCTCTAAGGCAGCAATAGAGTAGCAGTCCGTACTTATTTTGTCCAATTCTTTAAGTCTTTTTGAAGCAGCAGTAAAACAATGTCTGACTGAAGCAGCTATTTGGTGGGGACATGAACAGTAAAAATTCACACTGTCTGAACAGCAATAAGGGCAGTTCGGTGTTAGCCACATGGGCAGTGTAGTGTTGTGATGCCACTATCAACAGATGACATGAATAGATTTTGATGATGTTGCCTTTCTCCACCACATAGGAAGCACAAACATTGCAGGATAAGTCTCTTTATCTGAGATCATAGGGTATACTCTTTTGATTTGTTCATGATGAGATTGCAAATTACAGAACTCTGATTTTTGGGTATATACAGTGCTATTTGGTTTGGAGCAGCAGAATAGGAACAGTTCTGAAGTATACCACAGTCATCCACAGCATCAGTAAGAGGATACATAACAAGTCTTATAGCAGAAAGCCAAAGGTTTTCTACAGTGATGTGTGAAGAATTTTTGTGCATGCTTTCCTATACTCTAAGATGATGAAGATATGATGATAATATGAGCATGATATCTCAGTTATATGTATGCACGGTGATGGGGATAACAACTTGACAAAATGAGCAGACAGTGGATGGGCAGTCCTTGTTAATATAAGAAGTTTTTGTGGACATCAGCAGACCTTCATGAACAGTCTTGAAGTCTTAACAGTGCATGATGAAGTTTGAAGATATGAAGATTGATTTGAAGAGGATATGAGCAGACCTCTTGATGACAAGCAACCAGATGATAACAAGCTTGATTGTTGTTTGACAGTCTGGTTTGTGAAGACCTTTATGCTGACTGATTGAGTATGGTACGTGTGATAGTGATACCTTTAGCAAAAGACATGATGACGATGTGACCTGATGACTTGGCAGTATTGAAGAGCAGTTGTTGATGAACAGAGAAGATTGAGCAGTGTGTTGCAGAAGTGTTGATGAGAGTGGTGAGCAGATGATCAACAGTATTGACCAACAGCAGAACAGATTGAAGAAACAGATGATGTTGATGTGACACAGTGACAGTAAGCTTTAATTGTAATGGCAAGCTTGTCTTGCTTTTGAGGTTATGATACCTCAAACCCTTCTTAGCAGGGTCTAAGAAAACCAGGCAGGGTCCTGGATGAAGAGTAGGTGCTCTATGTATCAGTAGGTGTTGATTTTACCTAACGGTTGTAGCCGGACCAAAACTAATACAAAAAGATTACAAAATTATATGGTGTTGTGTTCTTTTGTGTTATGGTTCTTGATGATTCAAATGCTTATGATATGTTTATGAAATGATTACGAGATTGGTAGAATGATGAATTAGTAGTTAATTGCAACAAGCTAAGAAAAGTTTTAAAATTGGCTTCACACTGATTCACCCCCCCTCTCAGTGTCTAACAATTGGTATCAGAGCAGGCCTTCGTCACAAGCCTAGAAAGCTTGAAGGAGATCCTTAGACACAATGGAGGAAAAGAAAGAGTCATCAAGCAATGACGTGCCTGTACTTGATATTACAGATTATTTCAGTTGGAAAAGCAAAATGAAGGCTTATCTGAAGAAGTTTGGTATTTGGGAAATTGTCATCAATCCACCAGCTCCATCAACCAAAAAAGGAAAATCAGCTGCACAGAAGGAAGTAAAGAAGGACAACACTACAGCCTTGAAGTTCCTCATGGATGGACTTCCCAGCTCAGTGAAGGAAAGTGTAGGAGAGTACACTTCGGCAAAAGACCTATGGTTCAAGCTGAAGAGTGAGTATCAGAAGGCAAGACCAGAACCCGAAAAGACAGATAAAAAATCAGAAGACAAGCCCCCAGAAGAGCTCAATCAAGAAGAAGACAAACAAGAAGAGGACTCTAATAAAGGTATGGACTCTTGTGATTATAATGATAGCTTGTGTGATGAAATTGAGAAGGTTCTTGCAAAAGATGATGAAGGGCTATCAAAGACCACATCAGATACATCTCACGTTGCTAAATATTGATCGTAGAGCCAATTGGTTCCTAAACACAATGAATCTGAACCAGAGTGATTTCACGAAGTTCAAAAAGGAAATCTTGGACTCCTTGAATGAATATCAGCAGAAGACCATGTCAATGAAAATGTTGCTTCTAAAGCTCAAAGACAAAGGCAAAGAGTTGCGAGATCAAATGAAAGACAAGGATGCTGAAATTGAACAATTGAAGATTGAATTAACCAGTCAACAGGAAGAATCAGAAAAGCCTGCTCAAGAGCTTGAAAGAACTAGAGAGGTCAATCATGATCTGAAGACTCAACTGGAGGAAGCCAAGAGGACAGAAGAAATCTTGAAGAGTCAGCTAGAAGAAAAGGAGGAGACAGTCCAGAAGTTGGAATTGGAGGTAGTTGGTCTCAGGAAGAAAGATAAGAAGAACGAAGCCTTGGTCAAGCTCCAGGACAGTTCAATTGTCCTAGATAAGATCTTAGATTGCCAAAGATCTCCACTCGACAAAACTGGTCTTGGTTACAAGAAGAACAAAGAAAAATTTGAAGATGACACTTGGTCTCTGAAGACTCCAGAAGCAGGTCCATCAACGTCCAAAGTTGTTCCCCATGCACCTGCACATGACAACAAGGAGTTTGGAAGTTCAAAGATGAAACAAGGAGTTAGGTCTATTCCTCAAAGCAACTTCATAAACAAAGCAACTCCGAGACCCAGGTATGAAAGTGGCTTCAATGGTTATTGTTATTTTTGTTCTAACTTTGGTCATAAGCTATAGATTGTAGGTTCTATGGAAGAAGAAGGGCTGGAAGCCCCAATGTCTCAGTTAAATGTTGGACATGTAAACAAGTCGGACATGTTGTTGCCACATGTCACACATTGAGATGCTACACCTGCAGTGGGTTTGGACACAAAGCCCATGAATGTGCCAGTCAAAGAAGTCAAGCAAGAAGGAGTACTCCATACACATCAGCAAGAAGTTTTGAAGATCAGAAGACAAATGTCTACAGTCAAGGACACTCTCAAGCATGGAGAAATGAAGTTGATCAAAGACGTGTTGGAAGCTCCAACAGCTCAGTCAGATGTTGGTCATGCAACAATGTCGGTCACATTGCTGCACATTGTCGTACGATGAGGTGTTATAGCTGCAGTGGCCTCGGGCACAAAGCTCAAGATTGTTGGAGTACACGAAAACAATCCTTGAGAAGTTACTTAGACAACTCATCAAGGAAAGCCAGTACAAATGAAGGAACAGATGCTCAAAGGACAGATGCCAAGAAGCAAGTATGGATAAGGAAGACCGAGCAGTTGCAGATAGGAGAAGTTGATCAGAGCAGGGAGGATGGCTGCCATATGGCAAGCCAAGTGTAAGGTCTCTCAAAGACCTTAACACACCTTGAGTTCATGAGGCTGGAGAATGAACTCAAAGGAGAAAGGATGGTTACTCCAGGTATACAGACAAGTCCTAGGATCGTGCATATTGACAGGGGGAGCAGTCAACAGTGATCAGAGATTTCAGACACAGGAATGTGGACACCCTTTGCCATTGATGCCAAAGGGGGAGAAATGAAGACAAAGGGAGAGATGAAGACAAAAGGGGAGCATGCTCATAAGGGGAGCATGAGTTGTTGTTATCAATGACAAAGGGGGAGATTGTTGATGAAGTTGTCATTGATGCCAACAGGTGACTTGGCTCTTTCAGTTATCATTAATGCCCATGAAGGTCGTGGAGCCACTATTGCCCTTTGTAGTGGACAAGCTTGATGAAGTGGTACAAATGACCCATTCTATGGTCATTTGTCAAAGATGGTGTGGCTCATGTGTGCGGAGCCCCTGTCTTTGATTGTGATGGCTAAGCCATGGTCTTGCATAGAGGTATCCTCAATGTGCAAATGACGTCGAAACACCATACTGTAAGGTCGGCTCCATTTAATACAAGAAAAGATTAAAAATCAAATTGTTATTTGGTAAGTCGGCCCATAGTTAAAAATAAAAAAAATACTTTGCAAAGTCGGCTCCAAAAATAATATTAAAAAAAAAAGCAGGTCAGCCTAGCAAAATATGGTGAAAATTTAGTATAAATATCAGCTCAAATCTTCACTTTTGCAAGGTGAAATTTCAGTGGAGCTTTGAGGAATTTCGCAGGTAGCAGAGAAGCAGAATTTTGACAGTCATTTTTTTTTGGTTCTTAGCAGCAGCAGTATACTGAGTTTTCGTGGGCAACTGAGGAAATTTTTGGAGCAGCAATCAAAGACTGAGGCAGCCTCAGAATCGAGTTTTCACAGGAAGGATTTTTTTTGGGGATGACAGTTCCAATTTTTCTGTACAGCAATCCTCTCCCACAACCGAAGGTCTGACCTTGCCCTAGAAGGGCTGCCGAAGTTTGTTGAGGTCTGAACTAGCCAACCAAGGGTCTGAATATACCCTAGTAAGGCTTCCATGGAGGTGTTGATACCCTAGTAGGGCTCCCATAACACTGATCAGTCCCTAGAGGGCTGCCAAAGCTTGCTCAAGGCACCCGAATCTCCAGACAGTCACCTACAACACTCTTCCAAGCCACGGAGGGTTTGTACAGTCAACTGAAGCCTGAGTTCAGTCAACTGAAACATCATTCTCTTGGATTTGATCAGTGGCAGCAGCTCACTGGTTCAGTGACAATCATTTTCTATGGTTGATTTCTTCTTGGTATGAGTGCCCTAGAGGCATCTTGATTGCCATGTAAAGTTTGACAGGGTATATCTCTCAGTTTTAAAGTTTCCTTCTCAGCACACAGTCCAAGTTTTTGATGCCTGTGTTGATATCTGAAAATTGTTTTACTGCTGCCTCTTTTACTTAACAATCCAAGCATCACTCTATGAAGGGTTTGCATTGTAGAGACAACAGTGCATTTGGAGAAGGAAGAATACGTGGTCCGAAGTGAATAAGGGATCCGATGACTCTACCCTAGCAGGGGGTTCAGAAGTGAGGAGAAGCCTGAGGAGTTTTTCTTTTGTCTCGGTAATGAAGTAAATTCGAACAGTCAAGGATTATGCAATGATCAGCTCCTTGCATACACAGACCTTAATCACCTTAGTAAAGGACTGGTCTTAATACCCATTCCAAGGATTGGATGTTGATCTTTAAAGGGTTCACATACAGTCTAATTCGAAGAATGATCCTCTTATGTTTTCTTGTATCCTTTCTTGAAAGGATTAATTGCATCAAGACAGCAGTATTTTAAGTGATGGAGTTCAAGAACAGATCTCTGAGATGATATGTTGACAGTGAACTTCATTGTAGAAGCATACACAGTCCGAGGGAAAGGTGGTCTCAGTTTTTACTTAAGTTTTGCAGTCTGAGATAAACAATGAAATGATGGCATTTCTAAGGATGAGTTGATGCCAAGTTTGATCTAGTGTTGAAGGCTCTTTCACACTACTCAACAGCAACTAGATCCAGGTCAGTATACAATGATGATGGTGTATAAACAGTAAGAGGTAAGTTTGCTATACTCTACATGATGAATGTACAAAATTGTGAAACAATAATGTGTACAAGCACAGTGATAGAAGAATGTATACAATAGTGCATCTACAACAATGTATACTTGGGTAGAAACAGTGAAATTAGCAGATGCTTACAGTAGCATATGAGCAGTGTATATGGTGCATTACAGCACATACACAGTTCAACATTTGCTACAGCAGATTGACATGACAGAGTTGGTGAATATGAGAAGCATTAAAGGCATTTTTGGTTAATATTCTTCTATGAAAATTTGTGGGTCTCTAAGGCAGCAATAGAGTAGCAGTCCCTACTTATTTTGTCCAATTTTTTAAGTCTTTTTGGAGCAACAGTAAAACAATGTTTGACTGAAGCAACTGTTTGGTGGGGACATGAACAGTAAAAATTCACACTGTCTGAACAACAGTAAGGGCAGTTCGGTGTTAGCCACATGGGCAGTGTAGTGTTGTGATGCCACTGTCAACAGATGACATGAATAGATTTTGATGATGTTGCCTTTCTCCACCACATAGGAAGCACAAACATTGCAGGATAAGTCTCTTTATCTGAGATCATAGGGTATACTCTTTTGATTTGTTCATGATGAGATTGCAAATTACAGAACTCTGATTTTTGGGTATATACAGTCCTATTTGGTTTGGAGCAGCAGAATAGGAACAATTCTGAAGTATACCACAGTCATCCACAGCATCAGTAAGAGGATACATAACAAGTCTTACAGCAGAAAGCCAAAGGTTTTCTACAGTGACGTGTGAAGAATTTTTGTGCATGCTTTCCTATACTCTAAGATGATGAAGATATGATGATAATATGAGCATGATATCTCAGTTATATGTATGCACAGTGATGGGGATAACAACTTGACAAAATGAGCAGACAGTGGATGGGCAGTCCTTGTTAATATAAGAAGTTTTTGTGGACATCAGCAGACTTTCATGAACAGTATTGAAGTCTTAACAGTGCATGATGAAGTTTGAAGATATGAAGATTGATTTGAAGAGGATATGAGCAGACCTCTTGATGACAAGCAACCAGATGATGACAAGCTTGATTGTTGTTTGACAGTCTGGTTTGTGAAGACCTTTATGCTGACTGATTGAGTATGGTACGTGTGACAGTGATACCTTTAGCAAAAGACATGATGACGATGTGACCTGATGACTTGGCAGTATTGAAGAGCAGTTGTTGATGAACAGAGAAGATTGAGCAGTGTGTTGCAGAAGTGTTGATGAGAGTGGTGAGCAGATGATCAACAGTATTGACCAACAGCAGAACAGATTGAAGAAACAGATGATGTTGATGTGACACAGTGACAGTAAGCTTTAATTGTAATAGCAAGCTTGTCTTGCTTTTGAGGTTAGGATACCTCAAACCCTTCTTAGCAGGGTCTAAGAAAACCAGGCAGGGTCCTGGATGAAGAGTAGGTGCTCTATGTATCAGTAGGTGTTGATTTTACCTAACGGTTGTAGCCGGACCAAAACTAATACAAAAAGATTACAAAATTATATGGTGTTGTGTTCTTTTGTGCTATGGTTCTTGATGATTCAAATGCTTATGATATGTTTATGAAATGATTACGAGATTGGTAGAATGATGAATTGGTAGTTAATTGCAACAAGCTAAGAAAAGTTTTAAAATTGGCTTCACACTGATTCACCCCCCCCTCTCAGTGTCTAACACACACCACCTATCGGCTCACCCAACTCATCCTAAATGGACAACACAGCACAATTTGCCCCATGAGGAAGAGAGACGCCCTCCAAACCCCAGTGAACTGACAGAGGAGGTGAGAGGGACTGAAACTGATGCCTCAATCAAAGGAAAGTCCCAACAAAAATCAGATAGGCCAATAGAAACTGATTTTTGTCAAATCGGCTGAGAATCCACTGATTTAGGAACTTGGATTTGCTCCGTTATTTAATTAATTTTTAATTAAATTAATTAAATATTTGATTTTTTGGGGATTTTCTTACCTGAGTGATGGAAAAATCACTGAAAACTTAGGAAAAGTGGGTTTATGGGTTTATCAGGTGCTCCGAGTTAGAAAATGAGCACCCCCATGACTGAAACTGACTTTTAACCCCACTTTTACTACAAGACCAATTTTTACATTTAGAGTATTAAAAAAATAGCCTAAGTTTTGTGGAAAAATTTTATAAAAAAAAACCTAAGGGACTTAGCACATGTTCATATGACTCGACCATAATGCCTAGCATGTTTATACATTGACACACGGACTCTAATAACCTCAATAGGCCTAAATGTCAAGCTGACCACCCCAACTTTGGAGGTATTGAGTGAAAAACTCAACAATGATTAGTCGTTTATTCAACAACCAATAATAACCAAGGGAAAAAACACTTTGGCTGATCAAATTGACAAATGAGTCCAGGAGACCGGGTCTTTTACAGACAATTAAATTCTAGGACATTTTTTACAATTTCCCCAAGGGAGTATGAACATGTGTTACAAAAAAAATTTGAACAAACTCCCAAAAAAAGCCTGGCGGACTTCTGAACTTTGATCATGAACAAGTGTACTTGTTCTATTTCGCGGGCTCGCTTGAAAAAACCACCAAGTACAACTTAGGTGGTAACATCTGGCTCCAACTGCGGGACGTGTGCTCGATCAGGTCATAGGGCAAGGAGAGGATACGAGAACACTAAAATCTCTGGTTTATATACCCTGTAAAAACATCTCAACTTGACAAGAAAACCTCAGTAGCACAAGCTTTATATAAAATCCAAATGAACCATTAAGTTGATTTATTTAAACAAAATAAATGTAGCTAACTAATGAAAGAAAAGTTTTGTTATAACTATGTACAAAACAAAAATGCAAAAAGTAAATGCTCTTCTTTAAGGAGCTTATTTTCCTACTTTAAGCATGATAGAAAAAGGGTTAAGTGTAATCAGAAATCCAATGTAACCGCCTAAGCATTTTATTAACATAAAAAAAGTTTGCATTGTCTTTGGTTACCAGCCAAGCAAGGATACTTTATTCAGAAAATGCAAACCTGCGAGATGATCCGGAATCGACGGGTTGGATGGGAAATCATAGGCATGAATAAAGTCATTAAAGTTCTTCCCAAACTGGTATGTGCTCATGCAGGCTGCTTCTATCCATGACTGGATAGGACTGATATACCAATCGGCAAGATGAGGGAGATTGACTACATCATTATACTGATCATCAAGGCTTATCAAATGATAACTCATTGCATAAGCCCCAAGTAGCTCCAAATCATAAGGAACCTCTACATGTGAAGAAGATGGTTGAGACTGATATTCCACTGACTGCATCACATTTAACTTTTCACAACACTACTTCAATATGTACTCATTACTGTTAACTTTGTGCGACTCTGCATGATATGACTCTGACTGATCATGTGAAAATTCTTAATGCTCCTCTTCCATACTAAGATTTTCCCAGGTATCCTGATCCACGCTCCCCTCTATGGACGTATCGTAGATTGGACTTCCACAAATTTTTGAATAGACACTCCCCTTCTTGGACATATCATGGATGGGATTCTCAATAAGATTTTCACAAGTTGGATTATCTATGAAATTCCAATAGTCATCACTCCCATCTATGACGGATATGAGAGAGTCTTTCTTGCTGGTATCACATCCTAAGATATAACTACCCTCCTCCTGTTCATAATAATCATCCTTCAAAGTTTTGGTTTCAAAGATATTATGAGAAGTTAAACTTTCCAAAACGTCATCCCTAAGTGATGAATATAGAGTAGTGTCATCATACACATCATAAATTTCTTCATAAGTGTCGATCTCTGTAATGGTTTCCTCATGAGGGCTTTCTGGAAAAATATTAGCATTGCAATAAACTTGAGAATACCTCAAATCTTTAATGTTTTCAGTTATGGTGACATGAGGAGAGTCTTCAACAATGTGTTCAATCACGGTGTTATCACCCGCCTTGTAGTTGCCTGTGTGAGGTGGATCCAGGATGGATGGTAGAGGGGCAAGCAACTAAGGAGGTGGAACCAAGACTGCCTAGACTCCCAAATGGATGGTTGTCACATCAATCAAGGCAGCCTTCACTTTATGTTATCCTAGTCCAAGACAACAATGGGGGAGACCCGGATTTGCTCCCGACAGGAGAGATCAGACCTAGACACCAGAACAGATCAAATGGGGCTTTAAGCTATGTAAGGTACAAGGTAAATGGAAACCCTAGCTCTAGGGTTTAGGTACTAGCAACTGATGGAGATAACCACTGTCTTGGGAAACGTAATTGTGACAGGGTAAGCAAGGACAGAGTTGGGACTGTCTAGTACCAAGGAGACAGACTTAGTGAAAGGTAGGTAACTTGATTTGTAAATGAATGTTGGCCAAGGGAATGGGAATGAGGTCAAGTTAGGGCTAGCGCTAGCTAGGAGATTAATGCCTTGTGTGCATTGGGCAATGGAGTCAGCATCAACCCAAAGTTTCAGTGAATCCACCTGGGATATACATTGATCTATGAACCCAGAAAGGAGCTATCCCAGAAAAGTTAGGCTATAGGAAAACGAGCTCAATGGAAGGCTAGCGCTAGGGCTTGGAGAAGCAGATCTGCAATTCTAGGGTCACCTGGAGGCTAACAACTCAACGTTGAAGGAGAAATGAGGTCAGGGTGACCTGATCTACAAACCCAAATCAGAAAATCAGCAGAAAAACCAGATCTGGAAAAAGTCAAAATCTGATGAGGGGGCTAGGGGGGTTGAAAACCAATTTTTCAAATCTAGGGAAAACCAAAAAGAACTAGCTCAGTGTTGGGGCTGTTCTGGAGTGCTTAAACCCTGATCTATCAGCCTATCTTGTCATATTTCAGAAAAAGTCAAATCCAGAAAAATCCAGTTTTCAGTGAGGGCGTTAGGGTTGTTTCAATCAAAAACTTAGAACTAGGTCAAACAGCCAAGAATTTGGACAGCGTTGGGGTTGATTTGGATTGTGTGGGACCCGATCTATTCGTCTGTGAAGTCAGAATTCAGAAAAAATCAAAACCCTAGCAGGTCAAATTTTCAGTGGGGGGTATGCAGTTTTCTAGCAAAAAATCAGATCTAGGTCAAACCAACAGGAGTTTGACCAGCGTTGCAGTTGATTTGGTGAAGGGGAGTCCTGATCTATGAAACCCAAAAATGCTTTGGCCAACAATCGAACGATTCCCAGATTTATTGCTTTTTAAGTTTTTAGTATTTTAGGAGTTTTCAGAAAAATTTGAAGTAAAGCAAGGTAAAATGGAATAAGATCTGAAAAGAAGAAACTTACATGTTAGATCTTACCTGGAAAAGCTTGTAGAAGTCTTTAACAATGATGATCTTTGCTATCCCGATCAATTCTGGAAGATCCTCGTGATTTCTATGGCATATGCAAACTCCAAACCACCAATGCGCCCCCTACCCTGCATAAGCAAACGTCAACCATATCAGATTTGCTGATAGAAGATAAAAAAACTGAATGCTACATGAAAGTAAAACGAAGTAATCATAGATCACAATGAAACTAATGAAATCCCCCTGATCCAAGACGAAGAAAACCGAGCGAGTTGAGGTCCCCTTACAAAAAAACTCCAGCCAAAACGCTTTCCTGTAGACAAAACAATGATAGCAAAAAAATATAGATCTCACAAAAATTTCCACAATGCTAGGAAGCTGAAGATTTTCTAATCACCATTTGAGAACATCAGATGCAAAGCAGATCCAAAAAATTTCGACAAAAAAGTCTTTCTATTATTCAAATCCAAGAGCCAAAGACCCATTACAAATGAGAAGCTCTCTCCTTTAAATAGAAATGAGAGAACCACAATCATAACCGAACCCTAACCACTTTCAAAACAAGTGGCTAAGATTAAAAGATGAATTGTTCTAATCAATGGTTGAGATGAGCTCAACATACAATACATGGATAAATATAACCATAAAGTACCAAAGTGGACTAAAACACCCATAAAGAGGGTAACCCAATCAACAAGAAATAAATGAAGCACATGGTGGGTCTAAGGAGTGTTTGACTAACTCCCTCTGGGTGTCCCCATGGCACAATAAAATAATATAATAATTTTTTGACTTTGTGCCTCCTTGAGGAAATCGTGAGCCTCCCAAAAGCTCTAGAAAATAATATAAAAATGCCCAAAAATAGGTGTGGGCCCAATCAAGTGCTACAACTGCTGGAGAAGGTGTGGAGTACATCACTCTCATCATTGTGACTCATCCCATGTCATTTCCTTGCCTCAGTAGCCCAAATCGATTTCTTCAATAACCATTTAATCATTTTTTAATCTGCCTCAGGAAACGTGATCCTGCCAAAACAGCCTCCTAAGGTGCCTGCGTTGTCAAACTGAGCCCACCAGGCTCTCTGGGATGGGGCTACTATGGTACAGACAAGTGGCTGCACCCCCTATGCCCATACAACGCCCTAGGAGATCCAACTAAAACATCTCCCTGCTCAGACATATCAACCTGTGAAGAAAAACTGCATCAAAAAGGCAGAATGAGCCTAATCATATCTGCAAGTGCCCGGAACTAGAAATAAACTGTCTCATTAGATTCAGAGAGTCCAAATCCATCTAAGGTGTATACTCATACCCCTCACAGGTCTCTATCTGATCATCAATCATATCCAATAAACAATATAACCATCTGTAAATTATCAAACACCAATAATAACTAAGACTATCATCCATCTGCTGCAAGTGTTAAAGGGCTAAGACATGCTCTACAACTCATTCAAGCAACAATCACAACAAGTAGCATTCATTTCACTGACGGTACATCAACCAATACATATATAAGGCTTTATTTATTATTACTCAGACTTAGACTTTCAGGACTATACTCACTTCATAGCTGTAGTCAATTTGCTAGTGAAAGGTGAAGGATGAAATTTACAAGGCTAAAGCAAAGGATGAATTCCTGCTCAACATCATAACACTTTGGACAGTGGAAAGGGAATACTCACTATAACCTAAGTCACCTAACACGAAGACACGAGACACGGAGGACACGGAAAAACGAGTATCCGACATGGACACGGCGACCCCCGGAATCAGGACACGGAGGACACGTTATATATAATATTAAAAATATATATATATATATTATACAAATTACTGTAATAGAGAAAATATTGAATCTTGATAGTAGATATTGATCAATGTTACATCATGAACTTCGAAAAAGATACATTAAAGATTCAAACACCAATACCATACAATTTTACAAATCAATCAAACTCTAGATAGTAGAGTCTAAACTCTAAATAGTAGATAGTAGAGTATAAACATACTAGGGCAAGCCTCTTAAACACTTATAAGAAAATACCCTTGTTAAGGTTTACAAATTACTACATATGGGCTTTTCCTTAGACTTTCATACTGGAAAATGTTGTTTGGGACAGTCATAGTTAAATTGGCTTGGCTGGAAAATACATTGCATTCCATAGTCCCTTTGGAGTTGACAAACACACTTTTGCTATCTACTTGTGAAAACTTCGAATTGC
>LPNX010896411.1:107273-186521 GCA_001517045.1 Pseudotsuga menziesii | reverse complement strand
CATGCACAGTCACGTTATGAGTCACGTTATGCCATACCCCTAAACAGCGAAGATTTAAACAGCGAAAAAACCCCTAATTTCATCACTTTTCACAGGACACATGTCCTAAAATCGAGACACGTTACAAAAGAGTGTCGGACACGCGTTGACCACGTGTCCCAGGGATAAGACACGTTTTGACCATGTGTCGGACATGTACCGTAGCGTGTCTTCACGTGGACACCGCGGGTACGGACACGTGGGCCAGTATAGACGTGTCAGGTAACTTAGACTATAACAAATGCCGGACAAACAACAACACAAGGAATGGCAGTGCCTCACAAATGGTTGAGTTGTTTAGAGAGTGCTTATTCAACTTAGGCATCATGACTACATCAAGCTTGATCCAAGTTCACTAGGATCGTCATTTTATTCTATGGCCTTTTTGGCTTATATGACCCTTTGGGACTTCACCAGTGCTTAAAAGCACAGTTAATTGCAGCTTTCATCCGGGACATATTTATTTTTATAAAGTCAGCAATATTTGGATATAGCATATTTTTAACCATTGCTTTTTTTGGACCTTTTCTTATACTCTTCAAGGAGTATTTGGCATTTCATTGCTCTTGCCTTCTTTACATATGTTAAGAAACACAGTTTTATAATTTTCATTTTCCATGGGCGCATATTCAATATTTTCCATACAAGTAGTACATGAGCTTTCAGTTTTAGCCAACAACATCTCAAGTGACCAAGGGGAGTCCTGCACAATGCCAAACATCGGGACAACTGACCAGAATGATTTAGGCATACAATCCAACTTACCAAAGGCAAGTTTTGTCACCAACTCAGAACCGAGACACAATATAAACAGGGAGGCTTGTCCAACAAAAGTTCTAGCGGGGAAAAAGGTCCTCCATGCCATAAGTCAAGAAGTCAGTCGGGTTAAAAACTAAACTGGAAGGTAATGGATGGGTGAAGACAATGAATGATGGAGCCAACACTAGCAAGCCAAAACAATGGTGGGAATGACTACCTCTATTCTCCCTAAGGAGGGTAAAACCAATGAGTATAGATCAGGAACTTCCAAGTCTAAGTAGGGACATCAATACATAGTACAAAATACATTCAAGTCCATATAATTATGACCGCCAGATCATGATACCACAAGTTAATACAAGTCACAAAAATCAGTATAAGAGCAATAATAACCATAACACAATATAAAAAGCTAAGTCATAATCATGCAATATAATCCATCTAAGACACCATCTGTCCAATGAGAAAGAACTGATATAAAACTAGGCATCAATGACTGCTCTGTAATGACATAAATGGCTACATCTGTCCTCAAATCTGAGTGTCCTGAGACTCAGTCCTGACATGGGAGAGTACAATAGTCCACTAATATAATAATGATCCATCAGAACTACTCATCTCAGCATCTCATATGTAAGAGATCTGGCTAACAAATGTACTGTGTCTAAAAAATAGAATATGGTAGCCTGGCTACTATATATGTGATAACACATGGGTTCCCCGTGAAGCTCTGCAATAGGATCATCCCGAGTGTGCTCATCTATAATGGAAGTCATGGGCTCCTTTAGCTCCTTTAGGTAGGTGAGGGCCCTTTCTACAACAGTTACCACATCTCCCTCACCATTATGCCACCTCTCAAAAAACATAGCACATAAGTCTTCAAGGGAGGTAATGCATTTATAAGGAAGACCACAAACCATATCCAAGCCTTCTTTTCCAAAGAATTAGCAAAAATTCGCATCATATTATCCCTATGAAGTATGTTGAGTTTATTCACAAATGAAAGAAAGGATATGATGTGACAGACAGCTGAATCACTATTTCCACAAAAAATTGGAGCCTAAAAATATCCTTTATTCTGGAGATATGGTTCATGGTTAGGAAAACTTGGGATGCCCGAGAAATCGATGGGAGGATACGCATTGGAAATTTGAGCACCATAATCTTCATCATCCATAACGGTTTATCAGTAGCATTTATCAACCATGTATTTTGTATTGAACCGGAGCTGTCAAATAATGAGCATTTAAAGTTTTACGATGTCGTATGAGCTCATCTACACACAAGTCTCAACAAAATTATGAGAAAGTAGGGTTTTATCCCTTCAATGGAGTCGCCATGTGAAAAAAAAAAAAAAAACATTTATAAATCTTTCACAAAAAATATTTTTTGCTTTTCTTTGTAAAAATAAAAACTGAAAAAAGTCAGTGGAGTCGCCAGATGAAAATTAAAGATCTACTCTAGGCATTCATCAAACAAAGCAAAAACAAAAAGGAAGAAAACAAAAGTCGTACTCCGAGAATAAAAAGATTTATCCCCGGCAACGGCGCCAAAAGATGTTGTCGCCTTTCACACACCTAGGAGGGAACGTAGCAGAAATCTTCAAGCCACTCAGTGTGTCCTTGTGGGCAAGTCTCGAGTCAAGGCTGTCACCTTGTTCTTGACTCTTTCGTTTAGGCAAACTCCTAACAAAGCCAAGGGGAGTAGACCCTACAAGTTACTAAGGCTGGTTACTTAGATGGTGATGGTATTAAATGAGTAAGTTTTTTAGGAGTTTTGATTTAACAATTGTAAACAACAGATAACATGATGAGACAATCACAAATAAGCATGATACGCCATCCAATCATGTATAGATTAAAAGAAATAAACAATTGACCAGTGCCTTAAATGGAACCAAAAATAATTAAGAGTGCTTGCAAGTGCTGGAGTGAATGTTGTGCAATTGTATCTTAGTACGTTTTAAATTAATGTGAAAAATGAGTGAATTAAACTAGGCGGAGGGGAATCCAGATATACCCGGGGATACTTGGAGTATGTCCAAAAGTAACAACCGCTAAGGCTACCCGCAAGAAATTTGTGGGTTGGATGGAGTCTCTGATACTATGTTCGTAATACACCCACTAGGTTGTAACAGAGATCGGCGCCTCGAGGTCACTGTCCAGTAGTTCCCACTTCCTTTGGGAATTTTGCCACCGTTTACAGTTTAATCGAGGCGTTAGATTTTCGCCTACAATGGTTAATTGGGAAAGTGAATCCTAATTATTCTAGTCACTCGCGTTGCTTTTGATGCAGCTTGACTGATCGGACGAATCGCAACCAAGTGCAAAGCATACACACCAGAGTCTTGTGAATTTTAGTAAATTTTAAGAGCGTGTTCTTGTTAAAAAAACGACCCTCCAAGAATCTCTTTCGGTCCAAGTGGACCTCAATGGAGAAATCAAGGAGGGGTTAATTTTACTGTTTTGCTTGTGAAAAGTAACAATGAAAATAGAAGCAAAAACACACACCACAGGTTTTCTAATTAATTCTAGCACAATCATCTTTCACCTTTCGGTTCAATCGAGGATTCGTGGGGTAAGTATTAGTATTACTTTGATTTCAAAATATGGAATAATGACAAATATGATCAAAGTATACAATCATGCACGACAAGACTAAGCTAGGGAAAAAAAGGGAAAAAGTGCGAAAGAGTGAAACGAACGCGGATCCCCCTAGGGGGGATGGGGAGTGGGCTCAAAAGAGCCTACTCGAAGTGATTCTTTATTATTAAAGGTTACAATATCAACAAACTAACTGCACTTTGGTCCTTGTTATCTGGAATCCAAAGGCTTACAACAAGCTTACAACAAGCCTAATAAGGAAGCACAGCAGTGGGGGAAGCCTCCGGAAAGCTCCGATTTGCCCAAGAGTCGGAAAACGGGCAAAATCTCCTTTTTTCTGTTAAATCTGCTAAAAACCAGCAAGCTATTAAAATCAAATGTGCCCAAAAACACTTTAAAAGTGTTTTGGGTCACCACACTAATTACCAAAAAAAAGACTTAGTTAAAAATTGTTAAAAATGAACAATTTAGTTTTGCAAAAAGGAACAAAGGAAAGCAAGTTTTCCTTGGGATCTTGGCTTGCCTTTTGGGCAGCCAATATGATGTGCACTTTCTTGCAGAATTTAAATCTTTAAAGAACGAAAAAAAGAAGAAAATACCTTATGAGCAAGCTTTAGATCTACAATTTAGCTACTTGCAAAAATGAATTTCTTCACCTAGATCTATCTTTAAAATATGATATTCTTTATGAAATTTCAGATCTAAGCAACAAGACTCTTAGGAACTAGATCTAACAATGTATAAGCAATTTTTAGAAGTAGATCTGATCATAAGAGGACGAACAAGTAACTGGAAGATTGATTTTAATAAAATGGAGGAAGAGAAGGGGGAAGGCCTGTTGCTAGATAGATCTGCAAGGGAAACTTATTAGTGGAATACAGAGGGGTAATGGCTCCACAAAAATGTCGGATGTATAGTGGAGTCAAACTAGATCCACAGCTCGTCCAATCCTTGCCACCTTGGAGCCAGATGTTGTCCATCTATTTCGACTAGGTGGCAACTCCATGTACATGAGGATGTACATAATTGTACCTTAGAAAAATCTGAGGATTTTTCACTTCTGCAGGGCTATTGCCCCTTTGTAAAACGAAATGTCCGCTCCCCTGCGTGGGAAAATTAATGTAATTTTATGTGCTAAGTGTGGATCATATGATACAGATGCCACACTATGGAACTGGTTGTTAGGGAAGTCCTCTCATCGAGTGTTTTTCCCTTTCCAATTGATCTTGTTGTACAAACGAGTTTAATCGGTTTGGTTTTCACTCAAAATCCTCCAAAGTGGTGACGGGCGTTCTACTGGTCAAGTCCATGAGGTGGCTAAGGCTTCAAAGAGTGATTCATGACCATGCTAGACATTTGTATAGAGTCTTGCGGAGTTTCGTTGTGTTGTTGTATTTTTATTTATTTTTTCTGGTTAATTAATTTCACCCCTTGGTGATTAATTAACTCAGTTCTTGATGTAATAATGTAATTGCTCAAGCACTGGCATTTTGTAATAGGGGCTATGAATGCAAAGTTAATTGCTATGAAACCCCCTAAGCCACTGCTTCGAGTCCCATGTCATTCTGACAGGTGGATGAGGAGATAGACCCTTTTGTCTAAACAAGGTCTATTTTTACTAGGGAATTAATTAAATTCCCTAAGTCAATAATTCACATTATTTGATTTTGAAGGAAAAAATCAAATAATGCCATGGTAACTTTGTTTGGGGGTTACTAAGCCTAGGAAAAAATAATTTCAAATTTTTCCACCCCCCATGGCCAAGATATAATTTTTTCAAGTTATTTTTAATTTTTCCTAAGTCAATATTGGGAAAATTTAAAAATTTAATTGAAAATTTTGAAATCTAAGGTGAAATGTATTTTAGCCTAAGTCTAAGGTTAAAATCTATTTTGAGCAAGGCTAAAGGTCAAAACCTCATGAGGTGATCTAAACCCTAAGTATAAAGGAGCAATGTCCAAATCAAAACCCTCACTATAATGGGGCGCTAAAGATAGAAGAGGCATCATTTAAAAGATGAAAGCGCTAGCAATAGAGAAGGGCGGCCAAGTTTAGAGCTCGTTTTAGGTGGAAAACCCCTCACCAAATTGGAGGAGGCGCTACCAAATGGAGGCGTCATGCTACAATGGAGGCGCTAACTATTAAAGAGGGCGTTAGCTACTTTGGAGAGGCGCTATTATAGAGGAAGGCGCTCCCATTTGGAGGACGCGCCACTATATTTAGAGGACGCGCCCATATTAAGAGAAGGACGCTCCCATTTAAGAGGGCGCTACTACACAAAATAGTGGGCGCTATATTTGGAGACGTCACCACAATAAGGAGGCGCTACATCTATTTTAGAGGAGCGCTACCATGAGATAGAGCGCTAGCTAAATTTGGAGAGGGCGCTAGCTCTAAGTGGGGCGCTAATTTTGGAGATTTCCACCATTTTTAGAGGGGCGCCTATGCTATTGGGCCCACTTTATTTTTGTTTAACCTAAAAGCTCATCCAAGGGAGGATATTGGGTCAAAGACCTAGATCTAAAGGTGAATATTGTTAAGACATGGATTAAGCTTCTAACCCATTGATTAAAAAATAATCTAAGGGTGGAGAATGGTTGAGAAGAATGAAAAATCAAATACCTAGATCTAGTGGTGGAGATTAAACCCTAGATCTAGATCTAATCTCAGCCATTTATCTTCAAGGGGTTGGGGTTTGCCTCAACTATATAATGAGGGTCTCACTCCCTCATTAAACATGATCTCTCATGCTATTGTTATGCTGTCGGAAATTTCTTCTTACTCTCTCATATTTTCTTGCTACACTATTGTATTGAAGCTTTGCCCTAGTTGGGCCATTTAATTGAAGAATTCTTTGGAGGGATACTGTGCTGCAATATTTTCATGATCCAAATCTTTGTAAGGTAACTTGTATTTTTCTAGTTTGCATTTTGTATTATTCTAGTTAGCTCTCCACAAAGTGTTTTGTGGAGAGATTAGAGAGTAAAAGTGCTTTTGCTTTCTTTTGTGAATGATCTAACATCTTCTTTCAAAGTATTTTGCAGGAACTGTTAGATGTTCATCACTAGGATTACGATTTTTGCAGACATAGATTTATTTGCAGGTTGTCCAAGCAAGAAGATCTCTCCAAGAATCTCATTCCGACAAATTTTAAATTCGGCCATTGACTTTCAGCCTTCCTGAAAAAGGGTTTTATTCACTATATAGTGAATATAACCCTTGTTTTAGGGCCCCAACCTATTATATATTAGTTAGGGCTTTTATTTCTGCTATTTAGACATTGTTTAGGTGGCTGGAAACTCATTTTCCAGCCCTCTAAATCTCATATTTCTGTCATATTTCACATTCAGATTTTTCTGTAAATTTGTAAATTTTTGTACTAATTTTTTCTAACAAAACTTTTAGTGTTTTCTGTGATTTCCAGCGAAGAATAGCTTGCTGGTTTATGACAGGTTATGCACAAGTGAAGGAGATTTGCTACCCGAATAGGCCCAGGATTCCCTCAACCTTCAACCGGTTCAAAAGGGGTTCAAACCCTCACCTCTCTTTCATTTTTTTTCTGATTATTGTAAACCCCAACGAGAGTCTCTTGGGGTATTCTGTAAAGTTTTGTAGCCACTTGTAATCTACAACAAATAGATTAGGAAGTAGAGTAGGAAGTAGGATAGTAGTTGTTTCAAATTTCTGTTTATGCAAATTTTATTTTTCTGTTAAAAAGTAATCATACAACCCATTAAACCTGTGTATCCTCTATCCGCTTGTCATCTCCCTTTAGGGACTTCAAGCTGGATATGAAAAACAGGGGAAGTGGGGGCTTAGGTAATTAAAACAACTTTCGTTTTTTTTACCCACTACAATCAAACACACTTTATTTTCCAAGTCCAAGATCAAATACCGGCACCTCCCATAAGGGATACAGCATGGTTGATCTTGTTGATCGCTTTAAAATAAACATTGCATGCTAATCACCCAGATAAAATTTACTCCTAAAATTTACCAACAACAACTTCCCATATCCTGCTCCTCTACTCGGTTATCACCCTTCGGGGTACTCCGAAATACGACCAGGGGACAGGGAAGTCTTAGTTTAATAGGCATCCATCTAGTAACTTTCCGGTTGATTAAAAACAGTGACCTTGGAGGCGACTTGGGGTGGTAGACCGTGGGGGGTCTCTAAGCGCTTTGACGTCCTCCTTGTTGAGCACCAGGCCATTGAGGTTTGACCTGTGAGCTACGGGTGGGCTTGTTCCCACTTTGTTGAGCGCAACAGCACTCCCTCTTCGACTTGAGAAGAACTAGATCGGGGTAGTCATACCACCGGTTCTAAAACTTAAATTCAAGAAGAAAAACTTTAATAAAATCAACTAAAATCAACCAAGAGACATTTCAAAACTGGTTCTACAACACTTTTCTATTTCAAGCACTCTTTCACTCCAGCATTGCACTACAACATTACTTCCAGCACTTTACTTTTTCAGTTACATTTATTTACTTTCAATGCTGCAAATGGTCATGTGGTGAATGTTTAACTGCTTAAAGTCTCTTTCATATTTTAATTTACTGTTGGTTTAATAATCTTCACTCACAGCATTTTTAGCCATATTGTAAATCTGGTTCATTGTCCATATTGGTAAATAATCTATACATTGTTTAATGTTTTATTTCCTTACTGTTTATAATTATATCGTTTATTCATTTATTTCATTGTTAGACACTGAAGCTATAATTTAAATCACAGATTAAATCTCAATTTTATTTGTAAAGTTCATAAAGCCGTAGTCTATCTTTTGACTCCATTATTTAGGCACTGGTTTAAAGTAAAAGGTTGACTGTCATTTAAATCTTGCATATTGCATCGGTCTGATTGTCATCTCTCAGAACCTTAGCCTCAGTCTTAATAAAAGATCCCTCTAATTAAATCATAATTAATTAATAAATCTGGAACTTAGCTTTCCTATAGGGACTACCCCCCTTGGCTCTGTTGGGATCTTGCCTAAACGAAGGAGTTGTGGACTGTGGTGACAGTGGTCCCCAGCTCTCACTTGCCCCTAAGGACACACATAGCAGGTTGTGACTTTCCTGTGCCTTAAAGTGTGAATTAGGCGGCAACAGGGTGGTAGGGTGGTGCTAGGGCTCATAATCTTGTGAGTTAAGCTGTTGTAGCAGCTTGTCAGTTGTAGCTGACGAAGCCTAAGGGGTTGTAGCCCCTTCCAGTTGTAGCTGGTAAAGTTGTATTAAATTTGTTTACCCCAATTGTTGCTGGGTCAAATTTATTTTTAAAAAGGCTTTCGTGGTTTTACCCCCGGGACTTAGGTTTCCAGGTCAAAAATATTGTGTACTATGCATCTTGTTATTTTCATGTACATTGATGATATGCTATGATTGGTGATTAGCAACTTGCTCTTGATTAAAATTTTATAATTGTGCAAATATTGATTCACCCCCCTCTCAATATTTCAACAAAAAACACTCTGGGCTAGTCGGATTGATATATAAGTCTAGGACACCGAGTCTTTTACATAACCCACCATGCTAGAACATTGTATTACAACTCCCCCAAGAAGGTATGAACATGTGGTAAAAGAAAATTTTAAAAAAAATCCCAAAAGAAGCCTAGCTGACTTCTGAACTCTGAAGAATGAAGAATGAACAATGATGTTTGTTCGTATTTGTCGGCTTGCTTGACACCACCTACTAAGTATGACATAGTAGGTAACATCTAGCTCCATCTAGGGACACGTGCTCTAACTGATCTTCTAATCAAAACGAGGATGTGAGAACTCCGGAATCTCTGGGTCGTACACAAAAATTAAAGTCCATCAGTAACACATTTATAAAAGGAAACCAACTAGAAAACTAAGTTACAGTACAAAGCAGTGTTACACGGGGACTCTCGCCCACCCCTCCCCCCCTCCCCTTTAGTAGTTTACATGGGATGAATCATTGAACTGTTATTGTTGGGACTTAATAATTTATAATATTATTTTTATTAAGACTTGGACGACGCCCACGGCCCCCCCCCACCCTCCCCGAATTTTGCTAAAATTTGGGGGTGGTCTCCACACGTCCCCAATGTGCATTTCCCCGCTCCCACGCTCCCGCGTCCCGGAAACTTGGGAGAACATTGGTACAAAGTTAGTATACAACATAATGTACAAGAAGAATATTACTTTACAAAATTTAGAATAACCAATATTTAACAAGGACTTTCAAGGTTAGTAAGAAACATTATGATACAACATCTATGGTACAACAATATGATACAAAAAATAAGCTACATGCAAGGATAAGTTTAGGAATAGGCCCTGATACCACCGATGCCAATATAGGCATCAAATAGTCTTGTCGAAGAACATCTTGAGCAATAGACCACTTACTGGAAGGTTCAATCTTTCCACATCCATGTCATTTAGATAGAAGGAATGGGTGCCTGTTATTTCACAAATGATGTAAGGTCTTGTTATCACACAAAGTGTAGCTACCCACTAAAGGTATCCTATCTGGGACGGAAAAGGTGAGGTAGCTAACCGGTGACACCGCAAGGGCATCGTCCACTACGGATGAAGGATAGTTGTCACACCGGACGAACTCTTGTCACTTTAGATCAATCTGGAGAATGACCAAGGGGGAGACCCTACTAGTCTAAGAGGCTAGCCAACCTACTCAAGACACTCCTAGGGTTTGAAAATGTACAAGGAAGAGAAGATAATGAGTGGGTAAGACTAGATCTATCAAATTGGAGTGGTATGGAGATTAGGGCCAAGTTGGGGAGGCTTAGTAAAGATAGGAAATAACCCAACTTGGGTGATATTGTACCACTAATGAGTTGAGGAAATAGATCTAGGAAGATGTAGCCAAATGAAATGAAACCCTAAGGGGACCCACCTAGGGTTTTTGCATAAGTGGATAAAGTTGACCCAAAAGAGTAGATCAAGCCATGAGATGACTATATCAAGGTGCTTGAAGGTTGGATCTATGAGTTTGAGGCAGGTCCAAGCATACCCATCTGACAGATCTGAAGAAATGGCCACCCACCCAAGAGGGGCGCCCCCACCTAGAGTGACTAGTGCTAGATCCCAGGGCAAATGGAGTCTGATTTTGATGAAACTTGAGATCTAGGGTTTATTCATTAATCTCCAAGTCGGTTTTGATGGTCGTAATCAAAAACTCACAGGATCTATCATATCTACAAAACTAGTGTTTTAGGAAAAGAGGGTTTGGTTGTGACAATCAGATCAAATCCCGGAAAAATAAAATATATGCATGCGTACCTGGAAATACTTGCTACTAACCTTGTATGACAATGATCTTGCCTTTTCGATCAATTACAAGCATTTTCTATGCCTCTCTAAGTGAAATCGCTACCTCCTCCTAGATGCCAAGCGCTCCCTCCTCCTGCAAAAGAGATCTGCTATGAGAATCGATTTACCAAAGAATGGATGAAATGACGAAGAAAAATGAATCAAAGAACATCAAGATGGTCGTAAGACACAATAAAGATACTCCCTAAACCAATGGCGATTTGAGAGGACGATATGAAGCTCAATCACAATAGCGCCCCTACCCAAACGCTTCTTTCACCGGATGGATGGAAACCAGCAAAAGTAATAGAGATGCATAGATCCGCAAGAATGCTATTGAGGACAAGACTTTTCAATCTCCATACAAGACATTCAACAAAGCTTTCAAGAATTTCTGCAAAAATATTTTATTAATCCAACAGTTTGAGAGCCAAAAGTCCCTTTACAAATGAGAGAGCATCTCAATATATAGATCTCTCAAGCACATAATACCTAGATCCAAAAAGATCAAGGGTCAAGATCATAAGATAACATCATCCTAATCTATGGCTAAGATTAGTCGAATACATCTCACATGGATCAACTCAAAGATATAAGGGGGCACATCACTAGAAATGCCCGATGAGGGGCACGCCACATAAAAGATGACTAATGACCACAAGGTAGCACATGGTGGGGCTAGGAGGTTATGTTACCCTTCACTAACATGGCCCCATGGCACAATAACAATGTGTGGTGGAAAATAAAATAAAAGAGTGATAAAAATCACTAGGGATCTCCCTCAAAATACATCAAAATATCCTCAAAATGCATAAACCAAGGACATGTGGACCCCGACTGAAGTGGAGCTGATGCTGGATGATGAAGATGACCCAAATACTCTGCCTCAGATCAATTCCATGCCAATCGTTTGCCTCAATCACCCAAATCGATTTCCTCATTAGCCATTTTTAATGATTAAAATGTTGCCTCGAGAACATAAAACAACCAATATCTCACAAGGGACCAAAAATCAACTTCAAATGACTGCACAGATGGATCTAGGACCATGGTAGTATGGTACAAACGACTGGCTACACCTGAAGGATCCCTATAACGCCCTAGGAGAACTTAATTTTTTCTTCACTATGCTTTATTTCCATTTTTCCCATGCAAATCTACTGCAAGAAAGCCGAGAGACCCATATATGTCATGTGCCTGCCTAAAACTAAAAACCAGCTGCACCAATGGACATAGAATGTCCAAATCCACTAGGAATGAGTACTCATACCGCATAAGTCCATCACAAAAGTACATTAGAGGCCCCATCCATTTCAGAACAATAAAAATAATAAAGCCTATAAATGTTGATAATCATAAGAATAACACAATCCATCATAATAAATCACCATCTAAAGCATGAATATGTCTAATGGACACCTGTAGACCATAACTGTCGGTCTATAACTCATCCTGGATCCTGCAAATGGCCTGGCCAATACTGAGTTGACCAAGTCAAAACTGATCAAATGATGACCCAAGTGCTAAACTGTGATACTGCAAAGTACAAGTGGGCATGCATGCTCAATTATCTATGTTACCAGTGACACTTCTAGTATGATTATATTTAGTTGGCAGGTATAAGCACAATAAATAAAATAATAATCCAAATAAAAATGATCAGTTGCTTCAAAACAAGAACCTACAGTGTATACTCATTTTTAGATTTAGCCGTTTTGCTAGTCAAAGGTGAAGGGATCATAAACAGTAGGTAAGGCCAAGGGATGACTTGATGACTCAACACTGTAAACACCTAGGCTGAAGGACAAGGGGATCCACACAAACATAGGTTGGACTAGGTGAACAATAGGGCATGGCAGTGTCTCACAAATGGGTGGAATGATGAGAAAGCTCCACTAGACTCTAGACATTTCCTTGCATTTATTTCAGTAGTCAACCTCTAAAGGCAGGTGCCCTAGTAAGCCTTTTGGGCTTCCAGATAATGACAAAGACATGACCTTCCTGGGCCAGTTTCTCCCTGCTGCCCTATGGGGGCAGATAAGCCAAACATTATACAAAGAATGAGTGCTCATCCTATAGCCATCAACTTTATTTATCATTAATAACTTGTCAGGCTCCAAGAGCAGGTGCCCTGTAAAGCCTTCTGGGCTTCCAAAAAATGACTAAGGCTCAGCCTTCTTGGGCTTGCCTCCTTGATATCCTGTGGGGATACATGAGCCTTACACCATACAAAGGATGAGTGCACATCTCTTGGCCACTAACTAGTTTTGTTTTGTTTCTAATAGTGTCTCAAAACACTGTTGTTTTGCTAGCAGGGCATCCATTTAGAATAACTTTAAGCTCTGATGCCTTAGTATCTAAAGACACTTTCTTTGGTAAGACTACTTGTGTTCAAGACCTAGAGGTAGACATTCCTTGTGACAACAATCACATAAACCAACACCGAGACACAATTTATACATGGAGACCTATTCCAACATAGAGGTGAAGTTGGGGGGAATCTGAGGTGTCACTAGTCAAGTTATAAGTCCAGGATAATTAATGAAAGTGGGAAGGCAACGGATGGACAAAGACAGTGGAAATGATGCCAAGAGTAGCAAGTTGTGTCCCTGAAGGGGAAAAGACTAAATCTATACTGGGAGTAGGGCAAGGCCAACGAGTATACAAAAGAACTTCCTAGTCAAAACCACTAGATCATTCGTACTTCAGATTCCAAGTAAACCAAGATAAAGTATTGCCAACATATAATCCATATCAACCGAGTCTCACTACTAAACTAGGTAATGGAGCAACATCAAAATCCATATGCACAAACTATAATATCACCTGGGTCATATACTTGCACTGGATTTGAAAACAATCTAAAAATCACCAAGAGAATTGCTACTGCTACACATAGGAACTATATCAATCTCTGCTCTGGGTCATAAGAATGGCTAACTCGGTCATCAAATCTTGGGTCATGAGGCTCAGTCATGGCATAGAACTGATCAATCTGGATACTTTGGATCTACTAAAAATGTGAGATCATCAATTGTTGGCTCACCATTTGCTAATATCATAGTAAAGGACTGGCTCACAAAACTGCTCAGTACTGCTCAGGAATAATAGTAGCCCCGCTACTATATATGTGACAACAGGTCCCATCCATAGGCTGTCAAATTTTCCATGCTTTCCCAGTTTGTCCCTTCATTTGTCCCATAATAAAACTGTATCACCCACTTGAATGGATCCAGCTCTAGTAGACTTGTCAAAAGTCCTCTTCATTTTATCTGAATTTATGATACCTGATCAAGGGACCTTCTTTTGTTCCCATCTAACTCGATTAACTAATTAACTATGTTCTAAATAGCATCCTGATCCGAGCTAAAGTTCTGGTGAAGTTGATACACTGGAAGCTTTAAATGGATTGGTAAGGTGACATCTAGGCCATAGACAAGCTCGAAAGGACTTTTTCCGGTTGAACTCTTCTTGGTAATTCTATCAGCCCATAATGCATACTTCTAGAAATGTTGTAACTCTGAAATCTATACATATTATAATCCACCCATTTTTCTTTCTAACCACTACTAAGTTGGAGCACCAAGACGAATGTCTTGTAGGTGTTATGATCCCTGCTGCTAACATCTTCTGTAACTCTTTCTGAACAATAGGGGCCAACTTAGGATTTATTCGCCTAAGTTTTTGTCGGAAAGGCTTGACTTCTTTAGCTTCTTCTTTAAGGGGAATGGTGTGTTGGAACACATCTTCCCAATAAGCCTTAAGTTCATGATAGCTAAAGGCCAACACATCTCTATACTCTTTAATTAGATTAATTAAGTTATTCCTTTCCTTTTTTGAGGTGCCTTTTCCAATTTTTATTAACTTGGGGTCTTTGTCTGTACCTATATTTTTTTCCACATAATCCCCAATCTTTATTGTTTCTTTTTTATTTTTATGTCGATCATGTCTGTCAAACAATTTCTCAAAGGCTATGAGGCTACTTGGAATGCGATTTCTTATATTATCCTCATGCTCCTAATACTCTTTATCTTCCTGTTGGTAACTGATCTTACTATCCTCAAATTCCTGGAGATTATTGATGAATCTTAAGAGTTGTTTGTCATCATTAAACACCTGTCAATGATTTATATTATCAGGAATTGAGGGTCTGAAATTAATTTCCATTTTACCATTCCCATTAATCATCTCATCTGAAGGTTGGAGGGTGGAGGCCGCCAACTTATCTGCTAAACATTCATTTCCCTAGGGATTTCTTGAAGATTAAGTGCATCAAACCAGTCCATGGTACCCCATATGGCATTCCTATATTTCCTTAGTATATCACTCTTACATTGATACTTGTTTTTAAGTTGGAGGATGACTAAGTTTGAATCACCTTTTATGTTCAACATTTTTATACCCATGTCCTAAGCAGTTTCTAATCCTAGAAACAATGCCTCATGCTCGGCAACATTATTTGATGCTTTAAACTCCAATCTAAAAGCAAAGTTGTAGATTTGATTAGAAGGAGAAATAATTACGATGCCCGTGCCTTTCTCAGCTTTGGAATATGCCCCGTCGAAATACATTTGCCAAACTTCATCCACCTTTTCATTCTTAAAATTGTCCTTAATGGGGGCCATAAAGTTAGACAAGATGGCATTGTTTCCAAAGTTATCAGTACAATGCATGAATTCATTTGCAGGTTTCTTAGGGTTTTCTACATGTCGCTTCCTTTCCTTTTCCCTGTGAAGTATAACCCTTGTGTTCTCTAATGCAGGTATAGTTGCATACGTCCAATCCATTTGGATGTGTCCCCCTAAAGTTGCAGCCCATTTTCTGGACAACAGCATTCCCCAATTATGTGGCACATTGATTACTACAACATCCATTGTCATATTGATGTCAAATACTTGGCCAATTTTACTTGCAGGTTTAAAATTATCCCCACCACATCAACATCTCTTGCATCCATTCCACAAACATTGTGGTAGGGTTGTGTGATCCTTAGATTCAATTGTTCCATTACTTTTCTTGTAATTACGTTTGATGAAGCACCTGAATCTAACATGCAATTATGGAGCAGAAGATTATCAACTAAAAGAGAGACATAAAAAGGCGGGTGATCTTCTCTTCTTGGATCAACACTATGGAGGACTATAAGCAAATATTCAAGGATGATAGGACAATCTTCAATGATGGCATTATTACTTGGACGAGCCACTTCTTTGAGAATGTTATGGGCTTTATTATGAGTACTTTCTAAAGCTTTTAGCAATTTTTCCTTTTGGCCAGAAATCTGAAGGATATCGGTTGCATAAGATGAGATTTTAACACTATTTAACCAATCCCCCGTATCAAGTTTGGATTCTACAACAATAGGGGCATTCATAATAGGAGGAGCCGTTACCTTAGGTTTATACTGCTTAGTTGTTGTAGACTTCTCCTTCCTATGATAAGTAGCACCCTTGAATCTAGCATCCCTCACCTCTTTAACATGTTCCTGAGAAGGCTTTTCACCATAACTCTGAGCAATGAAATCCTTCTCCTAACTATAATCTATGGCATGCTGCCAATGCTGGTTGGATAGAGGGTAGGTTTGGCCTACCATGTTCACAAACTCAGGCTCGCTTGAAAGTACATCCCGATTACTAGTCTCGGGGAGTCCTTGTTCCATGACTTGGTTTGCAATATAACAAGTACTCTCCTGGTGGAACTAATCACATGGCCTAATAAATGGAATTGCATCTTCTACCATGTTGGCTGAATCTAACGTATTCGGAATCCTAGGCTCTTGAGTTGGTAATTTCTTCTAATACATTTGATTTGGCTTATTTTGAAAATTCCTCGGTGCATGAGAAACTTGATTTCTTTCCATCATTACTAACCTATTTTGAATATGATTTAATTGTGCAGCATGATTGGCCATTTGTTGATTCTGATACGTCACCAAGGTTTTCATCATTTCAGTCATTTCCTTCATTGGATCCTTGGATGATTCCTTGCCCTCTGATTCAACATATTTTCCCCTAGACTCTTTGTTATAGGAAGAACTTCCTCTAGTAAATCCAGGTATGTTAGACTTACCAAATGATTGCATATTCTTTTCAATTTTTTCAGCCAAATCCTCGGTATGCTTTATATCGACAAGTTCCTTGCCTCTTAGTGGATACCTCAAATCACCAATGAAAGCTTCAATGTAATAGATGAGGATAGCAACATCATGTGGCTTAATGTCTTTATGAAGGTCAGAAACAAGATCTCTGAATTTCTTATTGAATTCCTCCATAGTTTCATTTTCTATCTTTTTAATTTATGGAGAGCAGCAAGTTGATGTCTTGGTTCCTTCATCTCTCCCCTCTTTTTCTTAAAACCATTTTGGAATTCATCAAGAGTTTTGTATGAATTATCAGCTAAGTCAAGGTACCAGTCTCCAGCGTCTTCTTCCAAGGATAAAGCAAAAAGCTTCATTTTAATATCATCATGGTCATGGGCAACTTCATTGCAATAACCAACTAGCACTCTCGAAAACTTCTAAAGATGAGACTTGGCTGTGATGGCATTATCACCCTGGAAGGTAGGAAGCTTCTTGATAGCATCACTCGAGATGGTATGAGGAGCACATGTTGTCTGAGTAAAGTCAAGGGGTTTGAAAAAATCAAACATTTCTTTAGATTGATGGATATGACTCTCTTGAAATAGATGATGGATAACTGAGAGAGATTGGGACCCTAAATCGTCAAGGATTCTATGAGAAGTCTGTCTATTCAATCTCCTTGTATAAGCCCTTTCAGGCTCAAGGATGAGATCGAATACTCCTTTGGAGTTCCTTCGGGTAGAATACCTTGGAGGGATATTAGACAGTAGAGTCACCAGATGAATCGAGTTTTAAATTTTTTTAAAGACAAGATCCATTAATTTTTTATATTTTTATCTTTTGAAACAAAAAGAAAAGTTAAGTCCTACTCGGGAATAAAAAGATTTATCCCCGGCAACAGCGCAAGAAAATGTTGTCACATTTCACACACCTGGGGGGAACGTGGCAGAAATCTTCAAGCCACTCGGTGTGTCCTTAGGGGGCAAATCTCAAATCAAAGTTGTCACCTTGTTCTTGACTCCTCTGTTTAGGCCAACTCCTAATCGAAGCCAAGGGGTGTAGACCCTATTAGTTTCTAAGTTCATTTAAGGCTTAGTGTGATGATGATTAAGTTACTTAGGAGTTTGATGAAAAAGAAATACTGGAGCAAGATATTTGCAATGATAATTTAAACACAACAACATATAGAATCATTTAACACATGATATATAAAGCATATAGAAACAAATGATTGTATAATGATAGTACCAGTGCCAAAAGTGGAGTCCAAAATAGGAAAATGTTGTTGTATTGCTAGGATGTGTTGCAAATGCTCTTGGTCAGTTTTATTTTAATATGGAAGATGAGTGAATTAAATTAGGGGGAAGGGAACTCCAAATAGATCCAAAGGTATGAGGAGTATGTCCAAAACCCTTGTCTGATATGGTTCCACGCGAGAAATATGTGGGCTGGATCGAAGTCTCTGAGATGAGTCCAACACTACACCAACAAGGGTGTAGCCTTGTAGAATTTTAGCATTAGCATATAACTTTAAAAATTTGCAGATAAACTGAAACAAATAACAAGTGCAATAAAAACACATTCATCACATGAGCACAATGGACACAAGATCTTCACTAGGGAAACCTTCAATGGACAAAAACCCCAAAAAGCATTAGTAGTTCATCTCGTAAATGAGATGACTTAGGAAATTCTTCAAAAAGTTCCTCAAACCCAGATCTGGAATAAACCACAGTTACAGTAAATTTTCTAAGTAAAAATTTAGAGAAGGGTTTCAAACCCTAGCAATGGAAGTTTCCAGATCTGCCTGGAAAAGACTGTCCAATAAAATCAGTCTATCAAATAACTTCTCAAATCTTCCCACAAACAAATTAGGGCCTGCCCGAATTTCAAATTGACTGCCCAAAAAAAAATATAACAGTTGCCCAGAATTAATCTTTTACCTGCCCAGCCGTTATTAGCTGCCCGAAAACTCAGTCATAGTCTGCCTGTTGACTTTTTACCTACCCGGGACCTTCTCTGTTCCTTCCCGTTGACTTTTTCCCTGCCCGTGACAGTCTGCGACTGGTGGGGAACCTTTTGTTCCTGCTGCGCTGGCTGGGCAGCCTCACATAGGCTGGGTCGAGGCTTGAAAGCCTACCCAAATCCTCTCGGGGTCTGCTATTTAGCATCCCAAGGTCTGTACAGACAGCCCGGGTCTGCTATTTAGCAGCCCGTGGCTGTAGCAGACAGTCGAGGCTACTGTGGTGGCTTCCGAGCCTAGTATGGGAGCTTGGATCTGCTCCCGGGTTCCGTGGTAGGGCCCACAGATCTGCCCACGATGCCAAGAAAACAGCTAGTGAGGAGGACTGCCAAGAAGATGGGACTACTGAGAAGAAGGCAAGATTGCCCAAAAAAATATGAAGAAGGCTGCCCCAAAAATTTTTGAGAATGAATTGCTGATAAAAACCCTAGCTGAGGGTTAGCTGTGAATAGATGCCCTAGCTGAGGCAAAAAACAGTCTTCTTCAGTAAAAGCAGCTTCACCTATGAGAGCACACTTGAATGTGATAATGAGAAGACTTGATCTTCTTTTATAGTCTTCATTCACCTGTAAGTGAGCCAAAATTAGAAAAGATAAAATAATAATATTTTAATCTTTTCCTAATTTCACTTTTACCTTCTAACCAAAAAGGTCTTTTATTTATCTTTGACTTTTACCAAAAGTCCTTATTTATTTTTGACTTTCACTTTAGCCTTTTTCCAAGTGCCCCTGTGGTCTTTTTGATTGCAAAAGTACATCATCATAAACCAAGAGAGTTGCTAATGCTTTTATCTCACACTCTGTGTGATACCTAGATCTAGTACTAGGGTAACTTAACCAAGGGTAGCTAATCCTTGGAGAAGTACACAAAGCCCATAGATCAAGGGTCAGAGTGACACACATGCCTAGACCCAGTCTAGGGCTTACAGTGCCTTCATGGTAACAGACCAGGTGCCTCCATTCTCCAAGAGAATGGCTACTCAGAACTAGGCTGACTCTACCAATACTAGACTGGTCCACATCGTGGTCCCGGACCAGATGTCTACCATTCAACAGAATGGTCACTCAACGCTGGGTTGAGTCTACCTAGGGCAGAACTAGGTCTATATCATGGTCCCAGACCAGATATCTACCATTCAACAGAATGGTCACTCAACACTAGGTTGAGTCTTCACCGTGGTCCCGGACCAGGTGGTCCCATTCTCCTAAGAAAAGTGCTCTCGATGCTGCTCACTAAAATCAACAAGCCTGACTGTGTCCCGAGGTCGCTACCCAGTTGTTCCAGCTTCCTCTATGAACTTTCCCCGTAACAGATTAAATCAAGGCATTGGATTTTCACCTTGGGCGGTTAATTCAAGTGCGAGACTAATTAGACTAGTCACCCATGTTGCTTTTGATGCAGCCAATTGTTCAGTTGAACTGCAGCGGTGCAGAGCATACACAACAGAGTCTTGTTGATTTTAAAGATTTTAAAGACCGAGTTTGTTTATTAAAAAGGAAAAATTAACCTCCAGAATCTCTTTCGGTTCAAGTGAACCTCAATCGGGAAAGCAAGGAGGGGTTAATTTTAAGCGAGAAGTAAAAAACTAACACAAGATACTAAAAAAACAAAGGTTTTCTAATTAAGACTACCACGCATCTCTTTCCCCTTTCAGGTAACTCGAGAAGTCGTGGGGTTAGTATTTGTATTACTCTTGATCAAATAAGATATAATATGAATATACAGATCAAATTATACAACTCTGCAACATAAACTAAAATAAACAAGCAAAACACAAAAAATTGACACCGATGCGCATCCCCCTTGGAGGATGGGGAGTGGGCTCTAAAGAGCCTACTCAAGAAATTTTATTATTCTCGATTACAATGCTTGAAGAGAAATGCTCTTTGGTCTTTGTTATCTGGGATCCAAAGGCTTACAAAATCTCGAAAAGGAAGCCACGGAAGTAAGGGAACCCCTTGCAAGCTCTAGATGGCCCAAAAATCCAAGTTTGGGCAGCGTTTCTTTCTCTTTTTTCGTGGACCTGCTAAAAACCAGCAAGCTTATGTTAGTCAAATGTGCCCAAAAACACTTTAGAAGTGTCCTTGGACAACACAAAAAAAATCTTTAAAAAATTATAAAGTAAACTACAAAAAGGGTGCAAAAAATAACCAAGGAAAGTTAGCTTTCCTTGGGATCTTGGCTTGCTTTGGGGCAGCCAACAAGACTCAGCACTTAGATTGCAAGATATAACAATAGACTTAGAATAAAAACTATTTTATGCAAGTTAGAGATTTTTCTTAAAAAGCCTTTGCAAAAGACAAAATTTCTTATGCCAGATCTACTTTAAAAAAGATGAAAACTGAAGCACCTGCTAAATCTGAGCTATTAAATCCTGAAAACTAGATCTAAAAAGATTTGTATTTTAATGCATAGATTTGAGTAAACAAGATAAGAAACCGAAGAGAATATTGATTTTAAACAAGAGAAAGGATAGAACAAGAGTGTGCTGTCGCAGAGGGTTTGCTTGGAAAAACTTCATAGTGAGATGTCGAGGGGCTATGTCTTTCATATTCGTCTGAAGTGGGGTGGATTCAAATTAGATCCACACCTCTTCCACGCTAGGGATCCTGAAACTTAACCAAACACTTGCAATACCCATGAGATCTTGAAACCTATACAAAGAAAGGTTAAGAAAACATGTAAGTAAACTTATTAACATGCAATATTTGACCTCTAAACATACATGATAACATAGAAACTAAAGTAAACTTGCTTTCAATTTCTATTCTTGCCGATTCGTAGAAATCTTTGTAGGCAAGATCTATACCAAGAACAATGCAAGAAAATTGGAATAATACATAGTTTACCTCAATTAAACATGACAATCTTAGCCCACACAGAGTAGCACACCACCATTAGCCTCCAAAGCTACTCTTTATTACAAGCACAATAGCAAAAGTATGACAAAATACAATAGCTTGCACTCTCTTCTCAAGACCCAACTAGTTTGTTAGAGAGGCAGGGGCATTATTTATAGACAAAGAGGCCCAGAGGGGGCGCAACCCTGACTGGCAGATGAGTGGAGTTTGAGGGAGAGTTCAACTAAGTGGGAGTTGTAGTGGGATTAATGAGGTAGGCGCCACCTCTTCCACTTAACAACACCAACCCAAAGCCAAGGTGCCACCTCAATCACACGTGAAAGAGAGGGAAAGGGCCGCAACCCTTGAAGTCTGCGTGAGCCTCCTAACTCCCTATTCAGCCTAAATCAACTGCTAAACTTAAGGGATGAACTCGCCTTCACTATGTGACGCTGATGCAACCGATTTCAATCCAATCCAACCATTTTCCACTGATTTAGGAATTTGGGGATTTTCTCCATTATTAATTTTTTCTATTTTTTAATTAATAATTTTGATTTTTTGGATATTTTTTACTTAGTGATAAATTTATCACTTAAAACTTAGGAAAAGTGGGTTTTTGGGTTAAATGGGTGCTCTGAATTAGAAAATGAGCATCCCCATGGAAAAATCCGATCCCTAACCACACTTTTATTACATTTATAATTTTCTCAATTATACTATTAAAAAATAGTCTAAGTTTACGGGAAAAAGAAATATTTTCATCTAAAAATTTAAAAAAAACTAGGGCGACCTAGCACATGTCCATATGACTCAATATTAATGCCTAGCATGTTTATATACATTGACACATAGACTCTAATAACCTCCTTAGGCTTTAATACCAAGACGACTACCCCAACTTTGGAGGAATGAGTGAAAAACTCGAAAATTATTAGTCGTTTGTTCAACAACAAATTCACCAAGGGAAAAAACACTATAGGCTAGTCGGATTGATATATAAGTCTAGGAGACCAATTCTTTTATATAACCCACCATGCTAGAACATTTTATTACAACTCCCCCAAGGGGATATGAACATGTGGTACAAGAAAAAAAATTTAAAAATCCCAGAAGAAGCGTGGCTGACTTCTGAACTCTGAAGAATGAACAATGATGTTTGTTCGTCTTTGTCAGCTTGCTTGATACCACCAACTAAGTATGACTTAGTAGGTAACAGGCGGGAGGATTCCTATGGCAGTACCTTGCCGAATCACGTATCGACTATCAAGTAAAGAATGCTTCACCTCTTCTCAACTAGTTTGGGACCTTGGTATCATTTTTAGTTTCAATCAGGTTCATTTGGAGGAGCACCAGGGTGTGGAGGCATTGTTTGAGGACAAGCAATATTGGTAAGGGACTACTATTATGTCCCTTTCCCAGGGATCATTCCAGGGGATTATTGGATGACACTTGGGCCTAAAATTGTTATAATATTAAGGTGTCATTTAATTAAAAAAAGGATATTTCAGTGGATGGAATTGGTTGGCCCATGGTATTTCCCATGGTATGGGACTCAAAGAGATGATAAAAGAGAAGGCACTCATCCCATGTAGGCATCTTGATTTGATATTGATTCCTTGTGATTGTCTGGGGGTTTGTCTACAGTTTTCGTTAAGGTTTGGTAAAACCCTTCCATTGTTGGTTTGGTTTCGGTGGTGCAACATATCCACCCTAGCTAGATGAGGAGTATCCACTCAAAGTATTCACTTGAGCTTCATCTTTTGGTTTGGCATCATTCTGGGAGAGTGACCAATTAGTAGCAGAAGAGTCGTGGCATATTTTTGTTGTTTTGTTTATTGTGTGTTTTCAGCTGCTGTAGCAGCCATTAGAACTTGAAATCTGAGTTTCACTCGTAATAAAAATGCCAAGGATGTCTCTCTTATTTCATGTGCAAAGCATTTGATTAATCAATATAATTTACAATTGTTTGTCAAAAATCAGAAATTCACCTATAATCTCATAGGGGATATTACAATACGTTGTCATCTTCAACTTCTTTTGGCTTTGCAAAACAATCATCAATAAATGCCAAATCTTCATCAAAATTTGTTTCTTTAGCTTCAAGTTGTTCATCTTCCTCAACTACTGTTACTGTAAAGTCATCTTTATGTGCATCTTCATCATCCACTTGGTTTTAATTGTCAAGTAGGATTACCCTTCCAAACAACAACTCATCGATGAGTTGCATTTGTTGTAGCACAGTCATCCAACCTTCATAAGAAAGGTGTTCACCATAATACTTTGGTTCAGGTGCTTCGACCTCTACTATCAAGAGGTTATCTTCATCGTTATAACTGCCATCCACTTGTGTTCCTTTAGAGTTGGATTCACCAACAGCTATATGCTCTTGCTTTGCTTTACTTGTAGATGCTAAATCTACTACTACATATTTGTGTTCAATTTCTTGAACTTCTTCATACTCTACTTCACTCATGGATGCATGATACAATGTAGCAACATTCTGCAAGATGTTGCTCCCCCTTTCATCAAACTGCAGAAGTTTGAAAAGATCTTCAAATGCATTAGCTTCAGCTTGAACGTCTCCAAGATATGATGCCTTTAATCTTCTGATCTTTCTTATAATGTCTCTAACCCGTTTTTTTCTTTTGAGCCATGACTATTCCTCTTCGTTGTTTATTTTCCTTCTCTTGAGGCTTACAGCGGACTTCAACTTCCTTCTCTCCAATCCACATCCTTTCTTCCTAGTCTCCCCCTAAAAAAATTATAGCTTTGCTTGGCACCCCCTTAGTGCAATATGTCGAGGGATCTTTGCTCCTCCTTTCAATATTGGGCTATGGCCCTTTACTTTCATGCAAAGTTTCAAGTTCTCACAAAGCTTCAACCTTACTTACATGTGAGATCCAATTGAAACAGAAGTCCACTATAGCTTATCACAACTTCTTTTGGACTTGTATTGCCTTTTCTCAAGCATACTCCCCATTAAATGATTTAATATCATCATTTTAGAACAAACTCATTTACTTTTTTAAAGTCTCAAGATCTCGCAAAGCTTTAACCTTCCTTACGCATGAGATCAAATTGAAACAGAAGTCAACTTTAGTTTATCACAACTACTTTGGGACTCTTATTGCCTTTTCTCGAGCATACTCCACTTTGAATGATTTAATATCATCCTTTTAAAACAAACTCATTTACTTTTATAAAAGTATAATACCCAATACTATTAATGAAGCCATTGTACCCCAGTTCTCCCATCATTTAGGCAGTCGTTGTCTTTTGGAAACCTTTTCTCCTTGAATATAAGAGGAAAGTCCAGTTGCATATGGTGGTTTATACTTGTCTTTTAGAGTATCCACTAATCTAGTGGACCGCCTCCTTATCATGAAATGTTTTATTTGCTTCCTTGCATATGAACTTAGTTATGTGGAAGTCGCATGGAGAAGTCTAATCTTGAGAGGCTTCTGTGTGGACGCATCTCCTTTTGAAGAAGCCCTTGGGTTTTGAATTGGTTATCATGTGGATGCATTTGGTTGTGAAGTTTCCATGTGTACATTCCTTGGGGGTGTTTGTTTCCTATTGGTGGACGTCACTTGCTAACTTCAAGGAGGCCCCCTCATTTCTTGGCATTTATCAGTAATTGGATGGAATGTTTTGTGGACATGCCTATTAAAGATAGTGCAGCTGCGAGACCCATTCTTATGAAGGATGGTACCCTAGTCAGTTAACTAGGGTCCCTGGTCAATGAAATAAGCAGAGTAAGTCCCTAGAAGGTACCCTAGGGCCCCCAGTAGTCTCTCAGGATTCTTGGTCTAGGACCAAGCAGGTTGATGCCATGGCAAAGTCCCTAACATGTGGTTAGGGCCCCTATATGCCCCTAGGGTTCCTAGTTTGGGACTAGGCAGTTTCTTGGTCTAGGACCAAGTGGATCGTGCAAGTTGATGCAGAGACTTCTTGGTCTGGGATCAGGTAGAGACTTCTTGGTCTGGGACCAGACAGATTCTTGGTCTGGGACCAAGCAGTTCTTGCAAAGACATACCTGGTCAGTTAACCAAGTGGATCTTGGTAAGTTGACCAAGATGATGATGTGTGATGTCCTTTCTCCCAAACGGTTATTGCTAGGTTGTTTCTCAAGGGACTAGCCACCCCTTGATGATGTCACTAGCACTTAACCATTGGGAGCAGTGTTGAGGACCAGAGGATCACATCATCCAGTTTGGATTGTTTCTTATACATTGATGATAAAAATATATGGAACACACGTGACAATATAACTTGAGAGTGAAAAGATTAAAGTCCTTGGTCTTGTTGGTCCTATAGGTAAAAGGGTTGTTTCCCCAATTTGACTGTACACCTTGGTCTTGTGGGTAAGGGGGTTGCCTTACCACCTTGTTGTGACCCCTCTAGTTGACTTATGGTCTTATGTCTTCCTATTGGTCCTAGCGCCCTTATTGTTTGCGGTACCATGACCCCTTTGCTATGATGACTTAACCTTTATTGTTTTTATTGTTGTTATCTTGTGTGACCATTTGACCCTTGGTACCCTAGTCTAAGTCAACCTAACTTTATTTTATGTTTTATTTCGATAACTATCCTAAATCCAAGGATTATCTAAGTGACCCTTCTAGAAGGCTTGTCAAGATTATAAATTAAGTTCATAACTTCATTATGATCCTTGTCTGTTGGTTTATGATTGACGCCTAGGGTTACTGCTACCTTGAGTGGACAGTTTGGGTTCTTGCTGCTTCTATCTTCTTGTGGTGATTGTTTTGATGTTCCTTAGGCAAGTCGTGTTTGTACTGGATTGATCTGTGACTGTATGTTGCTCTTTTGACTGAGCTGTGAGATGTTTATGACCCCTTTGGTTGGCCATGACTTTGATTTCCATCTCCCAGTAGAACGTGACTAGTTTTGGAGCTCTCTAGGGCTAGTCATGACTATAATAGTCTTCTTCTAGTAAGCCATGACTATGTATAAGCCCTCTATGCCTAGGTTGTGGACTGTGGTGGCTATTCTTAACTAGGTCATGGACTGTGGGGACTCTTTCTAGCTGGTTGTGGACTGTATAAGCCCTCTAGGGCTGGGCCATGGACTATAGTGGCTATTCCTAACTAGGTCATGGATTGTTTGATCTTTATTCTGCTGGTATGTGATTATTTTGTGACCACTAGAGTTGGATTGTACTTTCTTACTGCTGTAAAACCTGTACCAAGTTAAACTAGTAGCAACAAGGAAGGTCTTCCTGCATGCATGTGTTCTTGCATGCAGAAGACTTAAATTAAGAAACCAGTTGAATTTAATTTTCTTTTCCTAAGTTTACTTTGGAAATAAATTAAAGTGATCTAAATTAGCTTTAGTGAAACACTAGTTAAAGTGAAAGTGAAATTAGGGTTTTTGCTTTACCTAAAGTTATAAAAGAGAGATCAATTGGTGGAGAGGACACACAATTGTATTCCAACAGAGACAGGATATAAACAGGGAGAGAAAGTCAGACAGAGAATTTAGCTGAGAAGACGGAGGACCAAGCAGCAGAATCACCGAGCTTCGTACAACTGGGTTGTACACTCACACAGGAGGGTGTTGAGGTTTAGTTGGGTTTGCCCAGTGATTCTGCCGGGTACTGCATTCACTAGGTTTGGGTAAATTTGCAGTGATTGTAAAAGTTCCATATTTTCTCATAATAAAATCTATATCTGACCGTTGCACCTGTTTTCTCATCTTGGGCTTTTCCGGGGGTTTCCATACCCAAAATATAGTGTCAATATTGTGATGTGATGTTGCGATTTAATTTCTCAGTTTTATATTCCGCTGCATACTGTAAAAGATATCCATGTGTGGTTATTAGTAGAGATTTGCATGCACTGTTAGCCCTAGTTTGAATATTAAAGGAAAATTTGCATGGTATCAGAGCTCTGGTGAGCTAAAGCTGAGAGATTTGCAGCAGCAGTGATAGATCAAGGGCAGATCTATAGGAAGACACAAACCTAGACTTCCAAATCTAGGATTTGACAAGTACACTTCACTATGGTCATGCAGTTGAGAGTTGAGGATAGACTCCAGGGTGCCCAAAACTTTCCTACATGGAAAGAAAGGATCACAAGGATCCTAGATGTCAGTGATGCAAAGGAGCAGATTGACTCCACGAAGGTTGCACCCGCAGATCCGACAGATTCAGCAACTTGGAAGAAGATTGATTCCCGAGCCATGTTGATTATCATGGATGGAGTGAAGGACCATAGAGTCCCTCACCTTTCTGGTAAGAAGACCACAACAAAGATGTGGACGACTTTAGAGAGTCTGTACCAAAGCAAGAACGAGAACCGAAACGTGGTGTTGCGAGAGAGGATGCGCAGCACCAAGATGGCCAAGGGAGAAGGAGTGGTGCCTTATCTCACGAGGCTCACACAAATTAGGGATGAGCTTGGAGTTGTTGGCTCTAAGACAATGGATTAGGAGCTAGTTCGGATAGCCCTCAATGGCTTCTCTAAGCCATGGAACACCTTTGTTAAAGGTGTTGTGGCTAGGGAGAAGCTCCTTGATTGGAAGAGACTATGGGATGACTTTGTGCAGGAGGAGACCCACATGGGTCAAGGATCGGGCTCATCCAACAATGCCCCGCAGATTGTGGATGAGGAGGCTCTAGCCCTTACAAGGAAGAGCAAGGCGAAAGCAAAGAGGAAGAAGGATGGTAAGAAGAACCTTAGCGTGTCAAAGGTCAAGTGTTTTATCTACCACAAGCAGGAACACTTTGCTTCCCAGTGCCTAGACAGGAAGAAGAAGAGTAACACTCAGATGGTTGGATCTGCAGAGGTGGATGAGTTCAGCAAGAACTTCAATGAGGAGTTTTTCTTGATAGCTTGCATGGCTAGCACCAGAGGGAGCAGCATATGGTACATTGACAGTGGAGCATCTAGTCACATGACTGGACATAAGAGATTCTTCAGAGACTTACAGGAGGGTGGAACAGGAATCCTCGTTGAGATGGGTGATGATGCGCAATATCAAGCGCATGGAGTTGGCACTATTTCATTTGAGAGGGAGTCTGGCGAACCCCTCAGTTTTGCTGATGTGTTGTATGTTCCAGGACTGACCAAGAACCTTATATCAGTCTCCACTCTAGAGGACCAGGGATATCAGGTGAAGTTCCGTGACCATAGAGTATATATAGGCCCAAGGGGTCAGATAGGAGCTTGGATCAGGTGATTGGCAGGAGGAGCGGGAAAGTGTACAGATTACACTTTGAGACTGCAAAGGCTCTAGTCAGCAGCAGCAGCAACAGTCAGGGCGAGTTGTGGCATAGGAGGATGGCACACTTACACCATGGAGCACTGAAGCATTTGAGACAGGCAGTCATTGGAGTTCCTCAGGTACAGGAGGAAAAGCATAACCACTGCAAGGGTTGTGCTTTGGGGAAGAACATCAGGAAGCCTTTCCCACAAAGTGAGCACAAGTCTAAGGAGCCCTTGGACTTGGTGCATTCGAATGTATGCAGACCTATGAGTGTCGATTCATTCAATGGTTACAGTTACTGTGTAACCTTCATTGATGACTATTCCAAGAAAACTTGGATCTATTTCCTGAAGGCCAAGTCAGAGGTCTTTGAGAGGTTCCAAGAGTTCAAGACTCTTGTGAAGAACCAAACAGGAAAGAAGATTCGGGTGTTGAGAACAGACAACGGGGGTGAGTACACCCCCAATGAGTTCATGGAGTATTGTTCGGCAGAGTGGATCAAGAAGGAGCAAATTGTGCCCCATACCCCACAGCAGAATGGAGTTGCAGAGCGGAAGAACAAGACAATGGTTGGAGTAGCCAAGGCCATGCTATTTGATCAGGGATTACCACTATCCCTCTAGGTCGAGGCATACAGGACTGTAGTATACATTCAGAACAGGTCTCCCCACACAGCTTTGGCGAGGAAGACACCGGAGGGGGTCTTCACAGGCACCAGGCCAGATGTGAGTCACATTCGCATATTCGGTAGTGTCTGCTATTGTCATGTTCATGCTAACAATAGGAAGAAGCTAGACCCTTCTGGAGAGAAGAGGTTACTTGTTGGTTACAACGAGATGTCGAAGGCATATAAAGTTTACATTCCTACTTGCAAGAGAATCATTGTGAGCAGGGATGTCCAATTCGATGAGGACAGGGCCTTGCGGAGATCTCTAGACTTACCAGCAGAGCAGCAGCTAGCACAGGAGTCGGGGGTCAAGTTTGAGGAGCCAAATGTACAGGTACAGGTACAGACACAAAGCACAGGTTTTGGTGGTCAGAGGGAGTCAGGTGGACAGGATCCTACAGCCATTGACTTGGAGGATGAGCTGCAACAGGAGACGGATATCCAGCTGCCGCAGCAAGTTGACACTAGGCCAAGGCCTAAGTGGTTTAGGTCCATAGTACAAGATTCCAGACAAGTTGATCCTCCACAAAGATCTTTCAGACGAAGTGTACCACCAGAGAGACTTAGTTACAAGGCACTGATGACAGAGTTGATTAACTCTGAACCTTCCAGCTTTGGGGAGGCTGCACAACATGATGTGTGGCAGGAAGCTATGGTTGAGGAGTATGACTCCACTATGAAAAAACAGGTATGGGAGGTTGTGTCAAGGCCACAAGGGAAAAAAGTGGTGGGATCCAGATGAATCTACAAGGTGAAGCATGCAGCAGACGGAAGTGTGGAGAAGTACAAGGCGCGCTTCGTGGCAAAGGGGTTTTCACAGAAGGAGGGTATTGATTATGAGGAGACCTTCGTCCTTGTTGCTAGGTCTTCTTCCATTCGGACCATTATCTCACTAGCAGCTGAGATGGGTTGGTGTGTCCATTAGATGGACGTCAAGGCTACCTTCCTCAACAGAGTGATAGAGGAGGAGGTGTATATTGAGCAGCCAAAGGAGTTTGATGTGGAGAACAGGGAGATGCATGTATGCAGATTGCACCGAGCTCTTTACGGGCTCAAGCAATCACCTCGAGCATGGTACTCGAGGATTGACAGCTATCTACGGGAGATGGGATTTCAATGGAGTGAGGCTGACCACAACCTGTACTTCTTGACAGGTGAGGTGCCTCTCATACTGGTCTTATATGTGGATGATCTCTTTTTGACAAGAGATGAGAGGCTGATTGGAAACTGCAAGTCCAACCTTGCAGTGGGGTTCGCGATGAAAGACCTTGGGTTGATGCATTACTTTCTGGGCTTAGAGGTTTGGCAAAGAGATGGATGCTTCTTCATTGGACAGGGGAAGTATGCAATTGAGATCTTGAAGAGATTCAGGATGGAGGACTGCAAGCCTATGGCCATACCTCTAGTTTCCAACTGGAGGAAGATTGATGCATCAGGATCAAACGGATTTGATCCTACCTTGTATCGCCAGCTTATCAGATCGCTTATGTATCTGGTCAACACTCGACCAGACATCAGCTTTGCAGTCAACTCTTTGAGTCAATTCATGGTGGACCATCGGAGAGTGCATTGGACAGCTGCGAAGCACATACTTCGCTACATTAGAGGTACAATGGAGTATGGATTGGTTTATGAGCACAGGGGGAGTGTACAGTTAGCAGGTTTCACAGATGCTGACTGGGCAGGATGTGTAGAGGACCAGAAGAGTAATTTAGGTTGCTGCTTAAGCATTGGATCAAGGGTTGTCTCTTGGTTCAGCAGGAAGCATAAGTCAGTTGCATTGAGCTCGGCAGAGGTTGAGTACATGGCAGCCAGCATGACTGCTTGTGAGGGTATGTGGCTGAGGAAGTTACTTTCAAGGTTGTTCGAGTGTGAACTAGAGGCTACAGTAGTTCACTGTGACAATCAGAGTGGCATCAGGCTATTTGAAAATCCAGTGATCAATGACCGAAGCAAACACATAGACATCAGGTACCACTTCTTGAGAGATTGTGTTCAGAGGGGAACCACTCGGTTGGAGTACATACCAACAGATGAGCAGATAGCGGACATTTTCACCAAGGCACTTTGCAGACAGAGTTTTGTGAAGTTTAGGAATAAGTTGGGGTTGCTACCGAATCCCTTCCTCGTTGAGAGGGAGTGTTAAACTAGTAGCAACAAGGAAGGTCTTCCTGCATGCAGAAAACTTAAATTAGGAAACCAGATGTATTTAATTTACTTTTCCTAAGTTTACTTTGGAAAATAAATTAAAGTGATCTAAATTAACTATAGTGAAACACTAGTTAAAGTGAAAGTGAAATTAGGGTTTTTGCTTTACCTAAAGTTATAAAAGAGTGATCAATTGGTGGAGAGGACACACACACTTGTATTCTGACAGAGGCAGGATACAGAGAGGGAGAGAAAGTCAGACAAAGGATTTAGCTGAGAAGATGGAGGAGCGAGTAGCAGGATCACCAAGCTTCATACAACTAGGTTGTACACTCACACAAGAGGGTGTTGAGGTTTAGCTGGGATTTGCCCAGTGATTCTGCCGGGTACTACATTCGCCAGGTTTGGGTGAGTTTGTAGTGATTGTAAAAGTTCGATATTTTGTCATAATAAAATCTATATCTGACTGCTGCACCGGTTTTCCCATATTGGGTTTTTCCGGGGTTTCCATACCCAAAATAATAGTGTCAATATTGTGATGTGATGTTGTGATTTAATTTCTCAGTTTTATATTCCGTTGCATACTGTAAAAGGTATTCATGTGTGGTTATCAGTAGAGATTTGCATGCACTATTAGCCCTAGTTTGAATATTAAAGGAAAATTTACATACCATGATCATCTTTGTGGTTGCCTGTGTAAACACTTGTCCTGCTTCCAGCCTCTAAGGCTGAGGTATGAATGAATCTTTACTGTTGTGGACTATGGTAACCTCTACAAGTTGAGCCATGTTTGTGTTAAGTCTACTAGAGGGAGTTGTGACATTTTAGGGTGCCTAATTGTGGTTCATGTTGAATATCACTGCTACTATCCTACAGAGGTCTTCACTCTTGGTGATTGAGATATCTTGTTTGCTACTGTATGTATCTAACCTTAACCTACAGCACTCTAACCTACTCTCTCTTAAGGTATGTCATTTGTTCCTTTGTTGATCTTGTTGTTACAATGACAAGATCTGACTTCAAAAGTATCTGACTATAGGCTCCAAACCAGATCTAAACCAGCATTGTTATTTATTAGTTGTTGATCATTAGTTTGTTTTTGTATTGTACTATTGTTATTGTTTATGTTTTGTACATTGCATTTGATTAATTGTATCTCAAGGACCAACTTTAACACTGTGACCATTGGAGTGTTAAAGTTGAACGAGATGAAAATTATGTTTTAATTTATTACAGCAGTATTGTTCTAGATCTAGCTTTGTTTTTAGTTTTGTTTTATGCATTAAAGTATAAAATTTTCAATTTTCTTATAGAAAACCCTAACCTAACCGTAAATTTCAACAATGGCTTAGTTAGAGAATCTTCTTGAAGGGGCCTCTGGAGGCCATATGGCATCATCTTATCATCTGTTCCCTTGCTTGATGGAGGAGCCTCCTCATTTTGGGGCCTCATGTCTAAACCAACATTGTTATTTATTAGTTGTTGATCATTAGTTTGTTTTTGTACAATACTATTGTTACTATTTATGTTTTGTACATTGCATTTGATGAATTGTATCTCAAGGACCAACTTTAACACGGTGACCATTGGAGTGTTAAAGTTGAACAAGATGAAAATTATGTTTTAATTTATTACAATAGTACTGTTATGGATCTAGCTTTGTTTTTAGTTTTGTTTTATGCATTAAAGTATAAAATTTTCAATTTTCTTATATCAAACCCTAACCTAACCATAAATTTCACAATGGCTTAGTTAGAGAATCTTCTTGAAGGGGCCTCTGGAGGCCATGTGGCATCCTCTTATCATCTGTTCCCTTGCTTAATGGAGGAGCGCCCTCATTTTGGGGCCTCATGTATCTCTTGTATTGTACATCTGGCTTTGACCAGTTTATTTTATTATTTTGTTAGGAGCCTGTTACCATTAGTGGATTTTTTGTATTGTTTTACTTTTACCCCAACCTAGGTTAGATCTAAATAGACAATCGTATTTTATTGTAAAGGAAGTCAGACTACTCTCCTATATAAAGAGAGCCTCTTCCTCAATTTAAACTCATGGTTGGATTTTGAGAGATCTTTCTCTTTTGGAGCCTAATTGTCATATCTTTACGGAGCATTTTTGAAGTTTAAAGATTTTATTCTCTTGGGTCTTTCTTGATGGCTGAATATTGAGGTAACATGTCTCTTTTGGCATTGAAAGATCTTTAACCTAGTTCACTAAGAAAGTAAATTTACTCGGGTGGATTAAATAGGGAATTGTATCCTCGTTTATTTTATATTTTAGTCTTGTGGCTTGTCTTGTGATTTGGATATCCTAGGAGGGTTTACGAATCAAGCTTGCATAGGCTACGGTATAAGCAAAGGTTACAGGTTGAAGGAGTGTGCTAAGGCCACCCTTCCTTGGTAAATTTTGCATGAAGCTTCAAGAGTTTTGGGGTATGAAATTGTCTTGCTTTGCAGAGTTTCCAGTCAAACACTTTCAAACAAGGCCCAAAGGGGGATCATCCTGAGACTCCATATGCCCTGGGGATTGGCACTAGTCTTCATAATTCTCCCATCACCTATGCTACAAAGAAAGACCTCATGTTTTGCTAAGGCTAACACTTCAAACCACCTTGTGCCCTCATTGCCATAGGCTACCAATCCTATCCTAGGGAAGCCTCCCTCAAGTTGGAGAAGAGCCAATCGAAAGTGCAAAGAGGTGATTATCGAGGTGACAGTGGGTAACACCTCTAAGTTGCAGTTGGGCTAACCGTATTCTTTGGGGCTTTAACTATACCTGCTAATTCAAGCTATAACATTATGCTCTATGGATTTTGATGAAAGTTGCAGCTGAAAAGAGGGTAAGAAGGATGCAGTATTATGGGATTATAAGTTCTTGATGGACTAGGCTAATGGCATAAGTCAAATTTCAAATAAAGCTCTTGGCCCTATTCTGGAAAAATCTCAGCAGGTAAAAGATCATTTTGAAGAAATCTCTTTTGCTCACATAATCAGGGAATTCAATATAAAAGCAGATCTTCTTTCTAAAGAAGCTATCTCCTTGTAAGAAGGAACTTTGGTTGAACAAGAATTCAGGGGAAATGCTCTGTTTTCAGAAACTATTAAGTCCCTTTTTAATTTTCTGTAGGTCCTAGTTTTGTCAAATTTGTTGTCTATCCTGTTTTTCTATGACAGGAACGGATATGTATGTTTTTTAGGCCTGAGATCCCAGTGAGGGTCGTATCTTAATGAAGGAAAACTGTAATATGTTGTAGTGGCTTTGGGAGCAGATAACTGGACTATATTTAACAACGAGTCGAAAGGCTTGAAGATGCATATTTTATTTCTTTGTCTGAAATATCAAATATAAAGTACTTTTACTTTAGGATATTTCATCACCAAAGTAGCTAACTGTAGGAGTGGAAGATGACAAAAGGTTTCAGCTTTCCCTACCTTCTATTGGAGATATCACAGAAAGAAAATGTAAGCCTATAAATGAAAAACTACAAAATGCAAATAGATGACACACCTATTAAGAAGTTGGCGTTTAGAAGCATCCGCAAAGACAATCTGCCCCAATCGAGCCCGGTCAACTTCCCCGTTCTCTTGCAGAATATCCCGCCCAAAAGCAGCTACTACCTTTTTCCAACCACCTGTACCTTTCTTCAAGGCAGCCTGCAACGTTATTCAATTTTTTAACCTCTGAAAAAACTTAAAAGAGCTAAACGATCATTTTGATTTAAGATGCCACACATTAGAGATTCATATGTTGGCACCCTCAATCATAAAGGTAAACCTAATCTCCAGTTTTATGGCCAAACTAAGGCTTGTGATGATGCATTTAATGAAAACAACCTTTCTTCTTACAGAGGAGAATAGTAAATGCAATTATGAAAAAATTATTATATTTTGAAAGAAAAGGTACAGTGACAGAAAGCACTTTGCACTGACGACTAAATAAAGAGGCAACACACCTTTCTTTCGTAGATGAACCCGTGTATTTTCACAATCAGGGATTTCCTCCCTTATGCAATATTGTATCACCATAATGTCAATGGTCAAATACAGTAGAAATGCAAAATAAAGGTCTAGACATGTAGTAATATTAAAGGCAATGTTCCACAGAGTTTCCGGGGCGGGGGTGCATGGGAGCGGGAAACGCAAAAGGGGGACGTGTGAAAGCTACCCCAAATTTTAGGGAAATTTCAGGGAAAAGGGGAAACGTCGGAGTCATAAAAATTAATTTAAAATAAAAAAAATGATAAATCCCAACAGTAACTATTACCATGTCAAAAGTAAAACTAAAAACTAAATTCATCATTATGGGGTGTACATCTATTAGTTATTAGCATATCAAATTTCAAATTTGTTAATGATACTGAACTATGTTACTATACCCATGTAAAAACTAAAAACTAAATATCCTAATTATCATTATGCAGTGTATATCTAAATTCAAATTTCAAATTTGTAAAAGATAATGCAACAAATGCTGAAGTATGAAATAGTCAAATAGATACCGAACAAAGAACACAGAGAAGTTAGAACTTAGAACAGTGACGATTGCTCCAAGTTTTGTTGCAATATGATTATGAAATGAAGTCGTGAGAGGATAGCGTTTAGGAAGGTCTTAGACTATTAGGTTAGTCTAGGATTTAATTTTATTTTCGTTTAATTATGTTTTAATTTTTAAACACCTTTTTCATATTTTAATTTGCATTTATTTTTATTGTGAAAGGATGAAAATTTGGGGGGGACGAGGGGATGCCTAGAAGCCCCCCCTAGGGGGAAAGGGGGGGATGGGGGGACACCTAAAAGCCCCCCCTAAGGGGAAACACGTTCCGCACTTGGGGAAACGTGGGGAAACGCGTTTCCCCAAGTTTCCCCCAAAAGTGGGACATGGGGAAACATTTCCCCAGGAGTTTCCCTGTCCTGGAAGCGTGGGAGAGCGAGGGGGCGCGCTCCCCACCCTAGGGGACGCATCCCTGTGGAACATTGATTAAAGGTAATGAAGTGTGCAATAAATGAAGAGATAAATCCAGTAATGATGTGTAAAAAAAGTAAAATAGGCCTACCTGACCCCTATTTATACTGGTCAAGTAGTCTCTGTCAGAGTATACCACCTCTTGTAAAATCAGTTGTCTCTTTCGTCTTAGAGATATTGTTCATATTTAGAACTTAGACATATTAGGAATTAGATGTATATAAAGTCTCATTAATAAAAGTGATGTAATAATGAGGCATTTAATATATTAATTAGTGTGGTAGTTGGTTAGGTATTTGGGAGTTACGGCATGTTCTCGTAACATGTTCTTACCCTAGTAACATACTCCTCTTTCCCTACTATGTAATGAGACATTGCATCATCTAATAACATATGAATGAATCCATTCTTTCTCATTCTAATGTATAGTTCACTCAAACTAAATTAATCCTGGAAATTACTTGTGCAATTTCACATACTTGCAAATTTCACTTTTCTTGCACAAATTTTGGGGTTTTGCTTTACATGGATAATTATGGATCAATGATTAATGATGTTTAAATTTTCCACGTTCTTGATAAAGCACTTGTTATAAATCTGGAATATTTATCTAAATCCTTGAATGACACCTTCCTTCAAAATTATCTCAAGCAAGGCCTCACGGTGGGCTAAGAACTTGTGTCTTAAATATTTCATTGGATACCTTGTGCTTCATATATTTTCAGTTTTGGATGCTTTTTATTTTGCAGTAAATAAACCCACTCCTTAACCACATAATTAGCATTCATTGAGTTTACTTTTTCTGCAATATCTTTACATTTCCATAATTGAGTATCATTTATGGATGTTTATGTCTAAGTTGATATCTCTTGGTCCCCTGAAGTGTTTCCACTGAATGTTTGTCTTGCTACTGTTTTAATAATCTTACACATTCAAGCACTATTTGGGGGAATTAACTTTGGTTTACTCTCACATATTTAACTAAGTTGTAATCAATCTCCTCTCAGCTCGTCAAAAGTGAGGGAAATTAGCACTGAGATGACAGTGGTGCTTTCTTCCAAAGTTGCTCCTTGATAGCACTAGTGGGTTGGGACTCTCCCACTCAAGTGCTAAATCAAGCTGTAACAGATGCCATGGGTGGAAAGAGCAAGTCTCTTGAGTTTGTACAAGAAAAGGCTATTGAAATAAAAAAGAAACGGAAAAAGAGGCAATGCTTGGTATCAATGCAAACTGTTCACCATGCAGATCTCTTCATATGCATTTTGCAAGCTTCATGATTGATGAGACTAACATTATAGTGTGAAAAGATGAAGCTCTTGCATGCCTCCTTTTGTGCACCATACTACAATCAGACAATGAAAGAACATAAGGCCATTATCTCTTTATTAAAGACTAAATCAGGTAGATGCCACTTCTTTCATATGGAGGTGGAAAAGGTCAAGAGGTTGAAGCATTCCAATGAAATAATCTACAGGTGAACTCTAGAAGTCGGAAAGACAACTGACAGTTCCACAAATTCAAATTAGAAGGTTAAAGGGAGTGTCCAAATTCCAGAATCAGCCAACAATTCTGCTTTTTTAGAAACAGTGCTCATCAGATGGACCACTTTTGTCACTTGAATTACTCTGTTCTCTTCCTGAAGACATCAATACTGATATTGATACTATGATTCATGCTTAGCTATAACAGCAGATTCAAAGTATTGCCAAGATGGCCGAAACAAGTGAAACTTCTGCCACTCAAGACATGTAATTCAAATGTATAAAGGCTACAGGCAAATAGAGTCACAAGGTCACTTCTTCAGCAGAATGGACTTTTTTTGAAAAATATGGGAATGAAGATATGCTTGTCCACTAACAGCTCTGAGGAGTACAGTAAACTCAGAAGCAGATAACACTGTACAAGTTGTTTCTTTTTGCATTAGAAAAGAGGGGCCGCTGAAGCCTTCTTGCAGCAGATGCAACTTGACTGCTGTTCTATGGGATTTGCCACTTAAAGAACAGTGCGGATAATCTCAATAATGTTCTTGGGGCAAAAAATAAGGTTTCTTATAACTGATGGCCACAAAAGAAGTTCAGAAATCTACATCACCCAGTTTCTAGGAACCTCATTAATACAGATTTTGACATAAGACATCGCACTAAATATAAAAAGTTCCTAATAGTGTTCATCTGGTGCTCGAGGCAAGCCATCCAAAGATTCCAAACAGTGTAGCAGCAATAACTTCTGTCTAAATCAATTCAACATGGTCATACAAGCATGAAATCCTTGCACATCGTTTCCCCAGATTATTAGACCACAGAAATCATTTCAGTATCTGTATCAGTAAAGCACAAAGCTTCATCAGACATTGCATTTACTGCCAAAGGATCTCCTGTGGAGAGAGACATAGATGTTTCATTACAATAGCAGAGAGTATACAAAAGGTAGAAAAGAGGCTTGCAAGAAGGCAAGCTCCACAAGATCACGAGAGAAGCACTTAGGTGTAGTCCCAGTTTGCTCCTCTCCCAGGTTTCATGTGGATCCTCTTTCAAATAGAGCAAAAAACAGTCCACTTGGAAATCTGCACAATGTGGAGATTGAGAAGCATGAGTTGTAATAGAGAATGTTGGGACTGGGAGAGATAAGATTATAAAATAAGATCATTTGATTAATGTACAACAAACGACCACAGAAGGAGGTCAGTACATCTTGTGCAGGTACAAAGTGGGAGTGTGTTTACAATGAAACCTGTACCGCTTTCTTTAACAGAGACTCAGTGCAACTTGTAGACACTACACCAACTGTTAACCTAACATACGTGCCTCTCACTTAGGGTCGGTTCATGCCAACTGCAAGGGGGTATCCCTAACTGTACCTGCAACCTGTTAGTTAATTTAGACAAATGAGAGGGTTGCAGGTAAGTAAATCTCTGTATCAAAACTAGAATTAGGAGGGAATAATCAAAGAAGACCAGTGTCTTTCAAGGGCTAATGGGCTCAAAGGTGGGCTAGAACGAGTGCCTGGAGGAGGATGGGGAATAGGAGTATGGCTTCCGAGATAGAAGAATCTCGCCACAAAACAGGGTTCAACTTGAATGGTTGGGTTTGGTCTGATGACAACCTTGTCCTGGTCGCGATGGGAAGCTAAGAAGTGGTCCTCGCACTCTGCAGATCCTTAGGGGCTTGGATAGCTTGCTGAAAACCAGTAAGAATTAGAATAGATCAGAGAAAGTAATTCTTCTGGGCCACTAACTAGTCCTAACAACCTGCATGAAAAAGAAGTCAATAATGTAATGTCCAAAGATTAAGCACACAGCAAAACAGGAAAATATATGTGGATAAACATACTAGCTTTATTCAAGTTATTCAACTGCCAATCTGGAATAACAATCGGCAGTCTCTAGGATTCGACCATTTTTAATGAGCCTTGAACATCACTTTATAAGCTTCCATTGACATAGGTCAATGCACCTAGATTTGAATGCATGTGCATGGTGCAAAAGAAAATGAACTGTTTAATCATTGTATTCTGGACACAATTGCCTTTACTGTTGTCAGGACTCAGTGCTACTCATGCATGATTCTGGAAATGAGTTTTAGGAGTGCACCCTCTTTATATAGAATTATATCACTCACAAATACCTAATTCGTCCTTCCTAGACCAGAATCCAAACGTGAATCAGCAACGAATCAGGGAATCAGGGATCTGTATCCAATTCTTCAGGATTCAAACAATTTCTTGACAAAACCAATTCCGACTGTAAGATTTGGTTCCTGTCGTTTAGGATTCAGATCCTAATTTAGGATTCGTTTCCAAAGTCAGGATTCGGTTCCAAAATCAGGGGAAATGGTTCAATAACTTGAAATTTCAAGATGGCAATAAGAATTTGCAGCATGAGTTTTAACTTTTACTAAACCATAGAGTCGTCTTACATTACATATCTACAAGGCATTTTGAAAAATATGCCTTGCTTATTAAAATAGATCTCATAACTGATTCCCAAAGGAAGTGAGACAGATAATAGCTATGAAAAGAACTTCCTGGAAACAAAAGAATAATCATTTGGACTTGACCTACAATTAAAACTCATCATCATAATTACACCATAAATACTTGCAGAAAACACCATGAAAGGTTATTAAAGTGTTGGCATAAAAGGGTAATGGGACCACATATTTTCATTATTTGTTCATTGAAAAAGATGACATAATTACAAGTAAGGTTTAGACGGGATTTGCACTTGCTTGTAAACCTCATTATGTTGAAACAACTTTTAAATAGAAAAGTTACAAAGGACAACCTTTGCAGCTTGCAAGCCTAATTCCATCAAAACAAGTTTATCAGTCTGGACTCTAGAACAAGATGAACAATTTACATGTGACAAAGCAATAGGTTGATCTGCACCTCCATTACCGTCCCTACCAAGCAAGGGAATCCATAATGTTATGAATCATTTGAGATTTGAGATATAATTTGTTTGTTTTATCATTTTCAATATAAAATTAAAAATTTTAAAATATACTAATCAAAAAAATAGGGTTAGGGTTCAGAATCCCAGATTCCTAATTTTGGGAAGAGTGCCACACCAGATTTTTCAGCCAATTCCAATTGCACCAATGGTTCATGTAACATAGATATCACTGTTTGAATGAAACCTAAGTGAGGGTATGCTTTCATTAACTGCCAGCCTGTATACGCTTAACTGGTGTGATGACTCAAGATAATCGTGACCACCAGTGCCCTGTTTTAGGTTTCAACTTGAGTCCTAAACAGTGCACCCTTAATAAGTTGTGTAGCAGCCAGTTGTATGACCTTGTCGATGTTTGCTTATAGTCATGACTATTTGTCAACATGGAGTGGTCTGAGGTCTGCAATATGCCAATTCAAGTAACCACTCTTGGGGAGAACTCATGTTTTTTATCTCTACCTGCTATTTGAGCTCGTGTGTTTTAAAAGATCAGGGCGTATTGACTGTTATTTTAACTGCTGTTTTAACAGATCAATCTTTAACTGTTGTTTTGACAAATGTGAGAACTTGTTGCATGTGTAAGGTTTTAAGTACACACCATCTCTAGGATAGAATATACCCCTATAAACCAATGCAGCCCTCCCCTTTAGGTCACTGGTGTAATTTTTGGTTTTATCACTGCTTCAGGAATCTAGTAAAACTTGCATCCTCTGATCTCTCCTTTAGCGTCCTCATACAGGTATTAAGTTTAACTTGTTTACTATAATTTGCCATAACGCATGTCTAACTGTGACTTGAATACGCCCTCGTTCTGCTGGAAATAACTCCTTTATTTGTTATGAAAGAACAGGACTCGGCTCAAATGGTGAAGCCTCCAAGTCATCGCCTCCCCTCTACACATGATCTGTTGCTGGTTCTTTCAAGGCGAATCCCTGCCTGTGTTTTAGACTTGATTTTCTCTTATTTACCCAACAGGAATCCAAATAGCAGATACACCCAAGTTGAGTGCAAAATACAGTGATTTTTTATGCCTTGTGAGTCAGGTATGAAATGAACTGTTCCATCAAACTGAGGGGACAAGAGTCATAAAAAAGAATTATGCTCCTGGAGGATAGGAAACCGAATCACTATCTTACTGCCCCTGATCTGAAAATGACAGGATCTTTATAACCATTATTTGCATGTGAAAATTTGTATGCTTAAATGGCAAAGATTAGAGAGCACACATGAAACACATCAATACATAAGAGATGCAAACCATGAAAACTGTAGACAGAAGATGATAACGGAGTTCACCCCTCCTGGGCTACGTCTCGAGGTCCAGCTCCTATGAGGACAAATCTTATTAGTCTTCAAAAAAATGTACAAAATGCCTCCTTCAACTGCTACAAAGAGACTTAGGCTTCAACAATGAAGTCCTCTCACTCTCCACAATCTCTCAAGAGTGGCTAAAAGCCTCTTACAATTGAGCAAAATAGCTTACAAAAGCTTTCAAAGGCATAATGGCATTATACCATTCACTCTACAAAAATCTTCAATAAACCTTCAATGCATTTCTCATAATCCTCCCATGCCCTTTCATAGCAAATTACAATGGTTTATATAGCCCAAAAATATCAAATCCACCTCCAAATACAAAGGGATATGCTCCACCTTTAATGAGATAACATATTTGGTTAATCATCATATATTTCATTTTGGGAAATAAAATATTTAATTTACCCAAAATCCCTCAAAATATGGCCTAATCTCAATTATATCCATTTTTTTGTTGTTTGAAAATAAATAACAAATTCCAAAATAAAATATGTATATGGTTTAAAACCATATTATAATGGAAATTTGTTGGATGACTTCAAAATGGAGGCATGCTCCTTTGGGCCAAAAATATTAAATCCAAAACTAATATAAAAACATTATATTTGGAATCCCTTACAATCGGCAAGCATTGCATAGTGGTTAAGGCGTTGGCAAAGGGGGAGGAGGTCACAAGTTCAAACCTACGGACCTCTCCCCACAATACGATTTTTTATGGCATGTTGTGCATTGGCATATGGAGTTGGCGGTGGTTCCATTGTGTATCATGGCATAACATATATGTGGTGGCATTGTTACATGTCATACAAGGTTTGAACTATGGTTTCGTTGATATAATACAGAATTTTGGGGATCGAGGGCTTAGCCCTTGGCCGACCCTTTTTCTAATATAAGAACCCTTCAAACTTATATAGAAGTGTCTGTTGAATTTTACAGGTTAGATGAGTGTTAATACAAGTACTAAACTTCAATACATGAACATATAAAAACTGAGGTAAAATTTAAACTGTAATAAAACATAACAACATAACTTTCATTTCTTTCAACTTAACGCTCTGATGGTCACTGTGTTAACTTAACGCTCTGCTGGTCACTGCATTAAAGTTGATCATTGAAATGTTTCATCAAATGTCATGTACAGAAAAATAATAAATAGCATGTGCAGTAAACTAAATCTCAAATAAACTACAGAAGATAAAGAATCATAACCATTTGTTGGATCCGCCTTATACTCAGTTAGTTCTGAGTTTGATCTTGTCACTAAAAGGACAAGTCAAACTGGTTAAACCATATACGTACCTTGAGAGAGAGAGAGGGTTCAGGTGGAAGTAAACAGACCTTAGTTTCTTCAATAAATTTAGCAGTGCAATCAAGGAGAATCACACAGATGCAGTCAGGGTGAAGGATGTGCAGACAAGCATTGTAGAAGGGTCTACCAACAGAGTCACGATGAGGAAGACTTACGCACCAGTCACAACAAATTCCCGGAACCAGTCACGGTGTATCAAACAGAAAAAGTCAGCCGGTGCAGAGGAGAGATCGCAGTAAACCCCATGCAGAATAACACAGAGATAAAACGAGAGGGTAAACCCATGACAGAGACACAATCGTGAAGGTAGACCCATGGCAAAGGGAAGATCAAACCATGACCAAAAATGTTGAGGCAATACTTGTGACGTGGAGACCAAGCAAGAGCACAGATCCCGTGGAGTGAAATCGCAGGGGATAGGCACATGAAGTAACCGATGAGTGCAGAGATCTCGGTGAAGTGAAACCGCAGAGGAGGCAGCCGACAGAGGAATACTCAGGCAGTCGCAGGCATCCCCAGAGGAACACAGGCAGTCGGCAAAAGAATGCAGGCAGCCGTCAAGACAATAAAACACGCAAAAAGAAAATTTGCAGAGCCCGTGAGGGATAATCGTGAAGGTCACCATAGACAGAGATCACTGCAAATAAACACGTGAGGAATAATCACGAAGATGGTAAATCATAAAGTAAAATCTTTTGTTTATATATAGGCTAGGAACAAGTTAAAATAAAATAAAAATTAGGTGGTCCACAAGTAAACGGAAACGGTTATGAATTAACAAAAAGATCCAAAGGTTTTATTATAATAAAACCATAAAGTATGTAATTGGTCAAAAGAACTAATATGGGTAGTTCCAAATAAATAACTTAGGAACAAGAAAGTGGTCCAAGTAAAACATAATATAAAAATAAAACCAACAAGTAATCATGACATAAAACTTTAATGGTCCACAAGTCTTTATTAATAAAATCATAAAGATTTTATTAATAAGACTAACAAATAATTAATTAAAGATAAAGTCATAAAGTGAAAGGCCAAAGGTCTAACATAAAGTGGATAGTCCAAAATCATAAGTGGGTCAAAAAGTCCTTTTAACAAAACATAAGGTAACCATAAAAATACATGATTCAATGGTTTTTAATAAACCATTAAGTAAATATACTCCATAAAGTAGGAGTCATCATAGTCAAAGGTGCACACAAGTGATAGTGTTAGGACCAGTAAGAATAGGACCAAGATTCAACAACCACAAGATCAACGTGAACTGTAAAGGTGGACAATCATTCAATTAGGACCAACAAGACCAAAGACTTTTCTCTCTCTCAAGATACATAGTTTATATATATATATTTTTTGTCATCACTATATAAGGGGGGAGATCCAAACGGATGGTACAATCCTTTTTGTCCTTAACACTGCTCCCAAGGGTTAGGTACTAGGGACATCGTCAAGGGGTGGCCAGCCCCTCGAGAAGCAACCTAGAAATAACCGATTAGGAGAAGGGACATCATTACCCTCCATTCTTAATGAATGGCTTTCAGCCTTAGGCTGAGTTTCAATCTCACACTGAATCAAGTTTATCAATCCCTGGACCCTGACCAGGTCATCCATTCTCTCGCAAAATGGTTCTCAGTACTAAGGTGAGTTTCAATTTCACACTGAAAATTGATCAACTGCCTGCAGCACTTTCTTAGACATCGCGTCCCTAGTTCCAGACCAAAATATGCCTCTGCCTCTATCTACAGGATCTACTTGGACATCGCGTCCCTGGTCCTAGACCAGAATACCCTAGAGGCACATAGGGGCCCTAGCCATATGCTAGGGGCTTTGCCATGGCATCAACCTACTTGGTCCTACACCAAGAACCCCAGGAGACTACTGGGGGCCCTAGGGTACCTTCTAGGGTCTTACTCTGTCCTAGTCAACTAACTAGGAAACCATTCTCTGAGATTGGGTCTCGCAGCTGCACTAACTTTAACGCTCCCTCTCAGCAAGAGGGACATTCTCAGCATATCGATAACATACTTCACCCTTACATGGTGATAACTCTTCTCGATGTCTTTCATCCTGTCATCAATTACAAAGTTTCTTGAGAACTTCAAACAGCTCTCCATCTTAGCACGAAGCATGATCTCATACATCCTCTTGGAAGTTATAGTTGACTTCCCTTGATGGTTGAGAATTACTTTCCACATGTCATTTTTCCAAATCTGTTGTTCGATTGTCTCCTCATTCTGGGAGTAAACTAAATTAGTGACGTGGCTCTCACTAGAGCAACCTTGAAGCTTTTCAATAGGCTTCTCAATGAGATCAAATGTAGGCTTCTTGGCCTTCTCCCTCTACTTCTCTAAGCGAGAAGTCTTATAACATTCCATCTCTGAGTCACTGGAGGATTGATGGAAGATCACTCTTTCATCTTCTGCAACCCCACTTGGTTGGGGACTAGAGAGTAGAAATGTCTCCCTCTTGATCTCTAAGTCTTAACTGGGGTATAGAGTTTTAACAGCATATCCTGGAACCTTATAGAGGTCACCTTCACGAACTCCAATCACAATGGCTGAGTTTATACTTCTACCTTTAGACCATATCAAAACGTTTCCTTCTGAGAAAGTTACAGAGTACCCGTTGTCTTCTAAAACTGTCACTGAAATATCATTCTTCTTTAGACCAAGACAATATAAAATTTCCTCAACATTAATCAACGTACCTGAATCAAGTTGTATGTTGGTTGAACCAACCCCTTTAATGTCAAAGGTGCTTCCATCTCCAAGTTCCACTTTCTTGTGAAACTGCTTGGTCTTAATAGATGCCAAGGTCTCCTTGAATCCAGTCATATGCTTAGAGGCTCCACTACCTATCCACCAGGAATCTGAAAAGTTGGAGGTGGGGCTTGAAAGTATTGAAGCCAAGTAATATTCTTTTCCTTGATCTGGACTCTTGGTCTCAACCTTAGACCTCTTTTGTTGAGGTTGCTCTTCTTTTGTAGCAACTGAAACATCATGTTTCTTTCTATGCCAATTTTTGTTAGATGGTTTTCTACACTCCCATGCATAATGACCAAACTTACCACAATTATAACACTTAACTCTTGATTTAAAGGAATGATTACCTCAAGGTTCCTTACTATTGTCCTTGTGTGGTGAGGGATTCTTTCCTTTCTTTGTTTTGACAAATAGAGCTTGATTATTTTTTGGCAGGGGCACAGATTTGCTTTGGATCCTACTTTCTTCATTTAAACAAACATGCCATAACCTTTCAAAATTGGGTTGATCCCCTCGTCCATTTACTGAAGCCAAGAATGTCTCCCACGTTGTAGGGAGGCCATCGAACACTGTCTGCACAAGATCATCGTCTTCTACCTTATCTCCAATGGCCAAGAGTTGGTCTCTTATCTGAGCGATCCTAGAAAAGAAGATAGCAACCTTCTCGTCTTTCTCCATTCTAACTGATCTGAGTTGTTTCTTCAAGACTCTTCTTTGAGTAGGAGCTTTCTTCTCATAAAGGTTAGCTAGAGCATCGAAGCATTCTTTGGTTGTCCTTAACAGAGCTAACACAGCCATCAGGTTATCTTTAACTGAATCAAAGATATCTCGCTTTGCCTTGGCTTGCTTCTTCTTGAATGTTGCTCTTCCTTAGGCTGTAGTAGGCTCTTCAACAACTCTAATAACCAAATCATCTAGATCGCTTTCTTCTAGGATATTTAGAACCCTAGCCTTCCATGCATTGAAGTTGGAGGCTCCCTCAAGCCTATCTTATGATTTTACTGAAGGAGTAGTCATCTTAACCTTTACTTGTAAACTTGAAAAGTAAGCTTCTATGAAGTATAGATCTTGTCTTAGGATCGTTGTAGTTTCTGTTGGCTGCAAAACAGAGTTAGCTACACCCTAAGCTATGATACCATGTTGAATTTTACAGGTTAGATGAGTGTTAATACAAGTACTAAACTTCAATACATGAACATATAAAAACTGAGGTAAAATTTAAACTGTAATAAAACATAACAACATAACTTTCATTTCTTTCAACTTAACGCTCTGTCGGTCACTGCGTTAACTTAACGCTCTGCTGGTCACTGCGTTAAAGTTAATCATTGAAATGTTTCATCAAATGTCATGTACAGAAAAATAATAAATAACATGTGCAGTAAACTAAATCTCAAATAAACTACAGAAGATAAAGAATCATAACCATTTGTTGGATCTGCCTTATGCTCAGTTAGTTCTAAGTTTGATCTTGTCACTGAAATGACAAGTCAAACTGGTTAAACCATATACGTACCTTAAGAGATAGAGAGGGTTCAAGTGGAAGTAAACAAACCTTAGTTTCTTCAATCAATTTAGCAGTGCAGTCAAGGAGAATCACACAGATGCAGTCAAGGTGAAGGATGTGAAGACAAGCACTGTAGAAGGGTCTACCAACAGAGTCACGATGAGGAAGACTAACGCACCAGTCACAACAAATTCCCGAAACCAGTCATGGTGTATCAAACAGAAAAACTCAACCCGTGCAGAGGAGAGATCGCAGTAAACCCCATGCAGAATAACACAGGGGTAAAACGTGAGGGTAAACCCGTGACAGAGACACAATCGTGAAGGTAGACCTGTGGCAGAGGGAAGATAAAACCATGACCAAAAACGCTGAGGCAATACTCGTGATGTGGAGACCAAGCAAGAGCACAAATCCCGCGGAGTGAAATCGCAGGGGATAGGCACGTGAAGTAACCGGCGAGTGCAGAGATCTCAGTGAAGTGAAACCGCGTAGGAGGCAACTAACAGAGGAATACTCAGGCAGCCGCAGGCATCCTCAGAGGAACACAGGCAGATGACAAAAGAATGCAGGAAGCCGTCAAGAGAATAAAACACGCAGAGAGAATATTTGCAAATCCCGTGAGGGATAATCGCGAAGGTCACCATAGACAAAGAGATCACCGCAGACAAACACGTGAGGAATAATCACAAAGATGGATAAATCATAAAGTAAAATCTTTTCTTTATATATAGGTTAGGAACAAGTTAAAATAAAATAAAAATTAGGTGGTCCACAAGTAAACAGAAACGGTTATGAATTAACAAAAAAATCCAAAGGTTTTATTATAATAAAACCATAAAGTATGTAATTGGTCAAAAGAACTAATAAGGGTAGTTCCAAATAAATAACTTAGGAACAAAAAAGTGGTCCAAGTAAAACATAATATAAAAATAAAACCAAAAAGTAATCATGACATAAGACTTTAATGGTCCACAAGTCTTTATTAATAAAATCATAAAGATTTTATTAATAAGACTAACAAATAATTAATTAAAGATAAAGTCATAAAGTGAAAAGGCCAAAGGTCTAACATAAAGTGGATAGTCCAAAATCATAAGTGGGTCAAAAAGTCCTTTTAACAAAACATAAGGTAACCATAAAAATACATGATCCAATGGTCTTTAATAAACCATTAAGTAAATATACTCCATAAAGTAGGAGTCATCATAGTCAAAGGTGCACACAAGTGATAGTGCTAGAGCCAGTGAGAATAGGACCAAGATTCAACAACCACTAGATCAAGGTGAACCGTAAAGGTGGACAATCATTCAATTAGGACCAACAAGACCAAAGACTTTTCTCTCTCTCAAGATACATAGTTTATATATATATATTGTCATCACTATATAAGGGGGAAAATCCAAACGGATGGTACAATCCTTTTTGTCCTTAACACTGCTCCTAAGGGTTAGGTACTAGGGACATCGTTAAGGGGTGGCCAGTCCCTCAAGAAGCAACCTAGCAATAACCGATTAGGAGAGGGGACATCATTAACCTCCATTCTTAATGAATGGCTTTCAGCCTTAGGCTGAGTTTCAGTCTCACACTAAATCAAGTTTATCAATCCCTGGACCCTGACCGGGTCCTCCATTCTCTCGCAGAATGGTTTTTAGTACTAAGTTGAGTTTCAGTTTCACATTGAAAATTGATCAACTGCCTGCAGGACTTTCTTGGACATCGCGTCCCTAGTTCCAGACCAAAATATGTCTCTTCCTCTATCTGCAGAATCTACTTGGACATCGCGTCCCTAGTCCTAGACCAGAATACCCTAGAGGCACTTAGGGGCCCTAGCTATATGCTAGGGGCTTTTCCATGGCATCAACCTACTTGATCCTAGACCAAGAACCCCAGGAAACTACTGGGGGCCCTAGGGTACCTTCTAGGGTCTTACTCTGTCCTAGTCAACTGACTAGGAAACCATTCTCTAAGAATGGATCTCGTAGTTGCACTAACTTTAACAGTGTCGCCATATATAGTTAAGAACCAAACGACGAGAATGATGGTTAGACAGACAATGCGGGGTCTTTGGCGATGTCATCAGCTAAGTCATACTTAGTTGGACTTCAAGTGAGCCGACAAAGTTTGAACAAGGTTACTTGTTCATGATCGGTGTTTAGAAGTTCATCAGGCCTTCTAGGCCCTTTTTATTTTTAGTACCGCATGTTCATACCCCCTTGGGGGAGTTGTAATAAAGTGTGCTAGCATGATAAATTTGTAAAGAGTTGGGCTTTCTAAGACTTAAACATCAATTCAATCATTCCAAGGTGTTTTTTTCCCTTATCAATTATGCAATGTTGAATAAGCGATGTATAATTTTCGAGTTTTTCACCGCTCCTCCAAAGCTGGAATGGTCGTCTTGATGGTTAGGCCTTAGGAGGTTAGTATAACTCACGTGTCAATGTATATGAGCATGCTAGGCATTATTTTTGAGTCGTATGGACATGTGCTAGGTCCCCCTAGTTTTTTGTCCAGTTCCAAGAAAATAAATTTTTCCCGCAAAATTAGGCCATTTTTAATGTTTTAATTGAAAAAATTCAAAATGTAATAAAAGATGGGTCTGGAGTCCGTTTTTGGAGTGGGGATCCTCGTTTTCACAGTCAAAGCGTCCTCTTTACTCCAGAGGCCACTTTTACTATCTTTCGGGCAGCTAAAACATCCCATGAGGCATTTTTTAGCTAACAGAGCATCAAATTGGCATTTTAATGCTAAAGGCGCATCAATTTGGCACTAAAGTTGAAAAATTGAGTAAGTCAAAAATCAATTATTTAAGTGTGGAAATGACAAGGCATGTGGGTCCCATGGTCATGCGCCTCTCTTCCATGTGAAGGCATCAAACTTTGGTTAAAGGTTTAGAGTGGCGAATGGTTAATTTGTGAGATGACAACAACTTCAATAAGTTTCACGCCAACTTCATAAAGGTTTGCGTTTCTGTAATAGGAATGGACCCCTCATCCATATAAGGTGTTAAAACCTTGGATATATTTTAAATGTGGTCTATTATACGTTATGGAGAGGAGATACACATGTTTATTATGGATTTACTCGCACGTGAGGAGGAGGCGCCAACCTCATGAAGCAAGCGAGTGGTTGGTTGTGTGTTGTCGCGTGATGAATGGTTGGTTGAGTTTGGTAGGAAAGGTGGTACTTGCCTCTCCAGTTCCACTCATGATTAACTCAGATTAACTCAAATCAACTCCCACTCTATCTTCAGGGTAGGTAGCACCCCCCCTAGGTCTCTCTTGGTTATTTAAGCAAGGTCCATTCACTCTCTTTAGAATGAAGTGTATGGAATCTCTGCTCTTGCTTGTAATTTGTTGAATATTTTGCTAATGAAATAAGGCTTTGGAGGTCAATGTGGTGTATTCTTTCCAGCTAGATTAGTATTGTTTCATGTGTGCATTGAGGTAACTGTAAGAGTTGTTCTTTGCATTTGCTGCTTTTCTTATCAATCTATGGCCTAAAGAAATATTGGTACTAATCGACCGGAGTGGATAGTGTTGCTTCATTGTTCATTTAGAAGATCTATGTTTAAGATTTTGGATTTGTATGCTTATTTGTTTACGAGTATCCTATCTTTGTCTTCAACATTAGACTTTTACTATATGATTTGACAAGTGTTGTGCAAGTGTGAAGGCTTTTACAGGTTCCTTGTTGGATTTTGCAAGAGATCTTTCTTGTTTCTCTTGCTCTCCAACCCTTCGTGGAAACGTAGTCCATCTTGAAGCCATCAACAAAACTTCAATTGCCCATTTCCAAAGGGGGTTTTTCTTCATATCTTCTTCACGTAAAATTAAACTTCTCATTCGGTTACTTGGTTACTTGCTTTTATATTTTAGATCTACAGGCTTAAGATCAATATCTTCCTTAGATCTAGTTTATAGAAGTGTTTTTTGTTGCTTAGATCTAAATATTCATAAAGTTGATCTCTCTTTCATCTAGATCTAGCATCAAATCTACTATTCTTTGCAAGCATTTCAAGGATATTTTTAGCTTGCTAGCTTAAAGTAGTTTGCATTGAATTTAAAAGTTAAAATCTAGTATCAAAGTGCTTTATTGGCAGCCCTTTGAAGGTTGTCCAAGATCCTAAGAGATTGGGTCTCACAATCCCAATCTTCTTAGTTAATTGTTTTGCTTTAGATCTAGTTTCTAGCATAGTATGTTTCCCATAAATTTTTGTTGTCTAAAAGCACTCTCAAAGTGTTTTTTGGGCATTTCTAACACTTTATAGCTCGCTGGTGTTCGACACTAGTTAGCAGGTCGGAGGGCTTTTTGGGCGAAAAAGTCAAAGATCTAAACAATCGGAGGCCTCTTGAACCATCCCTTTACTTTCTAACTCTTTCCCCAATAATTTGTAAGCTTACTTTCTCCAACATTACAACGAGAAAGAAGCATTTTTTCCTCTTCTTTGATCAAGTTCTAATCTCGTAATAAAAATATTTGAGGAGGCTCTATTACCAACTAAGTTGCACCAAGTTGGACTTCTAAATGAGCCGCCAAAGGCGCACAATTACTTGTTAAATTTTCAAGTTCAGAAGTCCATGCAAGCCTTTTTAGGCCTTATTTTAAATTTTTAACATGTTCATACCCCATGGGGAATTGTAATAAAATGAGTTAGCATGATGACTTTATGTAAAAGATTTGGTTTCCTATGACTTAGTCATCAATGCATTATTCCAAGGTGTTTTTTCCTTGTTAATTATCTATTGTTTTTTAGTGATAAATAATTTCTGAGTTTTTCACCCAAGCCTCCAAAGCTAGAATAATTGCCTTGGTGGTTAGGCCTTGGGAGGTTATTAAAACCTATGTGTCGATATTAATCATTATTTTTAGTCATTATGAACATGCCCCCATAGGTTTCTTTATTTTCCAGAAAAAAAATTATTTTTCTGTTTTTACAGGCTTATTTTTAATAAGTTAAATGTAAAAGTTTAAAAAGTCATAAACGTGTGGAACATCTGCTTGTACTCTGTTGTAATTTTTTCATCATTGATTAATAAAAGGCTTTGGAGGTTGATGCAAGTGTGGCCTATGGTGTTCGGATGTATGTTCTTTTATGCGATATTGAGGTAATCTGTATATTTTTCACAAGCTTGTATATGTTCAGGATTATTGGATTTTGAAGGGAACTGTGTTCTAGTAAGATATGAAGTAATACTTTCATGATTGCTTGTTATTATTATTTGTAATAGAATGCTTATGAATTTATGATTATTCTTGCTTGAATTCATATTTTCGTTAAGTATCTGTTATTGGGTAACACCAGCATTTAATCCCCATTGCAAGTTTTGTAGAGTTTTACAGGTTGCCTAAGCTAGAGGTTTGGATGAGCATGTTAGCTCTACTTCTTCTTCAGTAGTTCTTGAAGAAAAGACTTCATCCCACCGGCAACACTTTGTGGACATCTCTTTTCCTTCCTTTGCTTATCGTTCAAGCTTGGTGATACCTATGTTGCGTGGGAGCTCTCCCCACCGCCTCGCTCCCGCTCCCGAAGCTCACTCCCAAAACGCTCCCAAAGCACTCCTGAGACGCTCCCTTCCTTTCCTATACTAAACGCTCCTATACTAGGTCGATCATTTAATGACAATGTTATGGTCAGTGAAGCACAACTCGAGAAGGACTCGCGGGTACTCGCGAGTCTACCTGAGTCAAACCCCAAAACGAGTAACCGTTTCAAACTCGGCGCAGACTCGCCCACCTAGCACAAACTCGTCTACTCGCATGTACTCGGTAGAGACTCGGTCGGACTCGCCTGAAATCCATGGACGCCCAAAAAAAAACTTGCGGAAATGACAACAGACTTCAAAGGTTTTTATGGTTTGCATGAATTCTGGCGGATTTATTTCCCATGAGTGATTTTCAACGTCAATCTGTATGGGTGGGATGATTCTCAACCATTTGCAGCATTTCCAAACTTTCTGACTGTCGATGGAAGAGAATTTCATGAGCAATCCTAAACCGTCCATTTGGTTTAAACCGATCTCGATGATTGGGGAGATTCTCAACCATTCATGACATTTCCAAACTTTATGACACCTCACGAAAACAAATATCGTAAGAAATCCTCAACCGTTGATATGGATGATTAATGTGATTCTCTGCCATCAACTCATCAACGGAATTCCGTGGACTTTAGGCTAATACTCTTGTAGTGATAAATCTTATTCAAAATTCATAGTTTTGAAAATGTTTTTAAAATATAATTTTTTATATAAAAAGTTAATTTTATGTTGATTATTCAAAATTTAGAGTTTTGATAATGTTTTTTAATTTTTATAATATAATTTTTTATATAAAAAGTTAATTTTAAAATTTTAAGTTGATTGAGATAAAATTATGTAAGTTTCCATATACCATAGAGTTTTGAAAATGTTTTTATAATATAATTTTTTATATCAAAAGTTAAATGTTTTTCTAATATAATTTTTTGAAAATGTTTTTATAATATAATTTTTTATATAAAAAGTTTAATCTTTTTATAATATAATTTTTTATATAGAAAGTTAATTTTATGTTGATTAAGATAAAATTACATAAGTATCATAGAGTTTTGAAAATGTTTTTATAATATATTTTTTTTTATAAAAAGTTAATTTTATGTTGATTAAGATAAAATTACATTAAGTTTCAATATAGTATATTTAGAATTTATTTGCTTAAATAATAAATATTAGTCTTAATGTCAATGGTGCTCCCACAAATACATTGGTATCTACTATTAATATAAAGTGTGAATATGGTTATTGATGTATTTTCCTTATTTTTTGGCCTATAATTTACCAAATTTTAAGCTTTTTTCTATTTGCCGAGTCTATCCCGAGTCCTTCCCGAGTCTATCCCAAGTCGACGAGTCATATGCCAACCGAGTCTTTGCCGAGTCCGAGTCGTGCAACATTGGTTATGGTACCTCCCTTCTTTGCCAAGCTCCTACAAAAGTTTTTATGATTGATCATTTGATGATAATGTTACAAGTTATAACTACTAGATGATTGATGTTATATGGTTTAATCCATGTATTCTATAGCTAATTCAACATCCTACATGTTTTTTAGATATAAATCCAACAAAATATATTAAAATATATACTATACAAAAAACGCTCCCAAAACGGGAGCTTTTAAAAATTTTCATTTTTCACTCCGCTCTTGCTCGCCGCTCCCAACAACATAGAGTGATACCTTTCCGACATAAATTTCAAGCTTCTTTTTGGTTACTAGTTCTTCGTGCATAGTTAAATCTCATTAATATATTAGAGAATATATTATCAATCTGATTTACATATGCACTTGAAAGTTCAGATCTGATTTTAAAAGGTAATATTTTATAGAATCTAGCTTCTAACAAGTACTAATCTGGCATTTAAAATTTTCTATCTTTAAAGTACTTGAAAATTTTGTCAAATTTGTTATGCTTTTAAATGATTATCTAACATCTTTGGCTCATATTTACTCGTTGTTTTGCAGCAAAAGGTGATCGAGTAGAGAGGCACCCTGGCAAAATTTTGAAGATCTAAGCCATCTGGAGACCCCTCTTCTCACTCTTTCTTCCGTGGCCATTTTTATAAGGCCTTAAAACTTGTAAATTTGTGTTTCCTATCCTATAAAGGAACACAAATATTCTTCATTGTAATCATTGTAAAAAGAGAGGCAAATGGGCAGCCAAGTGCCCACATCCCATCCCCCCAAGGGGGATTCATGTCTTTTTTTTATTTTTTATTTTTTTTTAATTTTTTCAGGTTTTTACTTTCTTGCAATAAAATTAACGATCTGACCATGTTCTCGGAAACGAGAGTATCGGGATTGTGATTTAAACAACTCACATTTAAGTTCAAAATCCTTAAAATAAACAAGGCTTCAATACCCGTATGCTCTTGTTAACACTGCAGGCCATTGGCTGGATCGATGGGACAATCAAAAAGGGATTGGAGTGACTAGTAATTAGTCTAACACTTCAATAAACCCCAAAAGTGAAAATCCAGTACTTACTCGAAACTACTCGTTAGTGGGGAAATTCTTCAAGTGAAGTGAGAACTACTAGAAAGTGGTTGTGGGGCCCCGTTAGGCTACACCCTTGTTGGTGTAACCCTAAGACTCCATCTAGCCCACACGTCACTGTGAGAGCCACTCCCTGGTAAATCCGGACATATTCCTCATACCCCTCGTGTATATTTCAAATCCCCTATTCCCTTAATAATTAGATCATTACCACATTTTTAATAAAATTGACCAACAATCAACCCACTCCTTGATTACTCATCTAATTAATTCAAAACAAACCAATTGAGACAACTGCAATACTTATCGAGACATCACTAGCAATCGTCATTCACGCAAGCACTCCAATAGCACTGGTCTTTATCGTATCATTTATTTCTAAGCATTTAAATTAATTGATGTGTTGAGTGAATGTCATTTACATGCTGGTGATTTCATTAATTTTTTACAAATTTATCTTAGTTGCAATATTTTATATCATTACATCTCCTAGATTAGTTGTTTTATTTTCATAGATTAAAACAACCTTAGATTATTTCACTAGGGACCACCCCCCTTGGCTTTGCTAGGATAGAGTCGAGACAGAGGAGTCAAGATCAAGTGTCAGCACTTGACTCTTGCTTGCCCCCAAGGTCACACCTAGTGGCTTGAAGATTTCTGCCACGTGACCTGAGGTGCAAATTAGTCGGCAACATTTTGGCGTCGTTGCCGGGGATAAATCTTTCTATTCCCAGAATACGACTTCGAGTTTTCTTTTTGTTTTTTATGCTTTGTTTGATGAATGTTGTAATTTGAATAATTTTACTCAAATTATCTGGTATCTCCACTATTTTTAAGTTTACCAAGGCATTCAACAAGAAGAAACTCTAAAGGCTTGCTTCAATTCATCCCTGAGCCTAAACAAGTCTATCATAAGAGGAAAAGCAAGCTAGCTTCCCGTAGATTCCTTGAAAATCTTAGATCTGAGTCAATCCTTGACATTCACCTTTTATTTATTGATAATCCTCAATCAAGTAATTCACCTACCAGCATGGGCGATCTTTTTAAACCGTTGGACTTTACCGCCATTGCTAGTTATCCTCGTCAAATCCCTGATAAAGCCATTGAGAAAGTTCCTTCTTTTCATGGCAATTACGCTATAACTGCGAAGTCTCACCTTTTGTCTTTTATGCAGTGTTACGCCAAGTGGTGCCATAATGTGAATTTTGAAGATGTAAAGATAAGGCTCTTTGCCTTATCCTCAGAAGCTAACGCATTTGAATGGTTCACCAATTTGGCTGATAACAGCATCAAAACCTTCGCAAAGGTTGAAACAAAATTCAATTCAAGATGGGGTGACAAGAAAGAGAATCGACACCTGTTGGCTGCCTTGATTGAAACTAAAAAGAAAGATAATGAGACAATCGAGGAGTTTAATAAAAAATTCACTGATTTGGTTGCAATACTTCATAAAGATATTAAACCTCCTAATGCATCAATTCTCATCTACTAGAAGCTTTCGAAGGTGAGATGAGATATCAGCTTAGAGATAAGGAGCCAACAACTCTACATGGTGCTATGGAAACTGCCGAAAAGATAGACAAAAACATGCAAGCATTTGGAAAATCCAATCTGCCTGGTTTTTCTAGAGGCAGTGCTTCCATTCCCAAACCACATGATTCCAAGGGAAAAGCAATTGAACCAGAAAGTAAAGATCAGACTAAGGAATCCATCAAGGAGATGACAGAATTAATGAAACAAATGACAGTAAATCATACTTCCCAAATGAATGCTATGCAAAAGAGATTAATGGCCATGGAGAAGAATCATGTTGGTCAAAATCAAAGAAGTTTTCAACCAAGGCCGAATCAAGAATGGAAGAAGTATTCTCCCCGAGAGCAGAGATGTCCTAACCAACTCGAATCAAACAACACGGTTGATGAGGTTCCTCCCTATTGCAGACCTTGTGAAGAGTGCCATGAAGAGTCTACTTGTCCAAATTTTTGTCACATAATGGAACAAGAGCAGATTGAGACAAGTAATTTTGTGGGTTATCCTAGATACCCTGACTATATAAACAATGTTAGGAATGTCCATCCTATCTCAATAGAAAAATGGAAACAAGCAAAAGGGAATACAGTGAGGAGAAGGATAATGCGACAAAGATTTCTGGTGAAAAACCTACTCCTGAGCAGATCATTGAGAAGTACAAAGGCATGGTCTATCAGCAGTTGTGTCTATGGCAATGAATTTCTTTACTGTGCCTGCAGCTGCCTCAGTCTGCTATACTCAGACCCGAATTTCAAAGAGTATTTTGCTGATTACTGCAGCTGCCTCAGTGGACAAAATCCACGCAAAATTCAGAGCTCTCTCACTTCTTACAAACCATAAATGAGGCGGATTTCTCTATTTATACACATTTTTCCATAAATTAATTATCTGAGCCAACCTTGCCTAATGTTATTTTTTAGCCAACCTTGCCTAATGTTATTTTTTATTTAATAATTAAACATCATCTTCTAAAGTTGGGTCGGCTTCATGTTTATTTATGTGGTTGTGTTCCATTTAATTCTAATTTTGAGTTTAAGCTTATCCAAAGGTTTTTGTCATCATCATGATCTTCAACATGTCATATCATCAATTAATTAGTTCAAGGTGTAATGGCCATGTCATTATTTAAATTGTTTAAGGTCTCCATGTCAACATTGTGCATTTATCACAAAGTAATAGATATTTCATGTAATGTATGGGTCTCTTCATCATTATGTTCAGCATCAAAGGTTTCATCAAGCAACTATAAGAGCAAGGGCTCCATCATACATCAAGTCTTCATCACCATACATCAAGGGTTCCACATAAGGACATCTTCAAGGTTCAAAGGGCTTCAACATGTCAACCATGACTTCTTCAAGACACTTGTGGGCTTAAGGACCATCTTGTGGGTTCAAAGCTTCTTCACCATTCATATGGGCTTCTTCTCATGTTACAAGTACCAAGCCTTTATTACCATAGTTACCACATTCAATGCCCAAATTATCATGTTCTCTTTGCCATGTCATCAAACTTTATTACTCCTTTGTCATTAATGGCTTGTCATCAATGAAAACCATGCTCAACAAACTCCCCCTTTGTCATTGATGGAAAACCTCCTCAAATACTCTCCCCCTTTGACAATAATGACAAAGGGCCAAACATCAAATCATCATAATGTCTTATTGAATACTTACTGAGATCATAGTGGAATGTTTGCTCCAAATGTCCAAAAACTCCCAGCCCTTATACATTTAATAATACTGAGATCTAATGACCAAATGCTAACACAAATTGTCAGCAGAATAGTACACTTAGTTGTGGTGGCTGCTCAACAAAGGTACTGAACTTGAAGACATGTCATCATCTCTCATCATAAAAGTATTGTTGGCTGCTATGTTTTCAGACTTTATGTGAAAAAGATTTTGGATGGTTGCCTCAGTTAGTAACCCAAATCAGAAGTCACGTCTTTAAAATATTTTGATGTAAGCCTTTCGGATATCAGAATTTATGTTAATTGCAACTACTGAAATCTATGCTTGACTCGACTTCAGAGATCTCATCATCACAGAGTCAAACCTCCGACCTTGAATGTCCTTGGAAAGTCCTTATTATCAATTGAACACAAAACTGTGGAACTTCTCTTCACTGTGCTAGAGGATCATTACATTGCCTCAGTCACAATTCAAATGGCAGCGTTCCTCAACCTTGAACACCTCTGGATCAGTCTGTTTTGTGTAAGATACCCTGAGTACTGTGTTGTTGATATATATGTATATCCTTGATACTTCAACAAGTGATCAGGCCGCCAAGAGCAGAGCTTGAAAAAAAAATGCTTCTCCTTTGGATATTCTGTGACTTCAGATGCCTTATGAAATGTGTCCCTGACCTGACATCGGAGAGGTTTAAAAATACTTAGGATAGATTCTTTCTTTGTCTTACATCTGCAGCTTGTGTTATTCCTTTGGATCTGCCCCACATACAGTCGTCTATAAGTTTGTACTAATGTCTTGATCATGAGTCACTTGGATAAACAATGTTACCTTGGATTCTTCAACACTTGTGCAATGAACTGTGCAAACTTCAACTGTGTCACTTTGTTCTGCTGCCCTTGTTCTTTGTTTTCTCTTGTATGTTTTCCTAGTATAAGTCATACAATCAGATACCAATAACAAGTGTTTCTTGAATGCATTCTTGTCAATCATATCCAAAAGCTAGAGAGAGTCATTGGTACACTTCATGGATGCTATAAGGAATGCATCAACAATCATCTAGTAAATTCATAAAAGGTAAACATGCATCAAGGACAACCCTCCAAATATCACCATGTTGTTATACTTTATTTGTTTTCTTTATCTTGATGGCAAAAACTAACCATACTGCTCCCCCTATCAACATGCCAATTGTAACCACGATCCTTGGACCTGTTTCATTGCTTGGAGCAACCATTATTTACCTTTGAGTCCATCCTCCAAACTCCATGAACTCAAAGTGTGCTAAGGTGATGGCAGGTGAAAGCTAGCAAACCTAAAGTCTTCTTCTTCAGACTGGAATATTGATGGAAATCTCCTTCCGCAAGTAGGATTCCGCAATTCTTCTCCCGCAATCAACCTTCTGCAAGCTTGAGTTTTTGCAACTCAATTTCCGCAATTGAGTTCTCCGCAAGCTTGGTTCCGCAACTCAATTTCCGCAATTGAGTTTTCCGCGGGCTTGGTTCCGCAACTCAATTTCCGCAATTGAGTCTTCCGCAACCGTCTTTCCACAAGACCCTTTTCGCAATTGCAGATTGTGGATTACGAATACACTTTTCCATTTTTCTAAAATGGACTTCTGCAATTATGTGGCCGCAACAGTCCTTTCTGCACTCGGATTGCGAATTGCGGATACACCTCCCACTTTTCCAAAATGGGCTTCCGCAATTTTCTTTCCCGCAACTTCCTTTTCTGCAATTCTTTTGAGCTATCGATTTCTTGCGGGCTCCTTCCTGACCGTCAATCTAAAAGATCACATGCGGATCTCACCTTAACTTTACGGATCTTCACTATTCTCTTGTGGAATCCATCCACAACTGTCGATCTGTTGAGATTAGCAGACTTCAATTCAGAGCTATCGATCTCTTGCGGGCTCCTTCCTGACCGTCAATCTAAGATCAGATGCAGATCTCACCTTAACTTTACGGATCTTCACTATTCTCTTGTGGAATTCATCCACAATTGTCGATCTGTTGAGATTAGCTGACTTCAATTCAGACTGTGACAGTCGAATTGATTCATGAGCGATCAATCTTATATGCAATTATACACATCTCCGCCTTCGAAATCATTTATACATTACTGAAGATTCATCCACATAAAGAAATAAGCATATGTCCGGTAATTGAAAAGAAGACATCAAATAGTGACAATTATGCAGAGTATTAAGACTCTGTTCTTCATTCCATTAACCACTGTTACATAAACTAAACTATCTCTCGATTGCTCACACTTCCACACTTATATCTCTATTCCTATTCCATTCCTATTCCCCTTCATGTCTCTAATTATTACATTTGATTCTTAAATAGAATTCTATCAAACCTGTCAAATCCACAACAAGAGGATCTGAACTCCTAAGAAAATAAATATGTAACTAACCTATCCTCAAGCAACCTCTTACAAGATTTGAGGGCATTTGTGGCAAATTGTCCTTATTACATTCAAACCATCCCTATCTATGAACAAATTACAAAAATCAACTACCAACCCTATCTTCTAGAAAATTTACATGGAGCAAAAAAATAGCATCGATTGTTTATTCAACAAACAGAGACTTTTGACTAGATGCTCTTGCATCATAAGGCCTTTGAAAGACCTCAAGTTTGTCTTGCCACATGGCAGCCATCTTTTTTGCACTGATCAACTTCTCCTAGGTCCAACTGTTCAATCTTCTTCACCCATACCTGTTTCTTGGCACTTGTCTTAGGATTTGCTCCTTCATCATTATTTGTCTTCCTTGGTTCATTAGTTCTTCTAGCCGATATGTATGAGGGACTCATTATGGGTTGTTTTCTTGAACTTGCACAGTCTTGGGCTTTATGACCAAAGCCACTACAGTTGTAGCATCTCATCGTATGGCAGTATGCAGCAATATGGCCAATACGATTGCATGTCCAACATTTAATTATATTGTTGGGAGGCCCAACACTTCTTGCAAGAGCTCTGCAATCCAATGCCCTATGTCCAAAATCATTACATGAGTAGCAATAACCATTAAAACCATTTTCATACCAGAGACTTTGGTTCCATCTTGGAGTTGTCTCTTTTCTAAGTTTGCTTTGAGGAGTGACACCAGCTTCTTAATGTCTTCCTAATCTTCTAAAGTCTTTGTTGTCTTGTGCAGGTACATGAGGAGCATCGTTACTATCATCTTTGGAGAATGAAGGGCTTGCTTCAGAAATCTTAGGAGTCCATGTGCCATCTTCAGGTTTTTCTACTCCCTTGTTGTAGCCAAGCCCAGATTTGTCAAATGGAAATATTTGACAATCCAAGATCTCATCCAAGGTGACTAAACTGTTGTTGAACTTCACCTTAGCGTTTGACTTTTTGATCTTCTTTCTGAGATCAACAACTTCCATCTCAAGCTTCTGGTTTGTCTTCTCTTTTTCTTCCAGCTGATTCTTCATGATTTCTTCTATTCTTTTGGCTTCCTCCAACTGAGCCTTCAAATCGATATTAGCCTTTCTTGTCTCTTCAAGCTCGTTTGAATCTTCACTAGACTCTCCTTGACTGATCAGTTTGGCTTTCAATTTTTCAATTTCATTGTCTTTGTCTTTTAGCTCATCTTGTAACCCTTTGTTCTTGTGTGTCAATTTCTTGAGCAATACCATTGTCTCCTTTTGGTATTTTTTGAATGATCTCAAAAAAAAAATTTAAGCCTCAGATTGTATTTGAGATCAATATCCATTAGAGTACATGTAATTGCATGATTTGCTTTCAACAAGTCTTCCTTACCATCTTCTGTAAGTAGAATTTCAACATTATCACATTTAGAGTTACTATAATCAGAAGTATCCTTACCTTCCACAATGTTTGATGCTTGCACTTCTTTTTCTTCTTGCTTCATATCTTCAGTGGACTTGAAATCCGTTTCATTCTCTGCGCCTTGGTTTCTTCATTGGTACTCACTTTCCATCTTAAACCATAGGTCTTTGGCTGAAGTGTGTTCTCCTACACTCTCTTTGACAGAGCTTGAGAGTCCATCGACCAAAAACTTCAAGGCAATGGTGTTGTCCTTCTCAGCATCTTTTTGTGTAGCTGTCTTAGTCTTCTTGTTGGACGGATTAGGTGGATTGATCACAATCTCCCAGACACCAAACTTTTTCGAATAAGCTTTCATCTTGCTTCTCCATCCAAAGTAATCTGTCATATCAAATACTGGAACTACATCATTTGATAACTCTGCTTGTCCTTCCATTGTGTGTCCACGGATCTCCTTCAAGCTTGCTAGGCTCGTGGTGAAGGCCTACTCTGATACCAATTGTTAGATACAATGGCACACTAGGGGGGGCGGACAGTGTGGTAGCAATCTTTTATGATTTCACTTCTAAAAACTTAAGCAGAGTTCATCATTCACATTAGTACATCAACATTCAACAATTGAGCATGTTATCAACATAGATCATAACAAGAAACACAACACAAGACTAATGTAGTAAACTCTATTTATAATATGATATGAATTAGAATGAATACTTCAATCTTCCAATTACATCAGCTCCAACTGACTAAAGAGCACCAACTCATATTCTAAGGCCCAGCCTAGTTTTCTTAGCACCAACTAAGAAGTGGTGAGGTGTCTAAACCTCAGAAGCAAGACTAGCTTGCTACTACATACATGAATTTGTCAATTTCCATCAACCCAAACCACTCCATCACTGAGTATCATCACTGTATAAACTGAGCATGCATATCACTATGTATTCTTCATTGAGCATACAATTCATCACTGTACATCAGACTAATGTAGTAAACTCTATTTATAATATGATATGAATTAGAATGAATACTTCAATCTTCCAATTACATCAGCTCCAACTGACTAAAGAGCACCAACTCATATTCTAAGGCCCAGCCTAGTTTTCTTAGCACCAACTAAGAAGTGGTGAGGTGTCTAAACCTCAGAAGCAAGACTAGCTTGCTACTACATACATGAATTTGTCAATTTCCATCAACCCAAACCACTCCATCACTGAGTATCATCACTGTATAAACTGAGCATGCATATCACTATGTATTCTTCATTGAGCATACAATTCATCACTGTACATCATCATATCATTGCCTAATGTTTGAGTGTAGGTATCATCATCAGTTTTGTCATACTGAGCATAATCACATCTTACTGTCACTGTCATATACTGCTTGTCAAAACAGCTCATGTCAAAGGTCTGCACAAGTCAAGTCATCAAGAGTCTGCTCACTGCTTAAACTGGCCTCTATGACTGAACATAAGATTGACTTTCATCACGTCCTTGAATGCACAGTATGTGGTGTCCTCCTTTAACTGTCTTTAGACTGCCTTCATAATGGAGTGCCACTATGGACAATGCTCCTTCAAACTTTCTTCATTGTTCAACTGTAATTCTTAACTTCAACGTGGCTGCCTTAACAAACCCCAAAAATCAGACTTCAAAAAATACATCTGCTGTTGTTGTCCATCAGTACACAAGTTTGATCTTCAATCAACTGTAAAAATGAGTACTGCTGCAACCTGAAAATGTCTCCTTTGTATCCTACAGAAGCTTCAGTAGAGACCACCGAATTAGGAAAAAGACAGCCCAATAAGTTAAGGATCGGATCACTATAACTTGAAAACAGTCCACATTTTACTGTCCCTGCGGCTACCTCAGTCTGCTATACTCAGACCCAAATTTCAGAGAGTATTTTTGCTGATTACTGCAGCTGCCTCAGTGGACAAAATCCACCCGAAATTCAGAGCTCTCTCACTTCTTACAAACCAGAAATGAGGCGGATTTCTCTATTTATACACATTTTTTCATAAATTAATTATCTAACCCGACCTTGCATAATGTTGTTTTTTATTTAATAATTAAACATCGTCTTCTAAAGTTGGGCCAACTTCATGTTTATTTCTGTGGTTGTGTTCCATTTAATTTTAATTTTGAGTTTAGGCTTATCCAAAGGTTTTGTCATCATCAATGATCCTCAACATGTCATATCATCAATTAATTAGTTCAAGGTGTAATGGCCATGTCATTATTTAAATTGTTTAAGGTCTCCATGTAAATATTGTGCATTCATCACAAAGTAATGGGTCTTTCATGTAATGTATGGGTTTCTTCATCATTATGTTCAGCATCAAAGGTTTCATGAAGCAACTAATAAGAGCAAGGGCTCCATCATACATCAAGTCTTCATCACCATACATCAAGGGTTCCACATAAGGACATCTTCAAGGTTCAAAGGGCTTCAACATATCAACCAAGACTTCTTCAAAAAACTTGTGGGCTTAAGGACCATCTTGTGGGTTCAAAGCTTCTTCACCATTCATATGGGCTTCTTTTCATGTTACAAGTACCAAGCCTTTATTACCATAGTTACCACATTCAATGCCCAAATTATCATGTTCTCTTTTCCATGTCATCAAACTTTATTACTCCTTTGTCTTTAATGGCTTGTCATCAATGACAACCATGCTCAACATATACTCATTCATAGATTTGGCCATTTTATTAGTCAAGGGTGAAGGTGAATAAAACAAGGTAAGGCCATGGGAATGACTTGATACTCGACGATATAAGCATCGAGGCTGAAAGAAAAAGGGGATCCACACAACACATAAGCTAGACTAGGTGGACAATAGGGAATGGCAGTGCCTCACATGTGGGTGGAATAATAAGAATGCTCCACTAGACTCTAGACAAGCAACCTTTTAAAACAATTTACTTGCACAGTAAAAGATAATAGTCAACCTCCAAAGGCAGGTGCCCTGGAAAGCCTTTTGGGCTTCCAAAAAATGACAAAGGCATAACCCTGACAAATCGACCTCACCCTATTGCCCTGTAAGGGAAAATGAATCATACATTATACAATGAATGAGTGCTCATCCTTTGGCCATTAACTCTTTTTAAAACATTTACTTTATTAATCATTTAATTAACTAGACATCCTCCAAGAGCAAGAGCCCTGAATAGCCTGGCGGGCCTAAGATAATGACTCAGTATGACCTCCATTGCCTGCCACCATCCATAGGTGCGTTGGAGTGACCACCTTGTTGTCCTTTAGGGGGAAACAACCTCACATCATACAACGGATGAGTGCTCGTCTCTTGGCATCTAGCTGACTTTTACATTTTATTTGCAAGTGTTTAAAAACACTGTTATTTTGTTGGCTAGGAATCCATTTAGATAAAGCATTTAAGTTCCAATGCCTTAGTGTCTAAAGAGACTTTTGGCAAAGAGTACTTGTGTTCAAGACCTAGAGGAAGAGAATCCCTGGGATGAAAATCACACAAACCAACACCGAGACACAATTTAGACATGGAGACCTACTCCAACATAGAAGTGAAGGTGGGGAAATCCTAGATGTCACTAGTCAAGTTGCAAGTCGAGGTTAAACAAAAGAAGGGAAGACAACGGATGGATGGAGACAGTGAAGATAGTGCCAAGACTAACAAGCTGTGTCCCTAAAGGGAAATGACCAAATCCATACTAAGAGTAGGGCATTACCAATGAGTATACAAAAGAATCCCTTGAACATAGCAACTAGATCACTTATACTTTAGATTTCAATGAGAACCAATAAGATATTGCCAACATATAACCACAATCAAGCAAGTCCAACTACTAAACTAGACAACAGAGCAAACCAAAATCCACATGTACATATCCATATATCCCCTGGGTCATATACCTGCATTTGATCTGAACAATCTGAAGACACTGAACACTGTTGTTGTACATCATGGGCAGTGTCACTATCTCAACTATGGAATATGAAAAATGGCTAACTCGGTCATCAAATCTGGGGTCATGAGGCTCAGTCATGGCATGACACTAATCATATAAATGCTCTGGATCCACTAAATAAGAGTGATCAATCAACTAGAAACTCATCATATGTTGATCTCAAAGTAAAGGACTGGCTCAAAAATATGCTCAGGACTGCTCAAGAACAATGGTAGCCCAGCTACTATGTATGTGACAACAAGTCAATTCTCTGCAAACCCACTTGGGATGGATTGTACAAAGTCTTAGGTTTCTACAGCAACTCACGGAATGTGAATTGGATCTCCTAAGAGGAAGATATGGCCAAAACAATGGAAGCTAGTCGAATTTGGAAAGTGAAAGACGAAGGGTGAGAAAGATGACAATGAAGGGTCGGGTTTTATGAAGGTAGGACAAAAGTTCTACAGTACATGGTTGTAGGTGGTCTGCATAAATATGCAGAGATGCAAGGTACAGTACTTTTTCATGTGTGGCATTGATTAGCGGTAGATTGTCTAACACACTAACCATTGGCACATTTGAGAGTGCATCACGCTTAGGAAGCCTCCATTGGTTGGACCAATGATTGCAAAGTGTCGACCCTAAGACTTATGTGGAACCTCCTCTGCTCCAAGTGTTCAATGGGGTGCCACTAACAATCATAGGAATGAATGGAAGCAAGATTGGCAATTTTGGCTTATTGAGGAAGCTAGTTTCCAAGGGCTTCCAAATGGAGTACAACCTTTACTAAATTCTTCAAGGGGGGGTATGGGAAGGACTAGAAACGTGTTGGCTAACCATATATAACTTCATATTGACAAATAGACGCGAATTGGTCAATCAATTGGGATAATTCTATACATGTGCCAAAATATATGCACATTGGAGACAGTATAGGAACAATTGGAGCTTTTTATTGATAGTATCAGCAATATGGATCATGTACATCAAAATGGCTGCTAAGAGCAACAATGATAGCAGCATAAAGAATACAGAGAGGAGAAGAAAGACTAGTGCTCAATAGGCTCAATCCCATTGAGAAACATCATATGTTGATCTCAAAGTAAAGGAATGGCTCAAAAATATGCTCAGGACTGCTCAAGAACAATGGTAGCCCAACTACTATGTATGTGACAACAAGTCAATTCTTTGCAAACCCACTTGGGATGGATTGTACAGAGTCTTAGGTTTCTACAACAACTCACGGAATGTGAATTGGATCTCCTAAGAGGAAGATATGGCCAAAACAGTGGAAGCTAGTCGAATTTGGATAGTGAAAGAGGAAGGGTGAGAAAGATGGCAATGAAGGGTAGGGTTTTATGAAGGTAGGACAAAAGTTCTACAGTACATGGTTGTAGGTGGTCTGCATAAATATGCAGAGATGCAAGGTACAGTACTTTTTCATGTGTGGCATTGGTTAGCGGTAGATTGTCTAACACACTAACCATTGGCACATTCGAGAGTGCATCACGCTTAGGAAGCCTCCATTGGTTGGACCAATGGTTGCAAAGTGTCGACCCTAAGACTTATGTGGAACCTCCTCTGGTCCAAGTCTTCAATGGGGTGCCACATACAATCATAAGAATGAATGGAAGCAAGATTGGCAATTTTGGCTTATTGAGGAAGCTAGTTTCCAAGGGCTTCCAAATGGAGTACAACCTTTACTAAATTCTTCAAGGGGGGGTATGGGAAGGACCAGAAACGTGTTGGTTAACCATATATAACTTCATATTGACAAATAGATGCGAATTGGTCAATCAATTGGGATAATTCTATACATGTGCCAAAATATATGCACATTGGAGACAGTATAGGAACAATTGGAGCTTTTTATTGATAGTATCAGCAATATGGATCATGTACATCAAAATGGCTGCTAAGAGCAACAATGATAGCAGCATACAGAATACAGAGAGGAGAAGAAAGACTAGTGCTCAATAGGCTCAATCCCATGCAGAAACATTGATCCACTGTAGAAGCCCCAAATACACCTGCATAAAATAAAAAGAGAAAATGTATGACACTGGCCCAAAAACTCAAGCATATGGAGGTAGCATGAGTATGAAAGCTCAATCACATGAAGCAGCTGATATGACCACAGAGAGATGTAGAAGACCTGCAGAAACTGTGATCATGTAGCACAATCAAACCCAACATCAGTATTGGATCAATACAACACCATCAGAGGAGCAAGATGCTCAACTACACTTCACCAATGCCTTGGCTACTTAGATGCAGAAGGGGGCCATCACCCAACTGTTATCAAGGGGAGCATCACCCAAGACTTAGGAAGTTAAAGCTTTCCTCATAAAATCAATACATCAACAACCACACTTCTCCCTTGCGCTACTTCTCCTGTTATACTTGAGAAGTCTCCAATACTACATTCCAAAACCATGGGCTAGAGAAAACCATAGTCAACTACTAGTTCATCCCTTTTTGCCAATACTATGGACAAATACAAGTTTGGACACATAACCACTTTTCATTAATAATTTTGACTTTGAGAGTCCAAATTGAATTTCTTCAATACCATGGGCCAAAACAAGGGGTGGTCCAAAACCACTTACCAATTAATATTTGTTCATGTGGACAAATAATTATTTTACCACAACTTTACCAAGTTTGTCCACATTTTTATTTTTTGGGTTTGTCCACTTTTCTGAGTGTGTCCACATTTTTTAACCAACTCTTCTTTGACCCAATTATTTGCACAAATAATTATTATTTTGCATTTTTTACATGTGCAAGGCATTATTAGCAAAATTAATCCCAATTAATCATTATCTCTCCTAAATAGCTTGTTATCCAACTTTTTGTACCATAGTTGGGTTACCTGAGGAGCCATCGGTTGACAAACATGTTCAATGTCTGATTCCAGTGTATCAGTTGATCCATCTTCATGTCTAGCCAATATTGGCTAGCCAGTTTTTGTTTTGAATAATGACCATGGCCCCGCAGGGTTTGTAATAAAATGTGCTAGTAAGGTATTTTTTGAGTGGTTCGGTCTCCTGAGACGTAGAATCTCAAATAAGGTATTCCTGGGAGTTTTTTGCCTCTGACAATTTTGCTTTGCCTTCAGCCGAGTATAATTGACGAGGTTTTCTCCCGCTTCCTCCAAAGCTGGAATGCCCGATGTTGAATTCTGGGCCTTGGGGGGTTATTAGAGCCCAACTGAGTGTTATAAACCTACTAGGCATTATTTTGATATAGCATGGTCATGTCCTAAGTCATCTGGACATATAAAAAAATTTCGAAAAAATCTTTTTCGAACGGGGAAAAAAATATTTTTTTAATTTTTTTATTTTTTAATTACTTTTCCTAAGTTTTTTGGGTTGATTTTTCCATAAATTAAATGGAAAAACCCCGTTTGTAATAAATTGGTCATCCGGACTCCGAATTCAGTGATTGAAGGCTCTAACCTTAAGCCAAAAATCATTCTTGATCGGCCAGCCAGTCAGAACCAACTTTTGGATCATCAATCGGACACATAATGCCTTTTTTCTCAAAAAAGTCGGTTTTGAGGAAAAAAATGAATTTTTATTAAAAATGATTATTTTGGAGAAAATTAAAACTCTCCAAATTAATCCAAATTCGGCGAAATAAAAGGCCAAATGACATCTCACCGGGCATTAATGAGCATTGGAATTAACGGAAAGCAGGTTCAATCAGCATTCAGTGACTTAAAGGACATCTTTACCTAGCAATTGCGCCCCCTTCAGTCAGGCTCACGTGTGGGTGATGTGGAAGGCTTTCATTCGTTCGGTGTTTTGATCGAGGCTGAACTAAGGCTTGCACTGATGACCACTAGGCAGTGGCTCCTCCATACCTAGCAAAGTAGGTTTCCAGACCTAACAGGCAGCCTTCCTATGCAACAAGACGCCTCCTTCATCCATTCACGCCCCTCTCTCTCCTGAGAGCACCTTCCACACGTGTGAGCTCATCTGTGGGTTGTTTGCAGTGATCAGGGTTGGAGTGGGGGCGCCTTGCCTGGGTGGAGGCCTCCCCTCACTCCCGATTCTCCGATTTAGGTTTGGGATCTCTGTTTGGTGGCCAGGCTGGTTAGGTTATGAGGATTGGTTTTAGGATTTTAGCACTCTCTTATTGTACAAATAGAGGCTCCTTTAGCTCTATTCAGGGTGAATGATTGATGCAAAGAACCTCTGGTGAATTACCGTAATGCTTGTTGCTTTTGCAACCATGGAATAAAATTTTAAGGCTTTGGAGGCATACATGGTGTGCTAATGTGGATGAACAATTGGCGAATGAGGTGAAATGTTTCAATTTTTGTCATTTATTGCTTAGAATTGGATAATAGCTCATGCTTTAGAAGGATTCTATAAGCACGTAAGATTGATCATTTGATGTTCCAATTTGATATTTTATGGTTTGTTCTTATGAATTAAAGTAGTATTGATTATTCAGTTATATGATATACTCTTTTTATATTTTTATTTATCAAACATACATGATTTAATCCATTCCTTGCAAGTGTTGAGTTGAAATTGTGCAGGTTATCTCATTGAAGCGAGTAGGAGTTCAAGCTCAGGTGCATCTTCTCCTCTCAAAGCCAAGGAAACTTCCAAATTTTTCAAACTTCGAATGAATCCAAACGCCATCTAAGTATCACAGGTTTGAGTGTTTGTTTCATCATTATTCATCTTTCAAAAAGTTATAAATCTTTTTTTTTTTTTGTTAGGGCACGTTTGGGCTAAAGTGAACATTCATTCACTTAGCCTTTGCCCCAGTTGGCTGCCCTGTTTATTATTTGCAACCTTTTAGGCCTTCTATTTGCAGCCATTCCTACCTTTCTTTCGCTGTCCACTTTTCCTCACTTTTTACCCTTTTGGACAGCCCTCTTTGCCTCCTTTTTCCACTTTTTGCAGCCCCTTTCCATCCTCTTTTTTGGGCCATCTTTTGGGCTGTACTTTCAGCCTTTTCCACCCTCATTTGCAGCTTTCTTTCTCTGATTTGTAGCCATCTTTCTCCCTTAGTTTCCAATCTTCTTTGACTTGCATTTTGTCCTCTTTTCACTCCCCTTCCACCTCTCTTCCCTTGCCTTTTTCTTTCATCTTTTCTTCCTTCTTTTCGGTAAGTTTGGGTAGTTGTTTTTAGCTAGTTTGTAGATTAAATTTCAAGTTATTTTTATCAACTAATATCATAACAAGTGTGTGTCTAGAGCTCTTAGTTGCAGGAAGGTGAAGGAGAGCCCAAAGGCCACGAACAAGCAAGGAGTGCAAAAGGAACAAAAAGACTCTTTCCCTCTTCTTTCATCCCCTTCTTTCCCTGTTCTTCCAAGAAGCAAAGAACACATCATCATTGTAAAAGACTAATAAAAAGGGTTACTGGGAGCAAGTCTCTTTTCTTTATTACTTCCCCCATTTTGGGGAAGTGTGCCTTGTGTCACTTTTCATGATTACTTAGTGTAGTTTTCTTTAAGCAATTAGTTTAGTTCTTTGATTAGTTTTAGTTTCCATTTTTACTAATTGCTAGTTGTTCCTTAGTTCCATTTCCACTAATTGCTAGATTGATTATTGCATGTTGGCATCTTGTTATATAATTGTTAAATCATAAAAAGAACCAAAGACTCTTGAACCTTCGTCATAAGACAAGGTCAAGAGCGCTCTCTGTCAAAGAGTTTAATCAACCACTTTCATCTTAATTGTTGTGCTTGTTTAACCAATTAATTCATAAGTAAGACTCTTGAACTTGCAGAAACACAAGTCAAGAGCACTCTCTATCGGAGAGCATCTCTAGCATTACATCATCCTTGTATTAGTATCATATAGATTAGATAAGACTCTTGAACCTTCGTCATAAGACAAGGTCAAGAGCGCTCTCTGTCGGAGAGTCTAATTAATTTACTTAATAAAATCTTCAACACACACACCCCTTTAATTAATTAACTCCCCTCCCTCCTTGCCGGAGTATGCTCTGACCGATCTCAGATCGGAATACCCAGAAACAGCACTGGATGTTTAAACCTTACAAGAGTAACTTAATTAAAAACTTTCCCCCATAACCAACGCACCAGCGTTGTTTTGTTTAAATACCGAGACATGTGGGCAAATTCCAAGTGTGGGCGCCGGGCAACCCAATCTGGGCACAGGTAGTTAAGTTATTGAACACTTACCTGTGACCCCAGACAGGTCCGTCATGTCTTCGAACAAAGCCACTGAAGGTATTTCCGGTTAGGACATCCAGCTACCGTAAGCAAGACAAATAAAAAACCTTTAAAACCCACCAAGAGCACTTGCAGAACCTAACAGTCACTGGCATCATTTTGGGATTCACATCTCTTTATACACGAAGCATCCCTGATAAGTTGACTCCATAGGCACTGGTTCTATCTTTTCGCATTATTGATAATCTGGGCCATTTATCCATTGGATGTTTTGATTATAAGTTATATCTGTGAATGCTTTATCATTTCGTGAGTTCTCAAATTATTGTCTATCTTTTAATTCTGGTGATAACAACGTGGATTGCTTTGTCTTGTGTTTAATATTCATAATATTAATCATTTAAAATCACAATAACTCCTAAAACAACACCCATCCACATTCGAAACATCTAAAACTTGACTTAAACCATTGAGCCATAGAAAACTCTTTGTTAGGGACTACCCCCCTTGGCTTCGTTAGGAGTTAGCCTAAACGGAGGAGCTAGGAGTAGGTGACAGTACCTAGCTCTGTGCTTGCCCCCAAGGTCACACCTCTCCCACTTTCTCAAGTGAGGAGACAGCTTTCAACTGATTTCTGCTACTGGTGTGCAATCGGCGAACAACACAGCTCAAATTGGGATTTTTATTCCTTCATGTGGCTGATTATCCAATTAATATTTAATTTTTGGACTTTGGATCATTTTCCTTAGGCAATATTAACTTTAGCCACCAATTAATTATTTTAATTATTTTTGCCTAGCCAAATTATTATGTGAACCTTAGGCAAAAAATGGGGACATGGCATCCAATGTCCTCAAACCCTACACTACCACTACCTGAAAGACAAGACACCAAAACAAATTCCTTCTCAAACTTCTTAGCAAAGTCCTCAATCTCAACTGATGTTGTTATTTGTGTCTCGCACGGTGGCCAGTCTTATGACAAGCAAAGCATTTCACTTTGCTCATGTCCTTTTTGTTCATCTTTCAAGCTAAACCCACCACCAGAGCCTTTCTTGGGCCTTTGCTTGCTCTTTCCTATAAGAGCAACATTCTCCTCATCATCCCCATCCTGCTGGTTTGTGTGGTAGGAGTTGACTCTCAACTCCTCTCCTATATGAAATCATCCCAAAGTCTAGTGCATGTAGGCATGTTCTCTCTGGAAACGATCATACTCACAAAGTCCTGCCATGGTTGTGAGAAACCATTCAAAGCGGTTCTAACCAACTCTACATCATCCACTTTCTCACCAACAGCACCCAATTCATCACATACCTATGAAATCTCGATAAGGTATGATGTAACATTGTTGGTCTTGGTCATCTTAGTATCTCTCAGTTTCTCCCTCAAAACCATTTTCCAATTTTGAATATTACTCTGATACAACTTCATCAATACTGCCCACATATCAAAGTAATTCATTTTACCAGTCACATGAGGCATAATGTGGTCTTTCACTGCATCAAGAATAATATGTATTATGTTTTGCCTACACATTCTTCTTGTTATATTCGGCCAATGGATCAAGATCAATGGGAATCGTGACAACTTCCTTGGTTATATCTCATAACTCAAATTCCTCCAACAACAAAGTGACCATTTCCTTCCATGGGATGAAATTCGACACACCCTCAAGCCTATCCCTAAACTGCGAGCCAAATGTCACAGACATACTCATAGACCAACTAACAACAAACCCAAATCTGCTAGGTGAAATAACTCAGCAGTACCCTTACTGCCTGTTACCCCCTTTCTTGGTAGGGGTGTTTGTTGTCGCCTAAAACACACTTGGACACGGGTAAGTCTCCCAACCGCTATGTGTGTTCCCAAGGGCAACTTATGAGTTGAGAACCCACTGTCACCTCGGTTCTAAACTCCTCCGTTTAGACCACAACTCCTAAAGGCCAAGGGGGGTAGTCCCTACTTACTAAGTTCCTTTTTTGAAGTATGTTTTCTAGGAGTTGTAAATTACAAAAAATGACAATCAGCGTGCAGTGATGCAAATATTTCAATGTCAAGCAAAACCCTTTAACAATCAACCAGTAATGTATGAAAGAGAGAAACAATCAAATAATCAAAATGACTAGTGTCGTCTCTACTCAGGCTATGCATGTTCTCTCTGGAAACGATCATACCCACAAAGTCCTGCCATGGTTGTGAGAAACCATTCAAAGCGGTTCTAACCAACTCTACATCATCCACTTTCTCACCAACAGCACCCAACTCATCACATACCTATGAAATCTCGATAAGGTATGATGTAACATTGTTGGTCTTGGTCATCTTGATATCTCTCAGTTTCTCCCTCAAAACCATTTTCCAATTTTGATTATTACTCTGATACAGCTTCATCAATACTGCCCACATATCAAAGGAATTCATTTTACCAGTCACATGAGGCATAATGTGGTCTTTCACTGCATCAAGAATAATATGTTTTGCCTACACATTATTCCTGTTATATTCGGCCAATGGATCAAGATCAATGGGAATCGTGACAACTTCCTTGGTTATATCTCATAACTCAAATTCCTCCAACAACAAAGTGACCATTTCCTTCCATGGGATGAAATTCGACGCACCCTCAAGCCTATCCCTAAGCCGCGAGCCAAATGTCACAGGCATACTCATAGACCAACTAACAACAAACCCAAATCTGCTAGGTGAAATAACTCAGCAGTACCCTTACTGCCTGTTACCCCCTTTCTTGGCAGGGGTGTCTGTTGCCGCCTAAAACACACTTGGACACGGGTAAGTCTCCCAACCGCTGTGTGTGTTCCCAAGGGAAACTTATGAGTTGAGAACCCACTGTCACCTTGGTTCTAAACTCCTCCGTTTAGACCACAACTCCTAAAGGCCAAGGGGGGTAGTCCCTACTTACTAAGTTCCTTTTTTGAAGAATGTTTTCTAGGAGTTGTAAATTACAAAAAATGACAATCAGCATGCAGTGATGCAAATATTTCAATGTCAAGCAAAACCCTTTAACAATCAACCAGTAATGTATGAAAGAGAGAAACAATCAAATAATCAAAATGACCAGTGCCGTCTCTACTCGGGCTATGGAGTCACAATAATCAACTTCAAATAATTTTCTAAAGCATCAACTCATTTACCTTAACAAATATACAAGAACATGATGACTTCCAATAAATGAGTAAGTTAAAATAAAGTGATTACAAAGTAGAGAAATGGAAATGATTGTAACAATGTTATGCAAGTGGTCCTGTAAGTTTTAGTAAATTTTATGTCTCTCTTTGACTTAGGGAATTAAGGTGTTTGTTGCAAAGAAATGAACTATTCTAGATGTCTACCCCAAGAAATTATCTCCTTCGATTAGAGAGAGAATGTCGGGTGCTCAACATGGGAACACAAGGTTCCCACCTAGCTCCACGGGTCAAACTCGAAACTTGCTGGGTGCTCAACTGGAGGACACAAAGTGCCACGAAGCCCCCTACGGCCTCTACCCCACTAGCTCCACAAATCAAACCTCTTTTTCTCCTTTCTAATGAAGATACTTATATGGGTGCCTATTAAACTAGCCAACACAAATCTTTGCCCTTTCTCATCACCCTAGATCGATCGAACCAACGGAGGAAGAGGATACGGGGCAAAAACAGGGCTTGTGGTAAATTTTATCCTTAAAGAAAAAATAAACAAAACAAGCCAAGCGCAATATCACAACAGAGGCAGAGCCTACTCAATTGTGAGGTGCGGGCAAAAAGAAATAAACAAATACTTTAAATAAAAATGCTAGCCAACGCGATATTGCAAGGATGGCAAAGCCAAATCACTTACAAGGTGTGAGCAAAAAATAAAGAATAAAATAAAAACAAAATGAAACTCTAACTAATCTAAAACCCGCGCCAACCAACAATTGCTTATGCAAAGGTGGGCAAGCCCAACTTCTATTTCTAGCAATGGATGGCAAATAAATGAAACTTGATTAATCTGAAAATGCAAAGCAAGAAATCAAGTCCAAGAAACTCTCTTGGACTTGTTACAAAGACTGAAATTTCAGTGTAAAGAAAGAGGTAAAAGGAGTGAAAAAAACCGTGTTTTTCCCTTTCTTGAGATATCCTTGAAGTTATTCCTTTGGGGTGGCCTTAAAACTCTTCTATGGCTGAAATTTGGCAGCGTTTTTCTTTTTGTTGTCACTAACCTGCTAAAAACCAACAAACAGAAAATGATAAAATGTGCCCAAAATCACTTTAGGGAAGTTAGTATGTTAGTGCAATATATATACAAAATTTATACAAAGTTGCCAGATGAATAATTTTGAAAGAAGTTGAGTATATAAGAGTTAAAATCAGATTTAAAACACTCAACAAACTAAAATTAAAATTCAGAAATTTGTATGTAAGGAAAGAGAAAATTGGTCCTTTGTTCTTCAAGAAGTGAAGCAATGGGGCATCCAACCGAGGAATCCCACTCTTCAATCCAAATAACCTGCAACTTATAAGATTTTCACTACACGACTACTAGAAGGTGTGAATCCAATAATGAGCAAAGAAATCATAAACTTCAAACTAGAAAATATATGAACTTCTTTACTACGAGAATGAAAACTCACAAAATTTATGGAATACAAATACCATAAATCTTACCAAAGCAAATTAGTATGCTTCCTTGGCCAACCAAACTTGTGTAGCTCCTTAAGCATGGAAGCAAATCATCAATGAGAACAATGCACACAAGATTCCTCCAAATATTTTGATTAACAAAGCCAAATGGCTGAAAATCAATGTTGAAAAACTCAGCCTCGGCAAAAAATCAGCGAGGGTCTTGATTACAACTTCTCGGTAACATCAGCAAAAATATCGGGAGAAATCGGCAAAAGTCGGCAAACATTGAAAAATAGAAAATACATGCATTTTTTTTAGAATTTTAAACATATAAAGCAATAATAACATCAGAAAAACATATTGGAACATAAATATGAAGAAAGCACTGATATATATCATCATCATGTAGTCATGCCAAATATAAAACGATACATCAAAGTTGATACTGAAAGTCTGAAACATCATAGTTGTCCAATCAAGGACTCAAGAGTCAAAAGTGTATAAAGTTTAAACAATACAAAATGACATAACATATATAAATGTATCTGAGGAAAACTAGCATCTAGCTATCTAATATCAATGCCCTCTTCCCCTTTTACGGGAAAATATCATGGGTCTCTTGTCAGGCATGCCCCTAGCACTAGAAGTAGCAGTAGAAGGCCCTGAGCCTGCATCTAATACTCGACGCTGAGTGATGGATGGAGGACTAGATATATCAAGCGGTGTAAAAGGTGGTGGCGATGCCTCCATGGTGCCTCCAAACACTTCCTGCTCCTCCTCCTCCTCCTCCTCCTCCTCCTTCTCCACTTGCCCCTCCTCTTGTGCCTCCTCTATCCATGCAGGTGCCTCCTCCATGATAGGAGTCTCAATCTCCACCCTCCACTTCAACAATATATCAATATTGTCCAAGGAGATGGCATTTGCATCAGGTTCTTTCTGTATCTGTGCCATCCACAAGCGAAGGTTGTAATGAACATACACCAAGTCATTAAGACATGTGAACTCCAACCTGTAAGAGGGTAATAAAAAAAATTTAAAGTCTAGAGGATCTTAGATTCATAAATTGCATTAAACATTTAAATGCAATTGCTTTGTTCAAAATTCAAATTCTAAGTTCCAAGTTTCTAACCTTCTCCGTCTCTTTGCATGTATTTTTTCAAATACACTCCAATTTCGCTCACATCCCGACGCTGTACAAGTTTGGCTAAGGATTCTGATGGCAAATTTCCGTAAATTCGGTGTTCTCAAACCATAGATTCGCCACCAAGTGGCTACATGTCACAAAAGTTCAAACACGAAATAAATATAAATAAATCATAATTCATCTTTCAAATAAAGGTGAAAACTTAAAAGTTAAAAGTTAAAACGGTCTAATAAGTTAATAATTTACCTGGCATGAATATGGTCCTGTCACGAATAGCATCAGCAAAGCCAAATACTCCAGTACCTTCCCGATACACCTCTATCTCGCGATTGAGTGCATTGCGAGTGTCATAATCAGATAT